>CM060617.1:4207327-4794827 GCA_030578275.1 Meda fulgida | reverse complement strand
CTCGCAGATAGTGTTCTACGAGGGCAAGTGCTTCACAGGCAAGAGGCTGGAGGTGTTTGGTGACTGTGATAACTTCCAGGACCTTGGTTTCATGAACAGGGTGAACTCCATCCGCGTGGAGACCGGGGCTTGGGTGTGTTTCGACCGTCCCGATTTTAAGGGACAGCAGTACATGCTGGAAAAAGGAGAGTATCCAGATTTCCAACGATGGAACGCTCACAATGATCACATGGGCTCCTGCAAGCCAATCAAAATGGTGAGCATGAAAACACTGTGAAAAGTTACTGTTGTAACCACAAAATACTCATCTATTTGTTTTAAAACCTTTAATGCCTGAAAACACGACAAACAACCAATTCCAGACATTAAAAGGAATCTGCAAATACTATTAATGCATTTTAACTTTGGTTACAATTGTTTATGAAAAGATATAATGCATTATAATGTACATTATTAATAAATTTGCAATACATTATACATAAAGGTTTTAAGTAGTGTTATCGATCATTTGTTGTCACATTGCATCATTAAATTATTTAAATCATGTGGAGTCCAGACTAAAAATTGGAATTGCATTCGATTTGTTTTAATAAAATTGTTCATGTAAAAATGTCAGAATTTTTGACAGTTCAATCAAATCATGAGATCATTTATCACTTTAATGGATGGTAGCATTGAAGGTCAAGTCACTGCAAAAAAATGACATTGTTCCTCAGTCATTTTTGTTTTGTTTTCCAGTACAAATATCTATACCTCCTTAAATCAAGATACATTTACTTGAAAGCAAAATTTCCTAAGTATTTGGTCTTGTTTTCTGTATAATTTATCAAAATTCAGCACATTTTTGCTTAAAACAAGAAAAATATCTACCAGTGGAGAAAGAAAAACAAACTTGTTTTCCCTTTGAATTAAGATTATTTTTTAATGATCCCATAAGCAAAAATTTGTTCTTAATTATGTTTTTTGTTTGTTTTTTCTTTAGAAAAAAACAGACTTAAAGAGATAGTTCACCCAAAAATGAAAATTCATTTACTCACCCTGAAGTTGTTCAAAACTTGTATGAATTTCTTTCTTCTGCTGAACACAAAAGAAGATATTTTGAAAAAAGTCGGTAACCAAAAAGTTGTTGGACCCCATTGACTTCCACAGTATTTTCCCCATATGTCGATGGGGATACTTCAAAATATCACCTTTTGTGTTCAGAAGAAAGGAGCTCGTGCAGATTTTGAAAAACTTCAGGGTGAGTAAATGATGACAGAATTTTCATTTTTTGCGGAACTAGCCTATCCCTTGACTGTATGATATTTTTGTGTCACTCACCTTGTTACAATGTGGTTCTCTGTGTCTGTCAGCACGGGGAGCAATACAGGATGGAGCTTTTCGATGGTCAGAACTTCACTGGTCAGTGTGTTGAACTGTGTGACGACTGTCCCTTCCTCCAGAGCACTGGGATCAGCCAGAACTGCCTCAACTCCATCAAAGTCTACGGAGACGGCGCGTAAGTCCTTCAGGGCCAAACAATGCTTTATTAGTGAATCAATCATGAGTGAAAGTGTACAATATTATTCCAATGTCCCTAATGGTTTAATAGCAAACTGAAACTCTTTCCCCGCGGAAATGTTCATATATCCATGTTTTCACAGTTATACAGTAAGGGGCGCTATTACGCACACTGAAAGAGTACAGAATCTCCGGATCAAAACACAGGCGAAGAAGAAGCAGCAGGAACAGCGATAGAAGCATTGCTTTTGCACATGTAAAATAATGCGATCGTTTTACAGAATATGCTATAAATCAAAACTACCTAACGTTACCGAATGAAATGTTGACTCAGGAGGAGCTATTGGGCTGTGAAGGTTTGTGGGTGTTGATGGCCTCGATCAACTCCATCTGTGTTTGATCCTCATCGTTCTGAACACGATCCAGACGTACTAATTTGACAAACACGTGAATTTCTCATCATTTTGTTGTATAAATATCTAAACAATCATGCAATCTTTCTTCTGATATATTGCATGATTGTTCAGATATTTATACAACAAAATATTCTGGGGACCGTGAACATTTTGTGAAAATTATCAAAAATGCCCGCACTCGGGGAAAAAAATCTTACAAAGTATTTTTGTCTAGTTCCCCATCAAGGCTACGGAACTCGACATTACGGATGTCGTATATGGGAACTCCTCTCATCCTTCACTCCCGACGAACCTTCAAAGAGCAAACTGGATACGTGGTTCCTCCAATCGAGCCGCCGTCAGGCCGCTTCGAAAAGAGGAACACCGTTTTTTCCTGACGTGCATGAGCACGTGGTGAAGTCGTGAGTGGCCCCGCAATCGGCGCGCACCCTCACTTCCACCCAAGCCATGTTTGCCCCCGTGGACGAGGCGGGGGACCACGGCTACCTCCGCATCCCCCCCATCGAGGAGACCGTCGCCGCGCACCTCTGCCCGTCGGCTCCCGCCCTGGGCTCGAACCGCAGCCTGCAGTCCCGAGCCTGTAGATTTACGGCCCACCAAGCTAACAAGCCCTACGGTGCCCCGGGGGAGGTGGTTTCTGCGTTGCATGCCATGGCCGTTCTCCAAGTGCTGCAGGCTAAGCAACTCAAGTCTCTGGATGACGCCGCCTCTTTCGACGCTGACGCCATCCGAGATCTCCGTTCGGCCACGGACCTCACGCCCCTGGCCACGAAGCGTTCGGCCCAAGCAATTGGCCGTTCGATGGGGTTCCTGGTGGTCCTCCACAGACACCTGTGGCTCACCCTGTCGGACGTACAGGAGGCTGATAGGAAGACGCTGCTGAACGCACTGATCTCCCCTGCAGGCCTGTTCAGAGACGCCGTGGAGAAAGTCACTGAGCGTTACTCCGAGACGCAGAATAAAGCGAAAGCCATGAGCCACGTGATTCCTCGGAGGGCGCCGCTGCCCCCGCAGCCGCAGCCTCGCTCTCGTTCGTCTTCCACCTCGGGCCGCCAACCTCAGGCCGCGGCTAGAAGACAGGCAGCGCCCCGCCCGGGACCGGATGCCCGTAGAGGCCGTAGGGGCCAGTGACATGGAGCGGGCAGCAAGAGGACGCAGAGGAGCCCGCGCGGAAAAGCCCACCGCGTCCCCTGCGAGGCCTAAGCAGTCGTCCTGACCGCTCGGGCAAGAGGAGAAGAGAGCGCCAGGTCGGCCCCGCGTCCAAGCGGCGCGCTCTAATGCACTTGGTCCCTTGGCGTTCTGCGAGCGACGCGTGCAGTTGTTTTGTGAATGTTGTCAATGTTGTTTCTTGTTCAAAAATAAAGCAGATCACTACTTCACAAACAGAGCTTTTTTCTCCTCTTGCACCACACACTGTGTTACCCGCCCTGCCTTCGAGCAGCGCATAGTCACGGTAAATAAATATTCCCAGCCCTCACATAGCGGCGATGACCGCAGGTTTAGATCAGCCCACGCTCAGTCGTTTTCAGGCAGCGTGGGAAGCTATTCCGGGCATTTCGCCGTGGGTGTTGAATATAATTCGGCGCGGATACACACTTCAGTTCAAACGCAGACCACCCCGCTTCCGCGGCGTAATTCAGTCATTAACTTTGCCCCAAAAACGCTCACGTGCTGAGGCAAGAAGTGTGCAGCTTGCTCGAAAAGAAGGCTATAGAACCGGTTCCCCCGAAAGAGTGGGAGGACGGATTCTACAGCCGCTACTTCGTTGTACCGAACAAAGGAGGGGGTCTCCGCCCCATTCTGGATCTGAGATCGGTCAACAGAGCGCTTCACAAGCGCGCTTTCAGGATGACTACTCTGAAGCAAATCCTGGCGCAAATTCGCCCCGGGGATTGGTTTGCTTCAGTGGATTTAAAGGACGCTTACTTTCATATCCAGATAGTAAAGCGTCACAGGCGATTCCTGAGGTTTGCGTTCGAAAATTCGGTGTACCAATATACGGTGCTCCCGTTTGGACTAGCCCTAGCCCCCCGAACGTTTTCGAAATGCGTGGACGCGGAACTTTCACCCCTCAGATCGAGCGGGAAGCGCGTCTTGAACTATCTGGACGACTGGCTGGTTCTCGCGCAGTCAGCCATGTGGAAGCCCTCCTTCGACACCTGGGGATGCTCGGTTTGAGGGTGAACGTCCAGAAAAGTGTGCTCACACCGAGCCAGACTACAACATTCCTGGGAGTGTGCTTGGATTCAGTGAGAATGAGAGCGCGCCTTTCCCCCGAGCGAACGGAGAATCTGAGCTCCTCTTTCGGTCTCTTCAAACCTGGCAGACTCGTCCCACTGCAAGAGTTTCAAAGGCTACTGGGACGGATGGCAGCGGCTTCTTCGGTGTGTCACCTGGGGCTGCTGCATATGAGACCGCTGCAACACTGGCTGAAAGCGCGCGTCCGCCCGAGCGAGTGGTTTTCTGGCCACAAGCGCATTATGATCACCCGCGGATGCGCCCGCGCCCTGGCCCCGTGGAGGAATCCAGATCTCTTCAGCTCAGGCGTCCCTATGGGCATAGTGACGCGGCGCCTGGAGGTCCTGACGGACGCTTCGTCCACCGGATGGGGAGCCGTCTGCTTGGGAAAGCCCGCCTCGGGTCGGTGGTTAGGGAAGCAGATGGAGTGGCACATAAATCGTTTGGAACTAGAAGCGGTCTCTCTAGCTCTAAAAGCCTTCCGGTTTCGGCTGAAGCATCAGCATGTGTTGATTCGGACCGACAACACTTCTGTGGTCTAGTACATAAATCGCCAAGGCGGGGTACATTCCAGAGCCCTTTTCAGGCAGGCGGAATCCCTTCTGCTGTGGGCGGACCGATTTTTCCTCTCGCTGAGAGCGGCGCACATCCCCGGCGTTCTGAATCGCGGGGCGGATATGCTCTCGAGAAGCGGGATTCACCAAGCGGAGTGGAGGCTTCACCCCGGGACGGTTCAGCTGATATGGAATCATTTTGGCAGAGCGGAGGTCCACCTCTTTGCGACGAGCGAGAATGCGCATTGTCAGATGTTCTTCTTGCTGTCTCGTTCCCCCCGGGAGGTAAACGCGAGGTAGGCGCGAGCTCCGTCCACCAGGCGCCTGTATGCTTTGAAGTGGGGTGTGTTCTCGAAATGGTGTCAGAATGTCGGTATGGACCCAGCGAACTGCTCTGTGTCGGTTATTCTACGCTTCCTTCAGTACAGGACGGACGAAGGGAGCCTACCATCCACTCTGAAGGTATATGTGGCCGCTATTGCCGCGTTTCACCCCCCTGTTGACGGGCAGTCTATCGGTAGACATGCGTCGGTGACACGGTTCCTCAAGGGAGCTAGGAGATTATGCCCTGCACGGCCGCCTTCGGTGCCGCCGTGGGATTTAACGTTGGTCTTGGACGCTTTGTCGCGACCGCCTTTCGAGCCCTTAGCTTCGATTGTCACTAAGGAGCTATCGGTTAAGCCGGCACTGCTTCTCGCTCTCGCCTCGGCGAAGCGGGTTGGGGATTTACAGGCTTTCTCGGTAAGTGAAGATTGTATTCGCTTTGGACCGGGAAACTGCAATGTAATTCTCAGACCGAGGCCGGGTTACGTTCCTAATTTGCTCAATACCCCGTTCAGAGCGCAGATTGTTTCTCTGCCTGCCCTGTCCACTGAGCCATCAACCTCTCAGGATTCAGTTGCTCAGAGTGCTATTTGCCCAGTCAGAGCGCTCAGGGAATACATTTCTCGCTCGGCAGCTTTTCGACAATCGGACCAGCTGTTTGTGTGCTTTGGTGGGTGCAACAAGGGACGGGGGGTCTCTAAACAGAGGCTTGCTCACTGGATTGTGGACGCTATTGTTTTGGCTTATGATTGCCTGGGGCAGGAATGCCCCCTTAACGTCAAGGTCCATTCGACTAGAGCAATTGCCTCCTCGTGGGCTTGGACTAAGGGTATGTCTATTCAGGATTTATGTCTTGTGGCTGGCTGGTCTTCTCAGAACACGTTTGCCAGGTTTTACAAGTTGGATTTGCCCTCTGTAGCGTCTCAGAGAATTGATTGCACACACAGCACTGGATAGAGCTGCTCTGCGCTTTGCTTATGAGTTGTTCTGTGTGCTGTTTGTGTATTTGTACTGTTGTCACCGCTATGCGTTGACCTTCTTTTACTGTGGTTCTTGCCCTGTTTTTCGACGGTGCAAACTTCCCCCTAGTTATACTGCTCGGGATATGGAAATCCTGGCAGTGTTTGTGAGCTTGTGATTGGTCCCCTTGGGCCAATCAGAGGTTAGAGGTTCGCTATTGGTCAATCTCGGTCTATCAGACGCTTGCATACTGGGGAGGGACGGTTTTGGTATTGGGTCTGTTGTCAGTGGTTGTTTGCTGCCACGGCGCGATTCTATACAGTTCCCATATACGACATCCGTAATGTCGAGTTCCGTAGCCTTGATAGGGAACGTCTCGGGTTACTTTCGTAACCTCGGTTAAATCAAGACACAAGACATTAAGTCTTATTTTCTGTAAAGTTTATGCTTAAACAAAAATATTGTTTTCTACCAATGGGTTCAGAAAAAAAAAACTGAATTCCAAGGGAAAACAAGATTATTTTTCTTGCAGATGTTAAACATAAACTTAATTTTGCATAAACGCTTAATTTTGATAATTTCTTTTAGAAAATAAGACTTAATATCTTATGACATTTTGCTTTTAAAGAAAATTTATCTTTTAAGAATACTTATATACTACTGGAAAACAAGACCAAATTTCTGAGTAAGAAAACCGGTTTTTGAAGTGCAGAATGAAATCATTCTGATGTTTAACCCTCACTGTTGCAAAACTATAAGTTGTTTAAAGCAATTAAATAAGTTTTAATCAAAACTACATAGAGCAGAAGCTCAATATATTTGTAATCGATGTGAATCCATATTGTCACATTATTTGCATCAAGTTTAGCATTTGTAAAAGTATTTAACTTGGTTGAAAAATATCAATTTATTACAATGTTCAATTTAAAAGATGCCTAAATGCAACAGTGTCTGATTTATGTCACTCACACAGCAGAGCTCTTAAATCATACATGAATATACCAAATAAAATGTCTTTCTTTCTTTCTTTCTTTCTTTATTTCTTTCTCTCTCTCTACTGGTTTAGTTGGGTCATGTACGAAGAGCCGAACTATCGTGGCCGCATGTACATTGTGGAAAGAGGAAACTACAGCTCATTTATGGAGTGGCAAGCTGAGAATCCCAACATCCAGTCTGTCCGCAAAGTGGTCAACTATTTCTAAACTTTTAAAGCAGCCTTGCTCTCTATAAAACCTAGATCAAATTATCAGAATATTACCTTTGATTTGCATTAATGAATCACATAGCTATGTGCTTTTTATCCTCGATGAATCGGTTATTTTAAAAGAATATGCAATTAGCACAAATATTCTTGTATGTTTTATTTTGTATTTGTACTGAGGCAATAAGCTAAAAATAAAAGTGAATTGTGAAAGAGTTGTTTTTTCAGAATTCCAAACATTCAGTGGCATTCTGTAATAAATACACTGCAAAAAAACAAACACCTTTTTTGTCTTGTTTTCCTGTACAAATATCTAAACATTCTTAATTCAAGATACATAAATTTGATATGCAAAATGGCAAAATACATAAACATTTTTCAGAAACTTAATATTTTAAATAATTTGTTTCTCAATTGAAAGTATCTTGATTTAAGTAGGCCTATATATAGGCTTACATAGTATGCAAGTAAATATTGATTTTGAAATATCAATAATAATAAAAATTCTATCCTTGGTCAAAATCAGCATATAATCCCCAGCAGAAACAATGCATTGCGACACATGCAGACATTTTCACAATTAAGCCTATATTAAAATATTTTTTTCCTTCCTGAAGAGCATGAATTGTCCACCAGGGGGCAGAAGACAGACAACCTAGCAACCATCCAGGACAACCTAGAAACCATCCAGCACACCCTAACAACTCCATAGCAACACCCACATTGTACCAATGTATTACAAGGTATAATGTGACAGAAATGCATTTCTTTTTTAGAAATGTATCAAATTTTAGAAATGCATTACAAGAACATGCATATAGGATTTATTTTTGTCTTTCTCATAGCCTATCACTGTAAAAAAATATATTTTGTAAAAAGTTGTAAAGGAAACAGATTATTGGAGTATGTTTCACAAGAAAATATTATTTCAGCCTTTCTACTTAAAAATGTATCATTTCATTCATTGTGTTACTTGCCATTTCCTTTTTTTTTTTTTTTAAATTCAGTGTATAATGGCTGTAAAATACTGACAAATAATGAATTTGCTAAGCCTAAATTAAATCTGTTGATCATATAAAGCGATCGAGTATCTTCAGAAAATTTTGACTAAACTTCTCAATTCATATGGATTAGTTGATCTCTTTATGAAGCGTCATTTGCATAGCTGTCAATGGAGGGACAAACAGCTCTGAGATTTCATCAAAAAGATCTTCATTAGTGTTCTGAAGATGAACAAAAGTCTTACGGGTTTGGAACGGCATGAGTCTGAGTAATTAATGACAGAATATTCATTTTTGTGAGAGTTAACCCTTTAAATCTCAAGGTAACACTCCTGTTTGCCCCTGGCCCGGACAACAGTTCGAGTCTTTGTGTTGGTGAGTCTGTGAGAGGGGAATCTGGGTTTGTTCATGACAGCTGAGTATCCGGGGGTCTGTGGGGTGGAATGTGACCCTCTGAAGTTTTTTTGTTAGTGGAGGGAACAGAGCGGACAAAGCCATGACCTCCGGGGTCAGCCAGCGCTGGGGGGTTCTCTCACTCTATCACTCTTTCTGTCGTCAAACGGTTGTGAAGACGTGACCAGATCAGCATGACTGGTTGATCAGAGATTTGAAACTTTCAATTTAAAAGTCCATCCATGTCATAAAATAATGTAGTTAAAAGTATCAGGTGATATTTGCATGTATTTTACAATAGTGCAGCACAGTTTGAATAGTAAATGTATTCCTGTGATCAAAGCTGAAATTTCAGCATCATCACTCCAGTCTTCAGTGTCACATGATCCTCTAGGAATCATTTTAATATGCTGATTTATTATCAATGTTGGAAACGGTTGTGCTGCTTAAAATATAAATCTTTTGTTACAATATAGTCAAGTCAAGTCATCTTCATTTATATAGCGCTTTTAACAATGTAGATTGTTTCAAAGTATATATATATATATATATATATATATATATATATATATATATCTTAGATAGTCTACATTTTCAAGTAGAAAATACATCACTGTTAAAAAGTTTGGGGTCAGTAATTTAGTTTTTTTTTAAAACAAATTAATACTTTTATTCAGCAAGGATGTGTTAAATTGATTTAAAAGGGGGGGGGGGGGTAGTGATTATAAAAAATATTGTTAGAATTCTTTTTTATTTTGAATAAATTCTGTTCTTTTTTACTTTAATCGATTTGACAGCACTAATATAGGCTATTATATTATATAGTCCACCTTTTTATGTATTTTTAAATAATATACATTTTAAGTATATAGGATTGAAATTTACAAATTAACCTTATTGCTCAATTGTATAGGATAATTGTATTTTAATTAATTGGTTTATTGTTTTAATGAATTTTAAAAAGAGAAAATTAAAAATAGTAACCGCAATTGAACCTAATCAAGTTTCTAGTATATATTTTTTTCAATTTCTTTCGTTTGGCTTGTGATGATGAAGTGCAGCAGTGAGTCCACACACACACACACACACACACACACACACACACACACACGCACAGTGGCCCTGGTGAACATCCGGGTTTCCCGCTGGCACCGCTGCTGTGGCTCTCAGGAGCCATTTTGGACGCTGTTCAGCTTTTCGTATGTCAGTCCCTCCTGCCCCCTCCAACTGCCCCGGCAGAGGGGGAGAAACACACGAGCTAGTGCACACAAGGGGGCTTCGCTTCTACTCCAAGGGTCCGCGAAACTCACGCTCCACCACGAGCTCCTCCATGCTGGCCTGGGCAGGATGATTGTGGCATCAGGGACTTTATTTCCGATCAGCTCGCTTCTGAGGGATACATTGTCTTGTTGTGAATGAGAGCTCGTGCTGTTATTGTAGCGTTGAAGAAACGCGCGCAGGCCCGCGGCTCCTTCGCGTTCATGTGTTTTATTTCATTCTTAAATGCTTTCACGGCATAAAGGACAACATTTAGCGCCAGGATCCTCGAAGGAAGGAATATGTTTGTTCCCTGGCTGACTTTTGCACTCATCTGGTGCACAGGTAAGGCGTTCGTTTACAGAGATTTGGTTCATCTTCAATTAAAACGATAGTATCTGGTTGGCTTTGTTACTAAACCTTGTCAGCTGCCTATCTAGATAGCGTTTTAGTTCGCACGTGAAGCCCAATAACGCTACCCTGATAGGCAGCGTATAGGTTTTGAAACACGGCCATTGTTACCAAACCATTCCAGCGAGTGTTTGGGTTCAATGTAACATTAATTTGTTTTTCACTCACGTGGGTACTTTAATATATTTCTTTAGTTGTGGTTCTTCAGGTAGCTCGACCTGGCTGTTGTAAAGTTTCTCGTGCATTTCTGTTTTTTTTTAAAGGATCAATGGGCACAAAGTAAAAACCAGCTGGTGGCGTGTTGAAACAATCGCTCTCCACAAAACATTTTGCAGATTCACCTCATGTTTTCATGTAACATTTGGTTTCCCAACTTGGTTTGTTTTCAGGGCAGGTTTATAAAACATTTTAGATATAAAATAATAAACATCTATCATTTCTTGGCTGGGATTTTTGCTTTTCTACATTGTGTTCAGTCCTTTATATTATATATGTGGACAAACACAATATTTGTATTATAGTGAAAGCATTTTTAATTTATTTTGTTTATTTATTATTATTATAGTCATGATCTGCCAAGTGTTTGTTCAAAACTGCAATGCACTTAAACAGGAATTAAACTAAATGAGTAAAGTATTAAAAATTATAACAATAACACTAAAGCACACGGTTCAGTGCCAGTGCTGTCAAAAAAAAAACTAAGTTATGTTTATAATAATAGGTTAAATTGTGTTAAAAGAATAAAGGCAAATAAAAACTTTTAACGGTTATAGGTTGAGCATTGTTTTAATGGTGTCAAAAAGACAAAAAACAAATAAAAATGCTATTAACAATAATAAATCCGTGTATCTTTCGTTCAATTGTGTTAAAAAAGACTTATTTAATAGTACTTATTTAAGTAATTAATAATAACAGGCTGGGGTGGTGTAGTGACAAAAAACAGAAATAAAAGTTAGGTTTAATATATATATATATATATTATTATGAATATATACAGTATATTTGTGTGTGTGTGTGTCCTTTTATGTAGCCACTTTTGATTTCCCTTTTATGTTTGTTTGACCAGCAGACAAAGCGTTCTGCGTTGTCCAGTTATTGATGCTGATGTATTGATTTTGATCATTGTTTTAAGAAACAGTGAGGATATCTTATCCTTAAAGCTGATTTGTAGGAGTCCCTTACAGGTTGCTGTGAGGAGGAAACCCCCTCAAAACAAAAGAGTCTTTGATACACCCCTCTAGATCAGTGTGTGTGTGTGTCAGCTGCGGGGTGGTGACAGGGTGAAGAAAGGTAAAATCTGGGAGCTTCAGCGTGAAGCGCACCACAGGAGATCTTAGAAATACACTTACTCTGCGTGTGTGTAAATGAGGAAAGTGGAGTGCTGTGGGTTTTAAGTAGGGGGGGGGGGGGTGCTGCTGATGTAATTCACTCTTATCATGTGACACTCAGTATCAGTGACAAAGAAGCTATAGATTGAACATGTCCCAATCTATCGGCAGAAATTAGCCATTAAAAGCATGATGAACATCAACTTATTACATGAACCCTGGTGCTGAAGCTTTTGTAGCCCTTATTTCTGTTGATCCTGGGTGCTTTAGTGAGTAGGTGGGGTCACATTTGCAGGGGGGGATGGGTGGCCGGCAGCTATATGTCGAATTTAAAGGGGCAGGCTTTGTTTTTATTTTATTTTTTAAAGCATGCAATGAGCAAAAACCTCGTCGTCGATGTAGCCCATCCAACATTGTCATAATCTGTATTTCCCTCCATTTAAATCTGACCCCAGGAGGTCTTTCTCCTCGCCTGTTGTGTGGATCTTATGCTATGTACACATCTCACAATCCATGACCCAGTTCTTTGTGCAAATGTGTGTGGACGGTGATGCACGCCCTCGGTTATATGAAGTGCCTTCTGACAGCTGATCCGACATCTGGATTTGATTTGGTGGTTTTCTTAAAGACCACAGAAACTCGATTCACGGTTCTTAAATCATCAACCCCTGAAGCATGTGGTTTGTGGCTGTGTGTTTTGGTACTGAGGTTTGATGGCTAGTTGAACACACACTGGGGTTTCTGATGAAGGGTTTTTAAGTGTTCAAATGTCTCATTAGGTTTTGATTGACAGGTAAATGTTGCTTGTTATCTATTGAACTACTTTAAACTATGAAAACCAATATTTGATATAATAGTTATTCAGTTCAGTTATTTGTTGACTACTACTTGGATACATACAGCCACACTTCTAATACATTATGCATACCATAATATACTTATAAATATAAAGATAGCAAAAGCAAAACATTTGTCATTTGTTGCTAATCATTTGCAATGCATCATTTGTTTGCAAACACTATGGTTTTATATTTCGTTTTCTAATACACTAGTAGTGTATATTGTAACTACTTCAATGCATTAAAAAGGTGGACATAAGTGAATCCCAGTGAGCTTCAGAAGACATTTTTAAATATATTTTTCTTAATAGAGCGCTGCATTGATGTATTTTTTTTAGCTCAACCCGGAAGTTAGCATCACCCTTTTTCACTCATCAAAACCCCAATAAGATTTTTTTCATTGTTTTTTTATTATTGCAGAAAAAAAGCTCTGTGACCAACGAAAGTTTATAATTCTTCCACGTTTTGTTCATGTTGAGATTCACAGATCAACTTTTGAATTTTGAAGCCTAAATACAATCGCTAGTAGTAAAAAGTTAAATGTAGTCTGTAAACGAACTACACAAGTCACATGACTTCAGTCACCACCAATAAGCTTCCGACAACTTTCAATCTTTATTTAAAGAAACAGACAAAAAACATTGATTTTCTCTGAAAGTTTGAGTTAGAAGAGTTTGCAAGAACACGATTTATAAAAACAACAAGGCTATGCAAGTGAGTGAGTAGATGAGTTTACCATTAGGCTGATGAAGTAACATCCCTGACAACCTATATAGTCTGATTGAGACACTTGTTAGCAACCGCCTATTACAAGACAAGTAAAAGCTTTTTGAAAAAAATTACAAGGGGGTATTACTGATGTAATTTACATCATAGAATAAAATATCTTAAAGCATGTGTTCACCACAGACCTTATTTCCAGCATTTAACCTAAAACTCATTGGCTGTGTCCGAAATCGCCCCCTATACCCTTAAATACAACACTATTTGAAGGGACAGCCATTTGTAGTGGTGTCCGAAACCATAGTGGACATTATCAAGTGCAGTCATTCAATCCCACAATGCACCTTGATAACGAGTGTACAACCGATGTACACTCAACGGCTGGAGAATAATCATAATGCGCTGTGAGAGTCGCAAGCCAAATGAATTCCCGCTCATGAAGATGAGCAAAAGTGCAACTGATTTCTGGGTTCTGGCCTAGAAAAACTTTCCCTGGCAAATGTATTAATGATTAAGAGATAATTGCATGTATTAATATCTCTGTGTCTGTTTTTCTCTATCAGGAGCCAGTCATGCGGAGGTGGCGACCAGAGAGTGCGTCTACTACAATGATAACTGGCGGACAGAGAAAACCAATCAGAGTGGCTTTGAGAGGTGTGAGGGGGAGAAGGACAAGAGACTCCACTGTTACGCCTCCTGGTTGAACTCCACCGGGACCATCCGCCTGGTCAAAAAAGGCTGCTGGCTCGACGACTTCAACTGTTACGACAGGTCTCATCAAAACCTTTATATAATGTCACTGTTTGACTCTGTTTGATTTTTTCCCCCCACTGATATGATCCGGGAGTTGCTGCTAAACATGTTTTCATCACAATCTTTTGCTTCTACTTTTAAAATCCAAAGTCACTTTACATATCACATGCTTCATTGGCTGTATCGGATAGAAACTATTTAGTTCAAAAGTTTGGGGTCTGTAATATTTTTTTTAATGCTTTTTAATGTCTTTTATGCTCACCAAGGCTGCGTTTATTTGATAAAAAACAGTAAAAACATTAATCTTGTGAAATATTATAAAATATAACTTTTTTTTTATAACTGTATACATTTGAATATCTTAATGTAATTTATTCCTGTGATCAAAGCTGAATTTTCAGCATTTTTTTCAAATTTTTTTTAATAGATAATTTGAAAAAACAGCAATTATTTGCATCCTTTGCAATAAAGTTGTATACATTCTTGTTGAACTAAGTGAACATGTGCAGATGTAGGTGACATTAGAAAGTGATCAATGAGTACTGGAAACTAGGGTTGCCAACTGTCCCGAATTAGCCGGGACGTCCCGATTATTGGGCCTAATTTATTTGTCCCGTGCGAGACCTCTCTTGTCCCGTTTATCGAGTGCTACGCTGATCTGACTGATACAACAGCAACACGACACTTGAGAATGACCACGACACCGGTCATCATCCATTCACGCGCATCAGACCTTATCAATAAACTATAAATTGAGAATGAATTATTCTTTTGGGACAGATAATTTGATTTGTGAACAGATCCTCTGCTGTCTGTCCGCTCCCGGTTCAATCCGGTCTCGCGCTAACGGCTAATCCCTGTCACTGTCCGGCCGGGTTTTGATTTCGGCAAATCAGTTTTGGTGAATTCAAACAACGTGATTATTGTTCATGAGTCCGACATCCAGACACGCAAGAAAACATGAAATCTTCCTCAGGGAACAATATGCTGATGTGATTTGCTGCCCAAGAAACATGTCTGATTATTATTAATGTTTTTTAAAAAAAGAAGTCAGGATTATTCTATGAATAGAAGGTTCAAAGTAGATTTATCCGAAATAAAAAAAACTTTTGTAACATTATAAATGTCTTTGTCACTTTTGATTCAATTAATGCGTCCTTGCTGAATAAAAGTAGGCTATTACTTTCTTTAATTTCTTTAAAATGTAGTGTATAATGTTCCAAAAGCTTTCCATTTCAGATAAATGTTATTTTGAACTATGTTTTGTGTGTAATTAGTGTGACTTTTTTTGTGTGACCTTAACATTTGTTTTAGAACTAAATTGTAGGTTACATAAATAGATTAAGCAAAACAAATATCTTTATGTCTGAGAACCTTTTAAACACATACGAACCTGAAATTACATATACTGTGTGATAGAGTACAAATATTTTGAGTGTCCCTTATTTTCCTGTAAAGAACCACGATTGTCCCGCATTTATCTTATCGGAAGTTGGCAACCCTACTGGAAACGTGAACTTTTTGGAAAAGCCGAAACAATGTTTTTTTTGCAGATGTGCTTGCTGGTTTTCTTGCAGACATCAAAGACCCGCTTTACAGCTTTTGTTAAGATGTGTTTTGGTCCATCGGGTCACAAGTAGACGAGGGAAACACATTCCCGTTTACACTTGGTGTTTTAATCCGTCTCTTCTGTCCACTTTCAACCACTTCTGTCCTGATTTCTTCAAGGGGAGGGTCTATGGGCGGGTAAATGTATGTTTTTCAGATCTTTTGATGTAGTGGACAAAATAAGCGTGCACAATTTACATATGAACGTGCCTGAAGATGAAAAAAAAAAACCACGGAGAGCATCAGCTTTAGTTTCTGCTCTGACAGCCGCAAGACCAGCCGAACGCTGTGTGTGTGTGTGTTAGAAATCAGGAATGGTGAGAGAACACTGTGCTTGGTACGTTTTTGTTTTTAAACTAGTTGGTGTCTTCGCCCCTGTTCAAACACATTCATTTAATCACATGAGCGTTTACACTACGAAAGCAATCCGGTTGAATGTGTTTTCAACTACATCAGGAAGTGGTCAAAAGTAGACAAGCTCAAAACGTTTTAAACCCTGTTCACACGTGTCGTCCACTTGTGATCCAAAATGCATCTTAATCTAAATGTAACTTTGGCCCTGTTTACACCTGGTATTGATTCTATAATTTAGCAATGCCTTTCTACCACATAGCAGTCTTAAAGGGGTCATCGGATGCCCATTTTCCACAAGTTGGTTTGATTCTTCTGTGGGGTGTGTCGACACAAGACACGTAAAATGCTGCCTTGGTGGACAGTATACAAATGGCTGAGGGCGGAAATATGCTAATACGGGAAATATGCTAATACGGGAAATATGCTAATACGGGACAGTTCGTCAGTGGTCGTGGGTGGAGCAGGGGCAATATGACATCATATTGCCCAGAAAATCCAAACTGCTTGATTGAGAGTGTTTAGGCTTTTTGAGGATCCAAAAAAATTGAATTTACAATGAAAATTTTTCATTGTATGAAAACACACTGCAAAGATACATTTATATGCAAACACCATATAAAAGTGATTTTTGCATCCGATGACCCCTTTAAATTAAAAAACAAAAATCAGTGCAATGTTACAGCAACAACTAATTTTCAATTCATCCCTTTCCCTGTTTCTCTGTGAGCAGACAGGAGTGTGTGGCCACAGAAGAGAGTCCGCAGGTGTTTTTCTGCTGCTGTGAGGGAAACTATTGCAACGAGAAGTTCACACACCTTCCAGAAGCCATCGCCCCTGCAGGTAAAGCAGACTTCATGTGTCTCCTTCAGGCTCCTCTGGCCAACAATATCTGGGGATGGGACTTTTATTGCTTTGTGTAGAAAACAACCTGTTTGTCATGTTTTTACCATGCTTATAGGGTTCACACAAAAATTCGAATTCTGTCGTTAATTACTCGCCCTCGTGCCGTTCCAAACCCTTAAGACCTTCGTTCACATTCGGAACACAAATTAAGATTTTTTTAATAAAATCTATGAAATTTCTGTCCCTCCATTGAAAGTCTATTCACACAAAACTCTGACACTTCGAAACGTTCATAAAGCAGTCATAAAATAAATCCATATGAATTCAGCAGTTTAATCCAAGTCTTCTGATTTGCTTTTCACTATAGACTATTTGCTTTTCTGATTTGCTTCTCGCTTTATATGATGGAACAGATTGAATTTAGGCTTTTATTCACATAAAAACATTGATCAGCGAACATAAACAGAAACCCAAGTGTACTTGCTCGACTCACCAGAACAAAACTCATTTGTTCCTCCTCCCGTGACCATCACAGAATATGATGGATTAATATTAATATAAAGTTCATGTGCGGCCATAGCTGTGCAAATGTTTTTTAATTTTTTATTATGGCTTCAAACTTTTTTTTTTTTTTTTTAAATAATTTGCCTTTTATTTGACACCTGAATATATTCCTTGTCTGCTATTGCTGTTGAGCTGATATTATGTTGTGTTTTCTTCTAGTAAAAATCCAGCCTCCAGACCCGGGCCCGTCTCTCCTGGGCGTGCTGGTTTATTCCCTTCTTCCTCTGGCCATTCTCTCTCTGGTCCTGGTGCTCGCCTGCTGGACGTACCACCAACGGAAGCCACCCTACAGACACGTCGACATCGGCCAGGTCTGACAATTATGTGTGTCTTAGGGCTTTTCCAGGCCTGTAGATCATTTGCTTTTTACCGAAACAGGGACTTAATTTATTACAATGTTGCATTTTCTTTTTGGTTCGATGCATACCATAAAGTGTTTATGCAAGTCACATGCGAGTACTGGAACTGTCCTTTTATTGGTCAGAGTTTCCTCTGTGTCATCCATCATAATGGATTGACAAGTTTGCTCCACCAGCATATTGTGGCTTTATTTGTTGCTGTCGTGGCTCATGCAGACACTATACGAATGTAGCCGCCATTCCCACTCTAACTGATAAATGATACATAATGCAGTTAGAGCGGGAATCAAGGCTTCGTCGGGACAGCGTTCTTGCAATGCACAGAGAAGAGCAATTATACAACCTTTTAAGATGAAGAGACACTCTATGGTGTTCAACTGCGATAACTAATGTGCTCACTCACAGAGTCAGACACGGCTGCTTTTGACATAACACATTTCCCTTTATGAATTCTGATAATGCTTGGTTCATTGGTCCGTTGGGTCGGATTGCTTTCTCACCTCCACAGAACAGCTCTATGGTTTGTTTTTTAATCGGGCTGAGACCACCTCGTTTAGGCGATCGCGGATTGATTGTTTCGGTGCGGATCCGAGCATGATTGCCGTGTTCATGTTTGCCTACACAAATCGAACAAAAGCAGAAATAAACACTCCAAACGAACCAGATTTGAAAACGCCCAAAAATAAAAATGTGCTTAATATTTCTGTAGCTCGATACACTACCATTCTTTTTTTTATTTAAGAAGTTAAGTTTTATTCAGCAATGATGCATTCATTTTATTAAAAGTGACAGTTATAATGTTGCAAAAGATTTCTATTTTAAATAAATTCTGTTCTATTGAACTTTCGATTCACCAAAGGATCCGCAAAGAATTGTATTACGGTTTCCACAAAAATATGAAACCGCACAGCTGTTCTTAACATTGATAATAATAAGAAATGTTTCAAAACAGCATATTATAATGGTTTCTGAAGGATCATGTGACGCTGGAGTAATGATGCTAAAAATTCACATGAATAAATTACATTTGAAAATATATAAAAATAGAAAATGGTTATTTTAAGTTGTAACATTTCACAATAATACTGTTATACTCTTTTTGATCAAATAAGCATAGTGAGCAAAAGAGACTTCTTTCAAAATGTATGTCATACTAAATGTATTTTCTTTGATTATACAGCTGCACTTATATGTGCTTTTAAGTGATTAAGTATTAATTTTGGTTGTCTTGATTAGGATGCTGGTCTTCCTCCACCGTCTCCTCTGGTTGGGCTGAAGCCTCTGCAGTTGCTGGAGTTGAAGGCTAGGGGGCGCTTTGGCTGTGTGTGGAAGGCCCAGTTACTGAGTGAATATGTGGCGGTGAAAATATTTCCCATCCAGGTACATATTCCACTCATGCACCTTGAAATGAGGATTTCCTGTTTTGGTTTTCTCAAATGAGTTCTAATGTGTGTGTGTGTGTATAATGCTTAATTCTGAAACTGTGTATATTAACAGGACAAGCAGTCATGGCAGAATGAAAGAGACATTTACCTCACAGAGGGTTTTAAACATGAGAATATCCTACACTACATCTCAGCTGAAAAACGAGGCACCAACCTTCAGATGGAGCTGTGGCTGGTCACAGAATTCCACGAAAGGGTCCGTGTGTGTTTCATTTTCCTTCAAATGTCCTTACAACACACAACCTCATTGTGGGTTGAAATGGACCAAATTATGTTTTAAAGATGCACCAAATAAAAACTGTTGTATCTAAAGATATGCATAGAAGCAATCATAACGTCAAAATCTTAATTCATTGCAGGGCTCGCTAACAGACTACCTGAAGGGGAACCCGGTGAGCTGGCCTCAGTTGTGCCATATTTCCGCAAGTATGTCCCGTGGCCTGGCGTACCTTCATGAAGACCTTCCTTACCGTGCAGAGGGACCCAAACCAGCAATTGCACACAGGTACACAAACCTGATCTTGCAGCATTTGATGTGTACTTTTAAAAGAGTTTTAAATATCATGCTTGCTGTCACTGAAGGCATTGGGTGATTTGATGTTTGTTTTGCAGAGATTTCAAGAGTAAGAATGTCCTGCTCAAGATGGATTTAAGTGCAGTGATTGCAGACTTTGGGTTAGCGGTCCGCTTCGAGCCTGGGAAACCGCCTGGAGATACACACGGTCAGGTGAGGATCAGTGCAGACAGATGAAGCCAAGCCTTTGACTACATTTCACTTCATATATCCACATAAAATATCTGAATTCAATTTGAAGTAAAAAAAAAAAAAAAAAAAATTCTGCTGCAATATACATAACCAGTTCGGGGTTGGTAAGATTTTATTTTTTCCTTACCAAGGCTGCATTTATTTGTAAAAAAAACAAATAAAAACACACACAATAAATCAGTAATATAGTGAAATACTATTACAATTTAAAAGAACTGTTTTGTATTTGAATATGTTTTAAAATGTCATTTATTCCTGTGATGCAAAGCTGAATTTTCAGCATCATTACTCCAGGCTTCAGTGTCACATGATCCTTTAGAAATCATTCGAATTTGCTGCTCAAGAAAAATATCTTATCAATATTAAAAATAGTTGTGCTGCTTCATATTTTTGTGGAAACTGTGATGCATTTTTTCAGCATTCCTTAATGAATGAAAAGAGCAACATTAATTTGAAATTGAATTGCAATTTGAATTTTGAAATTTTAACTTTATCATTGTTTGATACGTTTAATACATCCTTGCTGAATAAGTTATTTCTTAAAAAAATTCAATGACCCCAAACTTTTAAAATGTTTGTGTAAAATTGTATATCAATTTTAATTATTGGTGTTCAGGTGCACCAATTCAGACAAAATAAAAACAAAATCTGCTCACCTAGTTGAAAACTAGTGTTTCTTTGTATTTACATTTATAGTCTAATCCATCTTATACATTGGGTTTTGAAAACATTGCTGCTCTTATGATAGTGCTTGTGATGTTTCTCTTCATTTTGGAA
This sequence comes from Meda fulgida, assembly GCA_030578275.1. NCBI lineage: Eukaryota > Metazoa > Chordata > Actinopteri > Cypriniformes > Leuciscidae > Meda > Meda fulgida. Next base: position 4,774,213 of record CM060617.1, on the reverse strand, counting down.
TAAAAGCATCTGCTTAATAAATAAATGTAAGAAACATGAAGTTTTCAGTCCGACATCAAATCAATTTTACAGAAGGATTATAAAAATGAAAAAGCTTAAAAAGAAAAGTCAACTGTGTCAGTCCCAACACATCTTCATTACTTCAAATAAATAATGTTTAAAAAATCTAGAGCAAAATAAATAATTATATTTATATATATATTATTTAAATAAGATTACATAATTTTTCATTTAGCCAATTATAAGTTAAAATAAGTAAAATTTTGAATAGGAAGTTGTCCCCAAACCCCACTGGCATGACAGTGAGCCTGTGTCTAACGTGTTGGTGTTTTCTGTATCGGTCACAGGTGGGAACGCGCCGGTACATGGCTCCAGAGGTGCTGGAGGGAGCCATTAACTTCCAAAGGGACGCCTTCCTAAGGATCGACATGTATGCTCTTGGACTGGTGCTCTGGGAACTGGTGTCTCGCTGCACCGCCTCTGATGGTGAGTCCACACACATATCAGGATCTCCGGCTCTGTGTGGGCAGTCAATGAGTTGCTTCTGGAATTTATGCTTGTTTATAATAATTTAATTACTTACTGAGGAGAATACTAAACCATAATGAGTGTATAAAATATATATATATATATATATATATATATATATATATATATATATATATATATATATATATATATATATATATATATATGTATATATATATATATATATATATATAGCCTAATCAGCGCTCAAGCTCACACATAAAGCTTGCCGCAAAGCACCAGCAGAAGTAATGATTATGAATTTGTCTGGAGGAAATAACAAGGAGATATTTAAATATTTTTTTTAGTGTTTCAGTGTCTGCTGCCATCTCCGCTGTATAGTGAAATGCACCTTTTATATGGGTTACATAATCAGAGAGTATTTATACTTTAGTTGAATTGGTTAGTTTAAAAGTAGACATTTCAAACTTTCTATAAATATATTTCTCATTGTCTGTGAAGCAAGTATCCTGAGTTTTGGGAAGCGCTCCAGTTCACGGAGACCAAGGCGACAGAAAGCGCATCCTGTTTGCTTGCTTTATTTTAGAGGCACATTGTTTTCTCATTATTGTAGAAGAGTAGACCCTCTACAGTTCTGAATGATGTATTACTCTTGTATGACCAAAAATTATATTTTAAAAGGGTCATCAGATGCCCATTTTCCACAAGTTGGTATGATTCTTTAGGGTCTTCATGTATCGTTTGTAACATACTTTGGTTAAAATTCCTCAATGGTCGTGTAAAACAACACCCTTTTACCACCTCAAAACAGCTCTGTTCGCAGCGACCCGTTTCGGTGCATTTCTCTTTAAATGATAATGAGCAACTGCTCAACATTTATCTAGGTTAACATTAGGGCGAGCTAGTAACTTTTTTTATTATTACTGGCTAGTAAAATTTTGGTCGTCTTAGCCTCTAGTCGACTAATGTTTAGTCAACTATAAAGGTTAGCCTTGATATTGTGTGTGCTGCAGCTAATGCTGTTGCTGTCTCACTCAGGTCCTGTAGGCGAGTACCAGCTGCCCTTTGAGGAGGAGGTGGGCCAGCACCCGTCACTGGAGGACCTTCAAGACGTGGTGGTCCACAAGAAGATACGACCCATCTTTAAGGACTGCTGGATTAAACATCCGGTGAGAAATGCATTTGAATAGGAATTAGGGCTGCACTGTTAATCCAAATAAAACCAAAATCATGATATGTGCTGTATTGTCACTGTGTTCCTTTACATGTGAGCAGTTCCTGATCTGCTTGTTTTCAGCGTCTGAGAGCGACTCGGTTCACAGTAAACGCTGATCCACATAAACTTCATCTCTGCATCTGCTCTGAGTTTGGGGCTCTTGCAACATACATTTGGGACGCAACATGCTCCATCTTCACAAAATTGCAATGAGAACCACTTATCAACAAACATTTCTTATTTTGTTTTTTAGTTATTTTAGTATTTGTATTTAGTAATAATAATACAAACTTTATTATTATTTTGTAGCCATATTGGTAAATGACCATTAGATTTTGGCCAAATTGTGCAGCCCAACAAACAAGCATTTCTTATTTTAGTTTTCTTTTAGTAATTCAATTATTTTTATTTAGTAGTAATAATATTAATCATAATTATTAATTTGCAGCCATATTGATATATATTTGGAAACAAACAAGCCCAACAAACAAGCATTTCTTGTTTTGTTTTCATTTAGTACTTTTTACATTATTTAGTAATAAAACTATTATTAATTATTATTATTTTGTAGCCATATTGAAATATTTACAAAATTTGACAAATTGTGCAGCTCAACAAGCAAGAATTTCTGGGGGGGTTTTCAATCAGTAATTGTTTACATTTTTATTATTGTTGTTTTGTAGCCATATTGATATATTCACAAAACAAGCATTTTGTTTTGTTTTAATTTAGCATTTTTTATCTAGTAGTAGGAATAGTAATAATAATATTATTATTATTATTATTAATTTATAGACATATTGGTATTTAAATATTCTATAAACAGTGTTTTTTACAACACAGAAGTCCTGGATTTTTTTTATTGCAATTTAAATCAGAATCCCCAGTTTCATCAGAGGTTTTATTTGGCCATCTTTCTCGCCACCAGGGTTTGGGCCAGTTATGCGAGACCATCGAGGAGTGCTGGGACCACGACGCTGAGGCTCGACTCTCTGCGGGCTGTGTGGAGGAGCGCATCTCCACCGCCTCCAAGGCACCCAACACCATCAACACGTCTACCTCAGAGTGCCTGGTCTCCATGGTCACCTCTGACAGCGACACGGACCTTCCTCCCAAAGAGTCCAGCACCTGAACGCTGCAGAGTATTCAACCTCTCCAGTAATGTGAACTTTGCTGCTAATTTGATCTCTTGATCGTCATGTATTTAATTTCTTCGCATCGTTGGATCGGTTTCACCAGCACATTCATCTACTGTATTCTTCCTCTCGGAAGGCAGACACACAAAAAACCTCAAACGTGAGAAGACTGAACTCTCAGAGGGCATTCAGGGGATTGTTTAAGACTGCTGGGATATGAGCACACGTTACCTCATCAGTTTTAATGCCATTTTTATGTTGTTTTTTACCTTCACTCCATGAATACCTCCATCCGAACGCTCTCCCCCGGATTTATTGAGACTACGCGACGATCTGATGACTGTTACACTAAAGCAACCTTCCCAAGAGCACACAAGGTCCTCTTTGTTCTCAGTGAATTTTAGTGTAGTTTTATTGCTGTTTACCTGTACCCTTTCTTCCCTGAAATGTCTCGTGGGATGTTGTTTTTCTTATTTGCGTTTGTGACGGCAGTGGTCTGGGACACTGGAAGCTGAAGGCAGCAGGACTGTTATGATTTGAGTTGCCTTTCGGAGCGTCGGGATTGATTTTAATGTAGCATCCGCTTGTCGTTGACGCATTAAATTGAAGTATCTGAAGTATCAGAAGTGCCATCAGTAGAGCATCCCGAGCGGCGTGTTTTAGCGTTCGTTGTTTCTGCGTGACGAGCTGGAGTTGAAATATTTGCTTGCGCTGCGGCCGCACAAAGACCAGCGCTGCGTTACAGGTTTGATTTTCAATCACGGCTAAATGTATCGGTGCATCAGGAAAGTGTGTGATGTTTTTCCACTACACTACTCAGGTAAACTCTGTGCACGTGATTGTGTGACCACTCACTCTTACAGCAATAGTTCTCAGCAGTATGGTGAATCTCACTAAGAAAAACCTGGGTCATAAATCATCTTCAAATCAAAATGGAAAAAATATTGAATTATACAGCTAGGAAAATTTGTGCTCAAAGAAAGTAAAGCTTATTTTTAGGGCCAAGAGTGCCATTATTTTCTTAACAGTTAAACACATTTTCTCTAAATTACCATTGGCGTAATGCTAAACAATTAAAATCAAAAGAAGTATTAAAAAGAAATTAGTGTAAGGAATTTGGTACAACAAAAACAACCTTAAAATATATTTAATTTGTAGAGCACAATTGTAAAATATATTTACAGATGTGCTTTACAAATAAATAAATAAAAGTATAAAAATTTAAGCTCTCTTTTTGTGGGCCGTTTCAGCATTTATTTTATAACAAAAGCAACAATTTCTCCCCCAAATTATCATTATGCCAAAAAAAGTTAAAGCACAGTTGTTGTTTCTTGCACTGCTGTAATGAGAATAAAATGTGCTAAAATGTCTTTAAAATAATGTCACAATATTAAAAAATAAAATAATCATAATGGCCCTAAAGTAGACTTTATTCACTTAATGCAACGTTTAGTTTCTTATTTTTTCTGTTGATTTGAGGTAAAACGTGACCTGGACATTTCTTGATTCACGATCATCTCAGCAGTGGTGATTTCTCGGAGCTGGCCTGTTTCACGCAATAACTTCAGCAGTGAAGAAGACTGAATGTCTGTAGTGCTGGAACTGTTCAATCATCTCATGGACTCCCAGTGTTGTTCAGAAACGGGCAGCTTTTTATCAAACTCATTCAGCGTAACACTAAAACCATCACTGAATATTCACCTTCATACGCTCAGTGATTAGATATACCTCAGAAATTGTGAGTTTTTTTTATATACAGTATATATATATAAAAAAGTATTTTATTCTGTTTTGTGGTAGCAATATAATTTAATATACAGCTGCTTATGTGATTTAAAGGATATTTTTTTGTTTTTAAACCGTTATTTTTAACAGAAGGTGCTCTGAATTTGATCGCCAGGTGCTCGGTGCATTTCACAACGTTTTTTTTTTGTTTTAGTTTTTTTGCTTTGAGTCAAGCATCCGCTGGTGTAAAGGCTTCTGTGGTTCAGAATAACTGTTCTCTGAGGGCATGCAAACCTTTCACAGTTGTGTTTTTCATTTGTTTGTTTGTTTGTTTGTTTGTTTGTGTGGTACATGTATCTTCTTCCTTCGTCTCCACCTTAACAATTGTATTAAGTTGGATTTGTCTATTATCAAATCAGGGATTTGAAATATAATTAAAGTATTGCAGTGCAAGTTGTGCAAATTTTAGTTTAAGCCAAACTTTGTATCCTATATCAGGTGTTGGTGTGTGATGTATATAACGATATTAGATCTGCTAACTGATGTAGTTGAAGCATCTTTTACTCTTGTTATATTTCTCTACGTTTCACACAAACTGAAGTGTTCATACATTAGGACTACCTGAGTACAGATTTCCCATGATCTTTTGCTGGCCTGATGTGGGCTGGTTCTCATTAAGGAGATCATGGAGGTCTGTTGATGTGTTTTTTTTATTATTATTTTTACTGCTGCTAATGTAGTAAATGTGTTGTGTTGCCCCTGTTTGGGTCTTTCCAGATTCTGCTGCCATGTTCAGTATTTTGTTGAATTAAACATTACCCATGTTTCTCACTTAAAAGTCCTGTTTTTCGGATGTAGAGACTTGTTTATCTTTATTTCTGTTATCTGTTTAGTTCTGTTTATTTTATCTATTTATTGTCTCGTCTTTTTACTAGCCCTTAAAACTTGACACTTTTTTTCTCTTTGAAAATTTTCAAAAAGAAAGGTAATTGCGACTTTATAACTCGCAGTTCTGACTTTTTTCTGTCAAAAGTGTGAAATGTAAATTCGCAATTGAATGTGATATTAGAAGATACGACATTCATGTGAACGAGTCGGCTTATATTGTTTGACAAACACATTCTAAACTGTAGTTTTTGTGCAATTATCAATTATACAAATAGTTGTTTTTTTTTAGATTGCATTCACACACTTGACTTAAAAATATGATTTATGACGATTTGTTATGACTAATATGCAGCAGCAGAGGGCAGTAGCCTATGTGTTCTCATAATCTCTCAGCGCATGCGCTCATGTTGGACAGATGTTGAATGCAAGGTTAGGAAACAGGACATATGGTCCCAAATATTTATTTCCCGCAGAAATCTCGCCACTCTTCTATCCCTGTAAGGATATACGATGATACACCAAGAATGACAAATGACTGAAATCCTCAGAGAGTCACAAGAGTCAAGACAACCTGCTTAAAATAGACGTTAACGGTTCTAACAAGACGATTCATTTGGCCGTGAGTGTTTTGCTTTATCAGTAAAAAAAAAAAAAAAAAAAAAGCCTAGAAACCTTTAAATGCACGTTTGTTTGCTTAAAAAGGTCTTTATTCACTCTTCCACAAATTAAAGCCTTACAAGGTCTTAATGGAGAACAGGAAGTCTCAAATTCATGAAGTCATAGCATTAAATGCTGCACACAATGCAAAACGTGTATCTTCCTAAGTTTTTATGTCTTGTTTTCCTATACAATTAACCACAAATATCCTTAAATCAAGATACTTGAGATACAAAATAAACATAAGTTTAGTTCTCTGACGAGAGCGGTAAATACATTGCGTAGCAAAGCTGCGGGAACTTCTCCCTCCTCCACTTTCGTTGAAATCTAATTGGCTAACGCCAGCTTGGAACAGCTGACCAATTGTCGCGAAGTGTGCAAACACTGACTGGCTCGCGGTCAGTATAAAATTCATGGGCGCGACAAAACAATTGCGTCAGAATCTTTCTTCACGCAGCCATCATGGAAGCTGCACTAGGAGGACTAGCAACCTTTTTCTCCAAGCATCCGATGGGTTACACTTGCTAGATTTGTGCGGGCCCCATAGACACGGACTCCACGTGCGCCGAGCGGCCGGTGCACGCCCTAAGAACCAGTTGCTCCAGCCGTTCGTAAGTTCTTTCTTAAATTGGAACCTAAAGTCCACACTAGGGGCTTAGTAACTACTAGCTAGTTTGTAACTAACTGTATTTTATTCCGTTGTACCATTTGTTCGTAAGGCAGAACGTATCTAGTAGTTCGTAAGCTCTCCGTAAAGTAATGCGTAGTCGCATAATGACGTTTAGCCTCGATGATCCAATAGCAGCCTTCAAATACGTGAGCAGAATTTGTGTTGAAATGTCGTGCATTTCAGTTTATCCTTCATTCTAACTTATTTTACCCCACGTTACTAACATTAAAAATAAGTTTCCATTAAATATGCCTACGATACTTGATAATGAATAACTTTAATACGTGTTTTTATATGTAAATAACATTCAGAAACTATTTGAAATTAAATTAATAAGGAACAAAAATAAATATTGATACAAAAAACATAAGAAATTACTTTTATTGATTATGACGGATATTTGACATGCACAACATGGAGCGATGCACACAGCGACGCTGTTTAGGAAGGGTTCGTGTTTAAGAGCCGCTAACAAAGTAATCTTTTCACATAATGTTCTCTCTTAAAATGTAAGCGAGTGTAAATGTCAGCATTATCATATGTCTAAAGAATTTAAGTATGTCAGGCAAAAGAAGAGCTTAATGCAGTTCAGTCTGTCTGATATTTTATTCCACCCGTTACTCCTGATCGGAGGCTGCCGTAAAATTTAGTTTATACGTAGAGTTGCACTTCAACTGAGTTTAATGGTGCAACGCATAAATATTTAGAAGTGCGTAAGTCGTAACTTAGTGTCTATTTACGTCAAAACTAGGCTAACTGGTAACTTACGCACAGCTGGTGCCCCAGAGGGATGATTCGTGCTATAACGGGGACGAGGCCCACTGCCGGTGGTCTGACGATTTGTGCTGCCTTGTCGAAAAATGCTACCGTATCGCGAATCTATCACAGAATGTCGATTAATATTATATGAAATACAATTATAATACAATTCTAAGTTATGAGTAGCTACTGTATAGCCTACTGTAGACTAGGCTACTGTTTTTATTTTTTAAAACGGTGTGAAAAGTAAAAATTATCAAAAATTCATCTTTTACTTGTCAAAGCACACCTTTCCTTGGTAACTGAAACTTTCAGTTATTCTTGTGCAGCTGGCTGACCGTACAAATATTCATATGGTAGTTAGCATTTTTTTTAAAGGGAAATTACATGATAACACGTGAAAATTTACCTTTTGTTAAAAAAAACTGTGAGTCTGCACATACGCATAACCAGTAAGTAGCATGAATCGTCGGAACACCTGCCCCGCTTGGAAGCAAAGATGACGTGCAGGTGACGCTGCGTGCATCCATCGTCATCGCGCTCACCTGTCCTCTTAGCGGACGCGAGCTTTATTGCGTGTGCTCGCCAAGTGTACGAATCCGTAGGGTCTCCCATTCGGCATTTCAGCACTCAGAAGTGTGCTCGCGAGCGCCGCCTATGTGCCCTCGATGCGGTGAAGCCCGCACTTTCGCACCCTTCACACGAGTTACCTACCCAGGAATCACCCAGGAAACGCCCAATCCGATTTATGAGGGGACTTTCGTGGCTGTTTGACTTTCGGTGCCATGATGTCATCAAGCCTGTCCCAAAATCCTCGTGGACTCTAGGCCATGCAGCGCCCTAAGGTCTGCGCACTTCCTGACATCACCAAGTGTGAACTCGAAGAAGGTCCACAAGGCCGGAATGTCCATTTGGGATCCAGCCGTAGAAATGAATAAGAAGTGCCTTAAACTCAATCACACCTCATGCAGTTGTCCCTGAATTCTCATATAACAGCATTTTTGTAAACTCTAAAAATAGATCACTCCAAAACGAATGTTTAAAGGTACAATGTAAGGTTTTTGTAATAAAATGTCCAAAAATCACTTGCGCAGTGTGATATTTCCTGCAGTTGTGTACTTACAATATCCCAAAAGTTCCCAAAGATTTTTAATTTCAGAGAAGTTACTTTTTTAAATAATGGCTCATCCCTGGTCATTGTTCCCTGTCAATGACGTAATATCCGCTTTATCCCTGGTTTCTGCTGGTACTGCCATAGTAACCATGGCGACAGACGTGGACAACTGCGTTACGTCTAGCGGCGCGCTCACGCTGTTGTTTCATTCAAACATTATGGACCATGGCAAGCAGACTTTGGGACAAAAGGAGAACTAAAACGAGGCTCAATATCCGCGTGGCGTTTTCAAGATGCCGAGAGCTAGTGTCCGTGACTAACTTCGACTCGACAGAGTCTCTTACATGTACTTTATTAGACAGGTGAGCAAATGTACATAAAACTAATCAACGTTATATAGCTCAACATGATGAAGTGTTAGAATATGATCAGTATGTTATTCTAATGTTGATCTAATTTTCTGATAGTCTCATACAGCCAGCAAACTAACACATAGAATAACATTATAACTTTCAACACACTCAAATGCAGTTTAGTGTGATAGTGTAGACCAAGTGAAACAGCGCTGCGTTACCTCACAAGTTTCATTTGTCTAATAAACTGACCTATGTGTAGTAATTCTGCATTTGCTGGTAGTTCTGTAGAATGAAATGTCCTTATTCCTTTATATCCGCGGGACTCGCGTGTGACGCTGATATCTGTCTCTCATTAGCAATCATGACCTGCTTCATACCACAGTCGTGTTAAAAACATCAATGTATTCACTCATCCATAAACATTATTAGATCCATCAGCATGACGACAAGTTCCATAATTCCGCTTAAGAGTCATCAACCAACGCCTTTGTTATTGGAAGAGGTTAGCGACCCCTAGCAGCAAAAAAATTACATATTGTAGCTTCAAGAGCAAACATTGAAGATTAGCCAATGGGCTGTCGATGCATTAAATTATACGCCAAGTCCTCAAAGCAGTTTATTCAGTGTAATGAAGCTTCTCCTTCATTGACGTCCATTTAAAAAAACAGCCTCTGGTTTCCTTCCCTGCACAGCATTAACAGGCATTACGCTTTTTTCAGCTAAGGTTGCAGGTTTCACAGTTTACGGCTCTGACATAAAATGAAGGCTAAATGGAAAAAAAAAAAACAAAAAAAACAAGACCTTTAATATGCCCCGCCTCAACTTCCTGTTTGAATAGGAAACACTTCAACACTTGAAAGGCAGCTGCGTTCGTCGAGCCATTTCAAGAGATCTTTAAAAGTAGCATGTCTTGTGCACTAATACGTCCAAGTCTTATAGAATGACTTTGTGTTAGAAACAGACCAAAAGTGAAGTCTTTGTTCAAGCAAACTCTCTCTGTTACAAATATTTAGACTGGCTTGATGTTTTCGATTACAACGTGTGAAAAACAATGACGCAATGAACAGAAGCTCAACTGAAGCATCCCTCCGAAGACAAAACCGGTAAGAGACACAAACTTTAAAAAGAGCAAGACAGGTTAGATTGTAGCTATATATGATATCTGACAAATTGCATTGTAATAAAATGCAAATTAAGTTATATAATATGCAAATGAATGTTGTAACATTAAATCTGTTGAAATGATTCCACACTGCATTAATGTCAGGGTCATGAAACGTTTTATTTTGTGATCATGACATGCTGACTCTATTCAAGATTAAATAATGGCAAAGGAAATGCATTAAAAAGAACAACGGCAAAAAAATTAAAAAAAGCATTTTTCAGGAAAAGTCTCTTTTTCAGTTTAGTGGAAATAAGCAGAGCTTCCCTCCGGGTCAGGATTTCTCCAAACCTTTCTAAGCCTTCGCTGCACCAACAGATGGACGGCGTTAATTGCATTTTTCCTTTTTTTTTTTTTTTTCTATGGCGGATTATTATGATCATGTTATGATTTTTTTGTTTCTCAGAAGATGGTGCTGTACACATTTGCTTGTGTAGGCCTATTTCAAGAACTGGAATCATATTTCCACTGTAGTGTTCCATGATGTCATCATATGAACATTTATTAATTCATGCATCTGTTTAAGGATTAGTTTTAACCGACAAATTAGTGAATGAGCAAATGATGACTGAATTGACCAAACTATTCCATAACATTCAATTATTCTTATTCATATCTCCCAAAAGTATTATCAGAGATACCAAAATAGCAAGATATACATTTTGGGGGGGATTTTCATGAGGTCAAAGGTCACAAATGTGCTTTACTGTAGATGTCATGCACTTGAGAGCTTCTGAGAGCCTTTACAGTGTCAGCCTTTTTTTTTTCTTCTTTTTTTTCACAAACCCACGAATGCAGATTTTGCAGTCTTTATGACTGTAATCTTTTCCTAATGGCTCAGGAGTTTAACCTGGCTTTACTGAATTGTTGTTATTAATAAATATAAATCTATATGAAAATATATGTATATACACAAACATTCATGTGTATTTGATGAATATATGTATAATAAATATATATTTTTTATATATATATTCATATACAAACATTTAAGATGTAAATTGAGTATGTGTATCACACATACACTGTCCTCAAATACACACCATGAATGTATTTAGAGTTAGTGACTTGATCTATTTAATTTTGTAAACATGTATGTGCATATATTATCAACCTTTTCATACAGGTTTTGACTTGTTAAATGTAGTTTCTATTATTAATTTTTAGTCTGTAATAACTTTAATCAGAAGGCTAGACCAATCAAGTGGAGCTTTTCCATGGTGGCCATGGTAACGGTAATGCATCCCGATTAAGAGTGTTCACATCCTTAAATCCAGGAAGTGAACAAATGATGATCTTCATCAATCATTCCTCTGGTACTAATCGAATCACATTTAGTCATTGATTGTGTTATTTTGCTGTCTAAATGAAAAATAGAAAAACACTTTCTTTTTTTATTTTTTGTTAAAAATCACTTTTTTATTTATTTAGATGTGTATGTAATTAGTTATAGTGCATTTTAATCTTTAATAATGGGTTTCCTTTAGTTGAGCTTAATCCCGGCCACATGTTCAGATGTTTAAACATCAGATCAGTTACGCAGGCACATTCATTAAAGTGGATTTCTTTAAAGTGAGACACAAAGAATTAAAATTAAAGCATGTTCAGAAAATAACTAGACAAATTTGTAAGAATATACAGATAGAGTAGTAGAGTGTTAGACAAATCAAACAAAATAATCCTCTCTAGAATGACTTGGCAATTCCAAATCTACCATTTTGGTTCAAGATTTTCCATCCATCACAGTTCAAAATATACCAATATTATTACTTTTTAAAATGAATTTAGCTTTGAATTTACCATAATTTAACCAGCATTATGCAATTCATTAGCACTTGAAGACTAGATTGATATTTTTTATCTTTGAAAAGAAATACCAAGCATTCACTTTTCCAAATGGAAATGGCAACTGCATTTGTGTGTTTCTAAAAGTTATCAGTTTTAAGGTCTGTGACTGTGACAGAGAGCGAACTAAAGTATGAGTGCATTTGTGTGTAATTAAAACAAGTGATTATTTTCCGCTGGGATTATCCTGGAGGTCCAGCTGGTCTGTGGAGGATTTGAACACCCTCACCCTGGGCTGGAGAAAGGGCAAACTCCCAGGGGACGCAGCCAAATTGGCTCCCTAACCAAGAGCCCAGAGCACGAATCTATGCACACCGTCAAATCAACAAAAACTGGCCCGCTGTTGAGTATGAAGCACCTGTTTTTGAATGTTAAACATCATTTTGACCAGTCTTTCTTTACTGGGAACAAAGACAGACAATGGCTTCTTACAGAGCCAGCTCTTTGATGTTTGAGAAGAGATAAAAACTTTGCTGATAAACTAATTATATAATTCTTGGCATTCAATTAATTCCCAATTTATGTGATTCACAGCAGAAGAGTGAATGTATAACATAAAGTTAGATCGAAATATGTGACTGTCATCCCTCCGTCAGTCATTTTCTTAAAGCCTAAACATTTTTGTAAAATGCATTGAGAACTTTTATTGTTTTTTATGTTTCATAATTGCCCCATAAAATGAAATACATTTTGTGGAAAGGAGAACTTTGTTTCATTATAAAAAGGAGTAGAATATCTTGTTGAACACAGATATTGATCTACCTTTACAAATGTGTTGATGTATACATCTGTATGTTTCTTCTCATTCGCTTATGTACATTATATTGGTTAACGTAATTAGTTTAAAATATCACAGAAATTCATTTGATGCATGTGAAGTTATAGTCCTTATTCATGAATAACGGTGATTAGGGTATATGAATAAAATTAAAATGTGTATTCTATCAGCAAATATCAGTCATATTATTCTGACATACAGCATGCATGGTTATCATTAATTAGTAAGTATTTCCATATGCCACATATTAACAATGCTGCAGTAAAAAAGCCCTTGAATAAAACACAAGAGCTGAAGGTAATTTTAGCTAATAATCATTTAGTATAACCATTTAATTTCAGTTAAAGTCAACATGAAATCCATTTTACTGCTTTGAGCTTAGTGACACAGGATTATTTTTTATCCATTGGGAATTGATTGAATCATTAAAACTGGGCGTTGCATATCAAAATGGAGGAAAGCAGTTGGAGAGAAGAGATTGAAAAATACATGTCATCATCCTGAAAAGGAAAGTTGATACATTTTGAAGAAAGATTACATAGACATGTTCATTCTTTGGAATAATGTGTGCCAAATATGCACAATACATAATGACTCAAATAGTCAATTTCGATTTCATATTGATTTTAAACCCTTCTTAAACAGTTTCCTGCCTGTGTTCAACAAGAATAACAAATTCCACAAGCACTGATAAAAATGCAAAAATCACCCACTTTGTAAGAAGCAAACTGCTTTTAGGGGCCTTTTCCTTGCACCAGTTACTCTAAATCACAGTCACTCTCCTCAAGTGTAAAAAAGTGATAACATTCCTCGCCTGAGCAACAGAAAATTCTGCTTAGATTCCGTAATCCTGGGAAAAAACTATATGTGGCCTGTTAAGCTTTATAGGAAACAATAAAAAATAACGTCTGTGCAATATATTACAGTTGCGATATGTCACATCTGAGCTGAAGTACATTCTCTACCTGAAAGGTTAGCGTGCACATTCTCACTTTAATATATCCATGTATATTTGTCTGTTTACCATGATGCCATGTCATATATTTAGACAAAACAACATAGGTTGTCCAGGTTGTTGACGTTCTTCTATATTAAAAAAGTGAAATCTTGTTTAGGATTCTTCCTAATTAGACGCATCCAAATGAAGTAAAAAAGCAAGCAAAGATGGTCTTCTTAGAAAAGAGTTCCTAAAGAAAGGTCTCGTCATACGTCACTTCTGATTTATGAGGCTCACCGGATCTGGAGTCAGATATTAACATCTTGAAAGGGTCACTAGGACCCTTTGTTGCAGCCTCATAGGATGGCGGAGAGGAAGCTAAGTACAGTGTCCGCACTGGTGCCCCCCTCTTTGGACCGTAGTGCTTTTTAATCATAGATGCTATAAGTCCTTCACGCTCCGGAGCGCCATCCTCTTCTGACCACACTGTGTCTTGGTTTATGTGCCTGTACAAGTAAGAAGCCTGCTTCATTTGCCGTCTAACAAGGTGCCCTCTATAGGCGCGTTGGATCAGGGTTGCCGAAATCTCCTCCTGCTTGCGCCGGAGCGTGGTGGTGATGGGCTCATGGGACATCTTGGAAGGGTTTGTCATCATGAACTTCTCCTCCATTTGCTGCTTCAAAGCGTCCATTTCCCCGGTTTCCCCGAGGACCCGCTTGGTGAAGGCGAACAGGATGTCCAGGCAGTGGATCCTGTCGCCGCTGACCATGGGAAGGTCCATGTGGACAAGCTTGATTTTGTTGGGTTTGGCAATTCTCAGAGGCTCCGAAAGGCTGTCGGCGAAATGGGAGAGTTTGGAGTACTCGATGAAGTGCGTGGCCTCGACGTCAAACTTCTCCCACACCTCGTAGAACATCTCAAAGTCGTCCTCGCTCAGAGGTTCTGTGCTCTCCTCGGTGGCCACGCTGAAGTTTTCCAGAATGATGGCGATGTACATGTTGACCACTATCAGGAAAGAAATGATGATGTAGCTGACGAAGAAAGTGATACCTACTGAGGGGTTGCCGCAGTTGCCCTTAGTATTGGTTCCAGTGTTGATGAAAATCGAGCTGCACTCTTCCGGTGAGTTGTTCAGAATGGGATCCAGTAAGTTATCCCAACCGGCTGATGTGGTGATCTGGAAAAGGCTGATAATGCTGTTCCCGAAGGTTTCAAAGTTGAACATGTCGTCAATCCCACCCTGCTTCTTCACGTAGGCAAAGTTCGCCATGCCAAAAATGGCATAGATGAACATGACCAGGAAGAGCAGGAGGCCGATGTTAAATAACGCCGGCAGCGACATCATTAAGGCAAAAAGCAACGTCCTTATTCCTTTAGCTGCTCGTATTAATCGGAGAACTCTTCCTATTCTTGCCAACCGGATAACTCGAAACAAAGTTGGGGACACAAAGTATTTTTCTATTATGTCAGCAAGGACAATTCCTGTTTGGAAAGACAAATGAAGAACAGAAATCAACATATGCAATGAAAAATCGTTTGAAGAATTTAGAAAGGGCACTATGAACATTTTAGATCACTACAACCCCGTTGAAAAGACAAGCTGGTGTCTGCCATGTTTCTTAACTATCTTAAACCAGCAAAGCTTCACCATAATGGTAACCAGATAGGCCAGTACCAAAGTACTAACAAGTATAAACCAAGTTTTTTTCAGAAGGGAACGCATCTTACATCAGCCACACTACCACTTACCAGACTGGAAAGTCGTGCACTTACCAACGATGGACAGAATGACAACAACAAAGTCAAATATGTTCCAACTAATGGTGAAGAAATAACAGCGGAGGGCAAAAATCTTGATGAGGCATTCGGTGGTGAAGATGACGATGAAGGCCAGGTTGATGTTATTGAGGATGGACTCCATGCGAGCAGATTGTTCATCGGTCTCGACCATCATGGTTATCATGTTGAGGATAATGAGCATCATGATGGTTATGTCAAAGGCTTGTTTGGACACCAAGTCAAAGAAGAATCCTTGTAGAATGTTCTAGATGGAAATGTGTTTATGGTTAGAAATTAGAAAGGGCATTTGTTATGAGATTGATTACACATTTTTAGTTGATAAAAATCATACTCTTACCAATGGTCTTGGAATTGGCTTCTGTGGCTTTTTGGATCCAAGTTTCTTCATGGCGTTGTAGTACTTCTTCTGCTCTTCGGTCATGAATATATCATGGCCACCTTTAGTTCAGAGAACAACCAGCTGCTATCATTTTCATGTAACACATTAAATATAAACTAAATGCTTTAGGAAAATAAGTAAATCTTAAACACCTATCATTCGTTTCTGTTGATTGAAGTTGTCGATGATGACACCAATGAACAAATTCAAGGTAAAGAACGATCCAAAGATGATGAAGATGACAAAGTAGAGGTACATGTAGAGGTTTATCTCTTTGACGGGCTGCTCCTCAACCTGACAAACAAGAAAAACAAAATTTAGGACAGTTTTTTTTTTTAGACAAACTAAACTCTTAAAATGAAAAAAGAAAGTCAATTCAAAGAACAGAATTGAACAAAAAAAATTTTTAACCTCCAGAGAAACTATTAGTAACTCAATTATCCAATGCAAAAAATAATAATCTCTTAGGTGAACCCTCTTTAGTTTTTATCTAAAAAGATTATTATTTTTTGCATTGGATAATTGAGTTACTATTAGTTTCTCTGGAGGTTTTTTTTTATTACACTTGTTTTATTGCATTTGTTAACATTAGTCGGGACCTTCTTGTAAAGTGTAGCTTGGTTCTTATTTTGTGTGTTTGCATGCAAGTCATTAATTTTAGTAATGAAAAAAACATTCTTACTCCACGAGAGTCTACGGCGGCATACATGATTTCCATCCAGCCTTTGAATGTTGCCTGAAAAACAGAATACTTAATCATATTATTATTTAATCATTCAAAATGTCCATCTAAAAGAGAAAGATTGTCAATTTATTCAAATATATGTTCTGTTTCTAGGTGAGAATATTTCTCTCAATGCCTGACTGTGGCAAAACTTGACTTTTTATTCTGAGGTAATTACACTGTTACGTGTCATTTTTTTTTCTGTAAAGACAAAGGGTGACTCACCAAGAGTCAGCATGAACGCTATTAAGCTAGGCCATTTTGGGATGTCGTTGCCATGGTTACAGAAATTATAACCTGTGGTGATTTGAGAGACTGTTCTTAGAGGTAAATAACAAGTCAAGCCCCAGCGAGGAGTTGCAGGGCCCTGAAGAACTCTGGTTGCTTGGCTACTTTAGCAAATATGAAGGATGATTCTACAGAACAATCACCAAAAGTGTTGTGACTAAATTCTTCAGGAATGTCAGAATTTAGAATTTAAGAATTTGCTCCCTTGAATTTGAATTGGCCACAACAATGGATTGGAATGACAAGGAGAGGAATTTAATGAACTGCAATCCAAAGACATTTATCAGTCAAATTACAGAGGCATTTTATAGGTCCAACACAAGTTTTTTGACAAACATAGATAATCACATAATTAATTTGGACTAATTATGCAAATGTTTTATCTGATGTGTAAAATACATTCCCCTTCAAGGGAACTTCGAGCTGCGTCAAACGCTGTGGGAACGCCCCTGCGTTGTGCGTCATGAAGCACGTATGGAATCAGTCCAATAGAGAGATGAAACGTCATAGGCGGGTGACGTCATCGACCAGGAACTATAAAAGCACCCCAAAACACAAGCACATTAGCTTCTGTGCCTTCAGTCGCGCTACATGTGAATCTGTCCCTGTGTGATATTGTCTGTCCTACATACTCTGCACCACACAAACAATTTATATATATATATATATTTCAGAGAATGGCGAACGAGCAGCAATTTAAGAAGTGTGTTACTCCCTGCCCGCGCTATTTAACGGGTGGGGATACACACGTTCTTTGTGTTGTTTGTTTGGGAGTGCAGCATGCCCTCGAGGGAGCTGACTGTGAGCATTGCGAGCGTCTGCCGTTTAGGACGCTCCGCTCCCGCTGACCGCTCTTTGAGGAGAGCGGTTCGGTGCGCGCTCCCCACGGTTCGGGTCCCGCTTCTGTTGAGGCAGAGCGGCGGTGCTTATCGTGGGGATCGCAGATGGATCTCTCAGCGGGGGTTGAGACAGCGCTGCCTTATCTCTCCCTTCACCTGTGAGATCCAGTGCCTCAGTCCCGAGTTCGGAAGCACGCGCTGCGGTTTCTTCCGCTCGGGTTGAGGCACCAACACTGCAGCTATCCAGTTCTGAGGAGCTGGATGTTGTCAGTGTTGAGGGAGAGGTGGAGGATTCGCCACCCCACACTCCCGAAAGTGATGCATTTATGGAGGTATTGACTAGGGCTGTTGATAAACTCAGTATTGAGTGGCCAGTGACTAGACAGGAGTCTGTTTCTAGATCTAAATTAGATGAAAGATTTTTGCCGTCACGTGTGCAGCCTCCACACTGAGTTGTCGAGATCGTGGAAGAAACCGGTTTCATAAAGAATATTTAGTCCCCAGACATCTACATATTCTAATATAATGGGGGCTACATTTTATGGTTATGGCGCTTTGCCTCGCGTGGAAGACACGCCCGCGAGCCATCTCTCTCCCGAGGCGGCGTCATCTTTTAAAACACCGGTATTACCCACCAAGCCCCTCAGAAATACATCTGCTTTGGTGGGTAAAGCGTATTCGGCTGCAGGTCAGGCTGCGTCATGCCTGCATACAATGTCAATCTTGCAGGCATACCAGGCTGACCTGCTAAAGGACGTGAGTGAGAGTGAGGAAGTCAGTGCTGACGTAATTCGAGAACTGCGTCAGGCTGCTGATTTATCCCTGCGCGCCACCAGAGAATCGCCCAAGCTAATGGGTCGATCTATGGCAGCTCTGGTGGCCGCAGAAAGACATCTTTGGTTAAATCAAACTAACATGAAAGAGAAAGAAAAAACGTTTCTTTTAGATGCTCCTCTCTCTCCTTCGGGGTTATTTGGCGAAGCTGTTAATTCTGTTATGGACAAATTCCAGGAAGAGAAAAAACAAGCTGCAGCTTTCAAAAAATTTCTCCCTTTTAAAGTTCACGTCTCTGGGGCTGCTGGGCGGGAGCAGCCCCGGCCGTTTACAAGTTCATCTCATAGAGCGCAGCAGAAGCAGAGTGTCGCGTCTCGTGCTCCCCCTGCTGGACAGTGGGCTCAGGTGCGGCACTCTCAGCCGAAGCCTTCTAGCAATAGGCCTGATCTGAGGACAGTGTTATTGTCTAAGAAGGCTAAGGCTAAGAAGAAGTCCTGACGCCGAGGCGTTCAGGATGTTGAGGGTGGTCCCCACCGAGGCGGAAAGGAGTTCACCTCTCTTTACGGTGCCCATTCTTCCTCGGTGCCCTCAGGGGGCCGTTCTGCCAACCCCGCCTTTATGCTGGGGCGTAGACGGTCCCAGTGAGCGCTTTCCCGAGGGAAAGAGCAGTCAAACCAGTCGTTCCCTGCCGGTGCGCCATTACAGGGCGCTGTGTTTGCTGCTCAAGTTACACCAGAGGCCAGTCTCGAGAGGCTTGTACCCTTAGTAGATTTTCTGGCAGAGTGGAAAAGCCTTCCAAGAATATCTCATTGGGTCCTGCAGACAGTAGAAAAGGGTTATGCTATCCAGTTCAGGTGTCGTCCACCGAAATTCAGAGGGGTTCTGCACACAGTGGTGGGCCCCGAGCAGGCTCTGGTATTTGAACAAGAGGTGAAAACGCTCCTTCAAAAGGAGGCTATAGAACGGGTATCTCCTCCCAGTTTGGAGTCAGGTTATTACAGCCGATATTTCATCGTTCCGAAGAAGGATGGGGGGTTGCGTCCAATTTTAGACCTGCGCCTATTGAATCGCTCGGTAGGGAAGCTAAAATTCAAGATGCTCACTATCAAGCAGATCGTGTCACAAATCAGATCCGAGGACTGGTTTGTCACGATAGATCTAAAGGACGCGTACTTCCACATTTCCATCCTTCCACAACACAGGAAGTTCCTGAGGTTCGCCTTCGGGGGCGAGGCGTACCAATACAGGGTTCTTCCATTTGGCCTAGCCTTATCTCCCCGCACTTTCACGAAATGCATGGATGCAGCACTAGTGCCTCTGAGGCTTCAGGGCATTCGTATTCTCAACTATATCGACGATTGGTTGATTTTAGCTCAGATGGAGCAGATGGCGGTTCGGCATCGAGATGTCGTCCTTGCTCATATCAGAAAGTTGGGGTTGAGGCTGAACGCAAAGAAAAGTGTATTATCTCCTTCCCAGAAGACCACTTTTCTGGGTGTCGTTTGGGATTCGGTCTCGATGCGGGCGCGACTCTCTCCGACCCGCATCGCTTCGATTCTCTCAGCCGTGAAACAAGTAAGGCTAGGCCAGCTACTCACTGTGAAGCAGTTTCAGAGACTGTTGGGTCTGATGGCAGCAGCGTCCAACGTTTTACCTTGCGGCCTGTTGTACATGAGTCCGTTGCAGTGGTGGCTCAGGACCAAGGGATTCTCCCCGAGGGGAAATCCGCTCCGCTTGATCAAAGTCACGCTCATGCCTTCGTGCTCTGGTCATGTGGAAAGAAACTTGGTTCCTGTCCAAAGGTCCGGTGCTGGGGGCTCTTTGTCGTCGCGTAACGCTAACGACGGATGCTTCCCTCACAGGGTGGGGGGCGGTCATGAGTGGTCGTCCAGCCCAAGGTCTGTGGCAGGACCATCATCTTTCTTGGCACATAAACTGCCTGGAGATGTTGGCGGTGTTTCAGGCTCTGAAGCACTCCCTAGCAGACCTGAGAGGTCATCATGTGTTAGTTCAGTCAGACAACACGTCGGTGGTCTCTTACATCAATCATCAGGGGGGCCTGCGGTCTCGCCGGCTTTACAAGTTGGCCCGTCAGATCCTCCTGTGGTCCCAGGGGAAGCTACTATCACTGAGAGCAATGTATCTTCCCGGATATTTAAATGTGGTAGCGGACTCCCTGCCGAGGCCGGGGGAATGGAGACTCCACCCCGAGGTGGTGGAGCTCCTTCGGTTGAGTTTTGGCCGCGCCGAGGTGGATCTATTTGCTTCCAAGGAGACCACGCATTGTCATCTGTGGTTCTCCATCAGTCTTCCAGCCCCTCTGGGGTTGGACGCTATGGTACAGCCGTGGCCGAGGTCACGCCTGTACGCCTTACCCCCGATTGCTCTGCTACCAGGAGTTCTGGAGAGGGTTCGCCGGGACGGGGTCAGCCTACTATTAGTAGCCCCGTTCTGGCCGGCCCGAGTATGGTCCACGGACCTGATTTCTCTCCTGGACGGCTCTCCTTTGGAGCTCCCGGTCAGGAGGGATCTACTCTCTCAGGCGGGCGGCACGATATTTCACCCCCGCCCAGAGCTGTGGAAGTTGTGGGCTTGGCCTCTGAGGGGGCCCAGCTCATAGATTCTGGTCTCTCAACTGAGGTTGTTGAGACCATTCTTCACTCCAGAGCTCCATCCACGAGGAAGCTTTATGCCTTGAAGTGGAAACTTTTCACTTCTTGGTGTGGAGAACACCTGCAGGACCCAGTTAACTGCCCAGTGGGTGCAGTGCTGGATTTCCTGCAGGAGCGCTTCTCCACAGGGTTATCCCCCTCCACACTGAAGGTGTATGTGGCGGCACTAGCTGCTTACCACGTCCCTTTTAGTGGAGTTTCTCTTGGGAGACTCCCACTTATAACTCGTTTCCTCCGTGTTACTTTGAGGCTGAGCCCAGCAGTTCATACGAGGGTACCGACCTGGGATCTAGCCGTTGTATTGGAAGGTCTTTCCCTAGCTCCTTTTGAGCCCATCGAAGAATTTCCTGAGAAGTTTCTCACTTTTAAAACTATCTTTCTACTTGCTATCTCCTCTTTAAAAAGAATCGGAGATTTACAGGCTCTGTCGGTTTCACCCTCGTGCCTGGAATTCTCGCCTGGCATGGTTAAGGCTTTTCTGCATCCTAGACCAGGGTACGTTCCCAAGGTCCCTACTAATGTTGTTAGACCTACGGTTCTGCAGGCTTTCTGTCCTCCTCCATTTATGTTATCGGACCAGGAGAAATTTAATTTACTCTGCCCTGTTAGGGCGTTAGACGCCTATGTCCACAGAGCTGCCCTTTGGAGAAAATCGGAACAACTATTTGTATGTTTCGGGCCACCCAGGAAAGGGTATCCTGCGTCTAAACAGAGAATGAGCAAGTGGGTGGTTGAGGCTATCTCACTTGCTTATGAGTCGGCTGGCCAGCCTTCACCTTTGGCTGTTCGAGCCCACTCTACCAGGAGTATGGCTGCTTCTAAAGCTTTATTGTCAGGAGTTTCCCTGAGTGATGTTTGTGATGCGGCTGGATGGTCTTCACCGCATACTTTTATTAGGTTCTATGACCTAGACCTAAGCTCTACCCCTGGGGCACAGGTGCTCTCGTCCTCTGTGCGCTAGTCTCACATGGCGGTCATTTGGTCCTATGGCAACGTGGGTATTCGCGTTCCCACAGCGTTTGACGCAGCTCGAAGTTGCCTTGAAAGGGAACGTCTCGGTTACGTATGTAACCCTAGTTCCCTGATAGGGAACGAGACGCTGCGTCGTTCCGCCATACTCCCGGCACTCCCGTTAGCGCTCCTTCAGGCCTATCAGAAGCTAATGCGCTTGTGTTTTGGGATGCTTTTATAGTTCCTAGTCGATGACGTCACCCGCCTATGACGTTTCATCTCTCTATTGGACTGATTCCATACGTGCTTCATGACGCACAACGCTGGGGCGTTCCCACAGCGTTTGACGCAGCGTATCGTTCCCTAACAGGGAACTAGGGTTACATACGTAACCGAGACTTTTCCTAAACTGAAATATTCCCATGCATTTACAATTAACAAAGCCATGAAAATAAAAATAAAAATAAATGAATTATTTAAAACTTTGTTGGATATTATATTTGCACGGATCTTTTATTTTAAGAATAAATATCGCCATTAAATATTAATATTAAATAATAAAATATCTTGTAAAAAATGTTTCTACCCCAAATATTTTGTGTATGATAATGCTTAAAAATGTAATTTATATTGTTTAAAACTAAACTTACAGCAGCATTCCATTTTTATTCCACTTCCTTAAATTTAAATTCGAATTCTGCCTCCTGTTTGCCAGTTCTGGTGCACAAGCTTCAAGACACTCACCACCTGCAGAAGCGAGAGGTAGCCAAGTCCCACGTTGTCGAAGTTAACTTTCACTTTGGTCCAGTAGAACTGGGTGTCATTCATGGACTGGCAATCAGTCTTGTTGTTAACCAGGGTTACATTGTGGATGTATCCTGTCCTGTTGACGCATTTCCCAAATTTCCCAGCGAAAAGATTGACTCCCATGATGCTAAATATGAGCCAGAAGATCAGGCACACCAACAGTACGTTCATGATGGACGGGATGGCCCCAATCAGTGCATTCACTACCACCTGAACAACAGAAATCAGGATGTGATACCATGGTGCATGTGATTTCACCAAGTGCAACATGTTCCTGGATCAGCATCTCTGTTGGTCCAAGAACAACATTTCAATCAACCAATCAGATTTGAGGGCCAGGTTTACAGATTATGTGAAGTAAATATTTTCAGACAGGAATGTTGTTCCGGAAACATGTCTTACTTGGCTACATCCCAGTGACTGTGATGCCATACAGATATCAATCATATTGCAGACTGCATTGCTAGATCACACAAGCAATTCAAACATAAAGTAATCAGATCTTTCTGCTAGATAACAAATTCAGGCATATTTTGCTCAAGATATGTAAATGTAATTTTAATCAGCCTTTTAACTACTGATCTTTGGGGGGGGGGGGGGGGGGGGAGTCTGCTGAATAGCAAAGAAGGCCTAGTATTAACAAACACTTTAAATATACAAAGATGGTGCACTCATTTTACTATTGAGTGGTGCAGGGATGACGTCAAAACACAGAAGACTAATTTGCCACGGGTTGCATTGAGATTTTACTAGGGGGGTTTATTAGTTTTTTTCTGTTTTTTTTTTTTCAATTTAGGAGTAAGATAAGGTCTGTGGTAAACATAACTTTGAACATGATGTTCCACAACGTAAAGGACACACCAATATCGAAAATGTTTATATGTTTCTAAAACGTAACTAGATAAGAACTTTTTGGGTGCGAGTGTGTGCCGTTTGTAGAACAAAACGTTCAAGTATTGTCAAGTTATGTTTACCACTGGCTTTATTTTACTCATAAATGGAAAAACCCCATAGGACAATCTCAAGTTAACTAGTGGAAAATTAATGTCACCCCTGCATCACTCTTTTGAATTGGAGAAAGTGCAATGCGCAATAAGGTGAAATAAATCCTGCGTTCTAAATAAAAGAGCCAATCGCCAATTAGTCAAGTTATTGTCACCAGCTGTTTTTAAAAGCCGTCTGTGTTCTGAGATGCACATTTATTCACGCTTACATGCGCATTGATCCAGCCTGAAAATTTTAGCGTTTCGAAAAACAATTGTATGAGATTTGTATGTTGT
The DNA here is from genome assembly GCA_030578275.1 of Meda fulgida. Classification (NCBI taxonomy): domain Eukaryota; kingdom Metazoa; phylum Chordata; class Actinopteri; order Cypriniformes; family Leuciscidae; genus Meda; species Meda fulgida. The sequence continues at coordinate 4,749,967 of CM060617.1, read as the reverse complement.
TGTCAGATTTATTTGAGATCTCAAATATGAAATTGAATCGTAATCTTTGTGAACAGCTTTGGAGAATTTGAGCTGTTGAACTGATGTTTGAACTGAATTCCTCCTTTTGATTCTAAACTGAACTCAAATGGCACTGAGAATTGGGTAAGAGACAAACATAAATGACTTAATTGGGGAACTTGAGGGATGTAACATGCTGATGACCTGGGTCTGTGGGGCAGTAGTGAGTTTGATGTGTGATTAATCTGAGGTTCTGTGGGGTGCGGACTGGATTGATTCCATATAGAGCTTCTGAACAAATGGGTTTTTGGGGTGCGGACTGATGCCGCAGTGAACCCGAGGTTACCCCGTGAGTCAGTCCTAGAGCTCCTCATGTCCGATATTAGGGAAAAATCGGGTCCATCTGAGACGTCCAATAGGTTTCCAATAGATTACACAGTGTAATCACCATGGGAAAATCTCAGAGTAAAACTGGGAGTTGTGAAAAATATGATACACCGGTGTTGTGCCAGAAGAGAAGTTGATCTATGTATCATCTTTTTCCTCTTTTAATTTCTTTTATAACTGTTTTAATTTTCCTTTTATTTTGTGATTATTTTAATTCCTTTCTGTAAAGCACTTTGAATTGCCATAGTGTATGAAATGTGCTATATACATAAACTTGCCTTGCCTTGCCTTGTTCCCCATTTAAAGAGATAGGAGCTGCACTTGCATGACTGAAATAGTTGCCCGAGAGGTGTTTCACAGATGGCTGCCGAGTGAAATGATTTGGTGGAAAGGGACTTTGATATTACCTAATTTGATAATGCTGAGTTAGAAGTTATTAATAAAACCTTTTTCTTTATATATATATATATATATATATCAGCTTTAATGTACTTAGCAAAATAATAATAGTCAAAGGTCAAAAAGAAGCATTCAAAATATGATCGAATAGAACTTTACAGTTTATAAGTTTTTTTATAAGTTTATAAAAAAATTCTGTTTGGATGTAGTAAAACACCCACAGATGTAGCAGAAAACATCTGGGTCATGTTAACATTTCCTTGTGTCACGGGCCATAGTTCTAAACGTGAAATCAGGATTCGGCATAAAATAATGTCAAGCATGTGAAAATCAGCTGAGAATTGAACAAATAATTCTAACCTGGCTCAGAGCAAGTTAGGAATCATGTGTTTGTGGCAGTTTTCCTGCTGATTAGGGGATGATACAAGACTTCTTAACCTTACAAATGGTTGTTGAAAGCAAAGATGCTATGAAATGCACATTTTGTGAGAAAGTGACGTGCTAGAGCAAAACGAATCAGCACGCCAAACTTAGTAAGAAACAAGAATTTGATTTCATTCAGCAAATATAATGCAGGGTGGTGTAATCTGACTAGATTCCCTGAAAACTTGACATGCTTTATCAGTTTTATATCATATTTAGAGAGCATCTTACCCGCATTCCTTCGAATCTAGACAGGGCCCTCAATGGCCTCAGAGCTCTGAGAGTCCTTAAAGATTTGATGGCCCCAAAGTCCGAGTAGCCCAGAGAGTTAGCAACCAAGCTAATCAAAGACACCTGCAATATGAGAAAACATGCAGAACTTTTTACTAAAATATTTAATTCTAACAATTATGAATGGCTTTTTAGATTAAATAGGCAATCTTAAAAATGGCATAAGACTGAAAAATCGTAATTTTTTTAAAATAAAAATAAACAAATAATACCTAATAAAGATGTTTGTAGAGATATTAACATTCTACTGACAGCTAATGCTATGTCAAAACAGCATAAAATGACCAGGATAAAATAATAAGAAAAAACACACGTTTTGACTAAATATGTATGCATTTTTGGGACATTCTATAGGATCTTATTTATTAGGGCATATAAATCAGATCGGTTTTACAAATCGCAATAGGTTTCCACTCTATTCTACAGTCAAAGTCGACAGACAGTGTAGAACAGAATGGTCTTCTGCTGTAATGGCAGGTTGTGGCTTACAGGTACAGTAGGATTTTGTTCGATGAGGTGAAATGAAAACAAAACATGGACAAGTATGCACATATGTACGTCAATGTACATACCCGCATACTCAACTATATATGCATAATCAATATGCATATATATAAAATAGAGTGAGGTTTTATAAAGAATTTGGGTTTTTCTTTTGAATAATTTCTTTTGATCATAATTTATTATTATTTTCATCAGTCCAAACAGTATTCTGAATTCCCAATTAGGATATTGTTTCATAGTATGGCTTATTAAATTTAAAAGTCCCAAGAATAGTCAGTTCTTTATAAAAAACTATTTCTATAGTTTCCCTTGTCACTGCAATATATCTAAAGAAGATATTTCTGTGCAATTGGCTCTAAAACAAAACTTCAGAAGACAAAGAACATAAATAAAAGTGCAAAATTAAACAAAAAAGTCATAAAAACCTTACGATACAGATTTTAGATCATATTTTCTTTTGTTATTAACACATCTCACAGTAATGTACGTTTACAATCATTGATTTGATTGACAGTCCTAAATGTAACTGATCTTCTCCAGATAATTTTTTGATACAGTGTGTATATTTTGATATAAAAGCCAAGGTCCTGTAAAGATACGTATCAAACATCTCAAACTTGACACCGTTAAATTACAGGTCGAAATAAATGCTGACAGAGAGACAGTGGCAATTATATCTGGATGAGAAGAGAACTGCAGCTGAGATACAGATGACCTTTGAACTATAAACTTACCCTATCATTAGAGGTGTGTGTGGAGATCTGTGTGGGTCAGATGAGCATCAGGTGAGACACACTCACACAATCTGCTAGTGTTAGTTGAGCTACTCCAGATGCTTTCATTCAGCGTGTTCATGTATAGTTGTGTGTACACACAGTTTTGCGCAATTATCTCAGTGTCTGAGAGATGTTTTTCCATAACATCTCAATTTTGACTTACAATCTGCCATACAATTTTTGAGGTGTCATAAAAATGGCAGTAACACAAAACCATAAAAAACATAAAACCAAAACTTACAAAGAAGAAATCAAATCAAATTTAGAATGAAATATTTGCACTATAGGCCAGATTTACTAACAGCTTGAGCCAGCTCAAACCCTCTTTTGGCGTTAAAAAACTACCGTCAGAATTTACTAAAGACACGCATTGTAAAATTAGCACTGAAAAGGAGTGGACAGGGTTATTTTTGCGGCTGACCTTATTGCATCTGCATTTGTAGGAGTTTCCCTTTCAGACGCTAAATTTATGGGAGGAGAATGTTTAAATGAATCATGCAATTATTGGTATTTGCGCCAGTATTTTCCTCCCAAACGAAAGCACGTCTTAAACCAGAAGCTAACTGCTGCTTTGCGTTGGTCACTATGGAAATGATCCGGTTGCGTCTGTGTTCAAACTTACCACTCCTTACATCTGTGCTTTTAGAAGAAATAAGTAGGCTAAATCTGGCCCTATATCTCTAATATCATTGTAGGCTATAGCTCAAACTCTAAATCCTAAATTTGCACATCGATATTAACGCAAAAAGTTACTCTATTGCTTTCCAAATGTTAGCAGGCTACAGTAAAAATAATGATATTATTTGTGGAAGAATTATTTATTCCAGTCGTTAATAAATCAAACTATTTATTGAAAATTGGTGTTTTTATAAAATTGCTGTTGCAGACATTTTATAAAAGCGTTTTTCCATGATTAAGGACACTACATTTCATATTATTTGTGGTAAAATCACTGTAACAAACAGCCTTCAAAAATCTGCTAAATTAATGGTTCCTCATGTTCGACCAGTTAGAATATATCTAGTTTTACATTCATGGCCCTTTATACTAACACAATATATTGTTACTAAATATTATACTATATCTAATAGTCTAAACCCTTAATAAATAAAGGTTCCAAAAGGCTTTTTTCACAGTGATGCTAGAAGGACCATTTTAGGTTTCTCAAAGAACCTTTCAGTGACCAGTTCATAAAAGAACAGATTTTTCTTAGTGTGAAGAATATTTAAATAATCTAAAGAACCGTTTTTTCCCTTATAAATAAACTTTTGAGGAACGGAGAGGTTCTATGGTTGTTAAAACCATCAATGCCAATAAAGAACCTTTATTTTTTAAAACTGTATTACTTACTAAATATCCATCTCAGTAGCGTCTTGGCCTAATGAAATGATCCAAGTCTACCAGATGGAAGCGCAACAGTTCAACCCTGATCCAGTATTCAGCAAGAGAAGATTCTTCTACTCACATCCACAATCAGGAAGTCCAGCCAGCACCAGTAATTGGTGAAGTATTTCTTAAAGCCGTACGCGATCCACTTCAGAAACATCTCCAGCACAAAGATGTAGCTGAACACCTTGTCTGCATATTCCAACATCACCTTCACCACCTTCCGCTGTTCTATGTAAATGTCTTCAAACGCCTGTCAGAAGAAGAATATCATTACACAATAAGAACAGGAAACTTGATTCTGATTAGCTACACATTTAATCACAATATGGACCAATTTAAAGGTACTCTATGTAACTTTTGGCACTCTGGTGCTCAATGAACAAAACAAGGTTTGGAAGATGGATTTTGCTTTGATGTAAACAGTAAACGAATGGTTAAAGTTCACCAATCGGCTTTGTTCTTTACCAGAGCTCCACTACTGAGGAGGATCATGAAGATGATAAAGGTCTCGAACCAGCTGTGCTCTACAATCTGATAGCACGTCTTCCTCAACCTCCACCACATCTGTCCCAAACCTCTGGTTGTGTTTATATTACAACACTTGCAGTGCTGCATACAGACTGGAGAGATACAGAGAGATTACGTTGGTCAGGTCCTGTAAACACCATGCATAGTGCCATGTTCACAGGACAACAAATATCATATATAGTCTTGTTTCGTGTTTTATCTGCTTACACTGAGGGAAACACTCTTCTGGATCCATGACATCTTCTGCCATCTCCGAATATTCCTCCTCATCCTCCCCAGGATTCCTCAGGTCCACGGTACTTCCTTCAGAGAGGCTGATGACTTCCTGTTGAATAAGGCAGCAAAGCTTGCATTGAGTTTTCATTAGAATTGTATCAACCATTACAGATACCATTCAAATCCACCGTCAGTTTTAATGTGTAATGTTTAAAAGAAGACTCTTCAGCTCGCAAGGCTGCATTTATTTGATCAAAAATATAGTAAAAACAGTAACATTGTGAAATATTAGTACAGTTTAAAATACCTTTTTTTCTATTGTAATGTATTTTAAAATGTAATTTATTCCTGTGATGCACAGCTGAATTTTCAGCATCGTTACTCCAGTCTTCAGGGTCACATGATCCTTCAAAAATCATTCTAAAGTGTTACTGCACATTTTACGGAGAACAGCTTCCAGAATCATAATGCAGGCAACACACAAAAGCTTCTCCTGAAATAGAGCAGTTTCCACTTTGTCAGGACAATCTGTTGTTGGATCACAATTTGCAAGTATGTCTTCTTATTTTTAGTTGCATTTTCTATTAACAGTTCCAATTATGAGTTTTATGTTGTTGCTACGCTCCTGCTAGCCAACATTAGTGTTGATATAGTGTTGTTTACTATAGCTTTTGTAAGGCCGTTCATCGCCTTTTAGGACATTAACCATGTTTTTGTGATTGATTGCTGTTTGTATAACCATAGTTTTTCGACAAATATCATGATTAAATGTTGGATAGCATCATATCTATAATGTATTAAAAAAAAACATACCACTCTGAAACGTCCTGTGAATTCCGTGCATTGCAAAGTCCGTGCATGAAATCCTTTCTGGATGATCCTCTTGTTTGTTAACATTGTCAGGGTCTGAATCTGGCTCAAATTGGTTTAAAATTGCTGCTATCCTTTATATTTACACTAGAATAGAGCTTGCAGTTATGGCTCGCAGTAATGGGTGAATTATCCCAGTTTGGGACATTTCCTGAAAACACGCTAAGCGCTGCCAATCACAACACATTTCGTATTTCGGAAGGAGAGGCTTAATCGAAAACAAGTCATTCGGGACAGACTGGGGAGAGAGTTTTATTAATGTAAAATATGTGAAAAATAATGTTTTTGTTTTTTAACAATAAAGCATGGAAGCATTTTCTAGTACACCCCAAAAGCAAAATCAAGACATTCATAAAAGGGCATAATAGGATCCCTTTAAAACACAACTTTGTGGGGGTCTTTGGCATTATGTTCTGAGTGTTACTGAGAAGTTTGGAAACCGATCCACCTAGTGCTACTTCACCCAACAAATTATCTTCAGTTCTTTCCAAGTTTGGCTCAGATGATCTTAAAACCATGCTGGACCTACTGATTGCTTGGATATATGACTGTATGTCTGTTTGCTTGAACGGACAGGGTAACTTATGAACCATCTCAGTTTTGCATTTCTACATTATATTCCCTCTGTCTGCTCATTCTTCATCTAATGCTTTAATGCGATGCATAATTATGCTGCCATTTAGATGCTTGGCCTCATATATACTGGTATTATATCTGTCAATTCAGTGTATCTTTGCACATATAAGACAGGAAATCAACACTGATTGAAAAAAACCTCTGGGTTTGGCATGGAAAACACAGACAGCTAATAGAACACATGCATCTCAAGATACATAGCGCAACAAGCATATCTAACTAGCATATGCATCTAATGCACGAGCGCACAAATCAAGGTCAGTAACCTCCAGTATAATCTGAGATGGCAAGTGAGAACTGGTCTAAAGCTGTCTGAATACACAGTCATTCTCCTTGTTTCTTTCTCTATGTAGGGGGTGGGCCTTCTTAATACAATTTTGATGAGATTTACCCTCCATGTAATGGCAACATATTTAAAATGATTTACAGAGATTACTGGCCCAAAGGTGCCAGCACAATCCAATAGTGCTGTTTATGTAATCCCACATTGCGAGGCGTGCGTGTGTGCGTGCGTGTGTGTGTGTGTGAGAGAGAGAGAGAGAGAGGCTGGATTACTCTTAGCTTTGTGCCTTAAGACGTCAAAAAGGTTTTGGAAGAAGTTTGGGTAACGCTTCCTTTTACAGTCCAGTTACCCATGTACATACTCGGTACTTATTTTAGTAATTACAAATACTGGGTAATAACTAGGTACTAACCCTGAACCTACCCCTAAACCTACCCCTAACCCATGTACTTACCTTATATTAGCCAGTACTTTCTAGGTAAGTACACTGTAAGTACACTGTGAGATGCTTTTAATGCAATGAATGATTCAATGACTCATTCATAAATAATTCACTTGTTTCATTACTGGATGAATTAGCTGGGTTCTTTTTTTTAACAAACCTTTTTAATGAATGATTTAATGACAAATACATTTTTTAACAGTTACTAACCATGTAATCGATGCAATCGTTATTTGATGCACCATGTTACTTCATAAAGGTGATTTACTCTATTTTGATTGCTTCCGAAGCTAATGTTTATATCCAAGCTATACATTTTTATCTTCTGCGATAATATGAATTTGTAACACAGAAATAATGATACTATGTGGCTGAAAAGAGTTTGTGAAGCGGTTTCATGATAACTGCTTTCTCCGGCAGCAGATTTGACTTTTCCAGTGAGACTTTGTCACACAAGGTTTAAAGGTACAATATGTAATAAAATATCCAAAAATCACTTGCAGTGTGATATATTTACTACGGTTGTGTACTTACAATATCCCAAAAGTTTCCAAAGATTTTTAATTTCAGAGAAATTCCAATTTTAAATAATGGCTCGACCATGTTTACTTGTCGCCTGTCAATGACGTAATATCCGCGTTATCCCTGGTTTCCGCTCATACTGTCGTAGTATCCATGGCGACAGACGTGGACAACTGTGTTACGTCTAGCGGCGCGCTCACGCTGTTGTTGTTTCATTCAAACATTATGGACCATGGCAAGCAGACTTTGGGACAAAAGGAAAACTAAAACGAGGCTCAATATCCGCGTGGCGTTTTCAAGATGCCGAGAGCTAGTGTCCGTGACTAACTTCGACTCGACAGAGTCTCTTACATGTACTTTATTAGACAGGTGAGCAAATGTACATAAAACTAATCAACGTTATATAGCTCAACATGATGAAATGTTAGAATATGATCAGTATGTTATTCTAATGTTGATCTAGCTTTCTGCTAGTCTCATACAGCCAGCAAACTAACACATAGAATAACATTATAACTTTCAACACACTCAAATGCAGTTTAGTGTGATAGTGTAACGTTAGACAAAATGAAACAACGCTACGTTACCTCACAAGTTTAATTCGTCTAATAAACTGACCTGTGTGTAGTAATTCTGCACTTGCGGGTAGTTTGGTAGAATGAAATTTCGGGACTCGCGTGTGACGCTGATATCTGTCTCTCATTAGCAATCGCGACCTGCTTCATACCACAGTAGTGTTAAAAACATCAATGTATTCACTCATCCATAAACCGTATTAGATCCATCAGCATGACGACAAGTTCCATAATTCCGCTTATGCGTCATCAACTTACGCCTTTGTTATTGTAAGAGGTTAGGGACCCCGAGCGGTGTAGTAATAGCACATACTCCTCAGCAAGGAGGCTCATCCAATTAGAGCCAGAGCCATTATTCTAATAGTTTTTTTTTGTTTGTTTTTTTTCAAAAGGCAGAGAGTTTTACAAAGCAAGAAAACGTATGATTATATCCATGGAAGAATCAAATGGGAAAACTTGCATAGACTTACACTGAAGGAAGTACTCTAATCATATATACAGGCTCTTTTGATCTGAAGAGAAATGCACTCAGAACACCTCTGCCAACACAAAGCACCCACAACATGTTTCCTTTAGAAAATCTAAACATCTAGTTAATACATTTATTTCTTGAGCAAATATTGGTGTATTTTTTCATATTTCTTATAGACATTGTTAAAATGATTATCATACTTACAGTGTCCAATATGCTATTTTAAAGGTTCTTAATTTTGATTTGGAGTCTCCTACATGCGTACATGGTTTACATGCATTCAAGGTCAAAAACACTTTCTTTTAATATACATTGCAGCATCAGCTTTTTTCTCACAGTGTCTGTAACAGTTTAATCAAGGATTCAGTCTCTCTAAAGCCCTCCTTTCTGAAGGCCTATACTCTGCTCTGATTGGTCAGATGGCACAGTCTTTTGTGTTTGGCCGGCCGCTTAGCACAGAAAACAGCGTCTTTTTAAACATGGTGACAACACAAACCAAACTCTTCCAGTCTACGGGTCAAAGTAGACGTGGTTCACGGGCAGCCAATGAAGACCATCGGCTGACATTATGCAAATTTATTACAAACCTATGTTCAAGTAAGACTAGAACTGACGACTTGTTCCAGCTGTTCAAAATCTGTTCATTCATTTGGGAGACAATAACTCCATTTATCCTGCACTTTGATCTTTGAAACTTTGCAGATCTTTTGCATTCACAAACAGCTATATTACACACTATATTAAAGTTAATATCTGAAAAACAGGGGTACTTCAACAACAGATCTTTAAAGGCCTTGTTCCAAATGGCATCTTGTGGTCTCATAGACTTCAATGTTTCAATGAAGTCCTCAAGCACTCTTTGCAGCCAGTGTTGTGAAACTTACAATTCTAATAAGTCACAAAAAAATGTGTCAGCAGGACAATAATGCCACATAATCTTGATACACCATAATAGAAGAGATTGAGGTTTGAGTGGTAGGCCTATAGCAAATACCTACAGTAAAGAACGTATACATTTCAGTTCCTAACAAAGCTGTCGTCTGAAATATAACGCTGTTGTATGGAATACTTTTGTGGTCCACAATTCCACCAATTTATATCCACATTACTGTGCTTTTCTCCGGAGCCCGTTTCTCTTATATAACAAATACGGTATGGCGTGTCTGGTGGGTTCACCTTGTCTGCTTTGCAGCTTATCAGCTTATAAATCTGGATGCCCCCCCCCCCCCCCCCCCCCCCACCACCTCCACCACCTATACGGCCACTGGCTCGCTTCCTCACACGTGTTATATCATATCATCTCTCTGACCTCTGACACCACTCGCTCGTTTGAGCTCCCAGCCACTCACAATAGGGATAAAGAAATGAACCATAAATGAAGGTTTTATAGTTCTGTATCTAACTGGTCTGGATGCCATTTATGCTTTTGGTTTTCTTAGAAATCCAGACATTTGCATTTAAATTATGTTTTATTAACAAAGTTCGGAGGAGCATGTTCAGATAATTAACACAGGTGGAGAGCACTCAACAATCAATGATAAGAGGTGTATATATAGACTCAGCAGTCTCACCTCCACTCCCCCCTCTCCACACTTCTAGTCCTAACTACTTACATACGGGGGAGTACTCTGGGTTCGGGCCGAACTCCGAGCTCGGAGCCCTCCCCCCGGACAGCACGCCAAATACGCATTGCACTTTACCCCTTCTAAGACCCCATTTACACTGCATGCTTCAAGTGACCCACTGCATGGTTAAAGTGACCTGGCACAGATCGTATATGACCGGTGAACGTGTAAGCAAGAAAAAAACGCATGGATTCCGATTTTCTCAGATCGGATTCAGGCCTCACTCATATGTGGTAATAAATCGGATATGAATCGGATACGTGCATTTGCATGTGCCATGTAAGCAGACAAATCGGATATTCCCCAGTAAATGTGAGTCGAACGTCATTAAAAAAGTGACGTCAACTCAGGTGGACACCACCAACTGAGATCACATGACTTATTATAGGCACGATGGAGGACGAAGGATACACACAGTGGAGCAATGCAGAGGTTTCGTGTCTTTTGAGTGTTTGGGGTGAAGAGAGAGAAATAAATCCGCGTTTGAAGACATTTCACGAGATATGGGGAGGCGTGTTTTTTTTGTCCGCCATACAAGACCAATGTGGATAATTTTATTCGCATCTGCATCCATTGCATTTCGTGCTGTTTTACTTCCTTTTCCGGTTCAGAACGTCTACATTTGGTAGTTTCAGCAGTGTATAGTGTAAATGCAAAAATCGGATACGGGTCACTTTTAAAAGATGATGTAAGCGGGTCGTCAAAAAAATCGGATATAGTCAGAAAATCGGATTTGGGCATCAAGACCTGCAGTGTAAATCCAGCCTAATTGTATGTAAGTGTGAACTCGTGAAACAGTGTAAAAGCAAGTTAGATGGCATTGTATATCAATATGCGAAATAACTTGCTTGTCCATTGGGAAGTCCAAATTTGTGATACCAATTTAAAAATATTGGTGTAATTCCTTAAAAGTTCAGAAGTATAAGCTACTAATTAGGGATCATAATCAAAATTAATTATATTATTCTGGTTTTGAATTTCAGTTCTAATTCACAGAACTAAAATGGAAATGATTCCGGTTTCATAATAAACAATTCCATTAACAATTAAGGATGCAAAAATAGTTGGTCCCAAAAAACAAAGACTTTTGTCAAGTAGTTTTTTTAATCATTTAAATTATGAATTAATACTCATTAATTATAAAAAAAACATATAGTCTTTAAGTTAGATCCAGGGTTATTTAAGATAACTAAAATATAAACCAAAAATAAAGCCTACATTTCTCATTTTAGCTAAAATACCTCAAGCTGAATAAAAAAAAGTAAAAAAAAATAAATAATAATAATAATAATAATTAAAAAAAAAAAAATATATATATATAAGCATATAAAAAAACTACTAAAAATACCAAAATACACTAAATTGCTTAAACTTTTGTATCTCAATAATACAAAAAAAAACACTAAGCGGATCAGAAAACAAATTAACCAACCAAGAGTGTTTTGACCAATCCTTTAAAAAGAGAAGACTCTAATGAATCATTTGTTCGTGAATCAGACTACACAACCTCAAGAACCTAATGAACCAAATTCCCAACACTAATACTAATAAATCACCTCTCATAACCTCTCACCGGTTTCTGCTCGTCATCCTCTGATGACACTGTGTCTTCATCATCATCCTCCTCCTCAGGAAATTCCACGTCTGATTCTCCTGGTGCGATGGGCACACAGATGGTGAGGTTGGGATTGGTCATGTAACTGTCCTGTCCTTCTGGAATAACGTACTTCTCTCCAGACTGCCCTAAACTTCCCAAACCGCCGTTGCACTCAGCATGGTTCTCCTTCAGGGGTGCCGGCACCTCCTTGGCCTTCTGTCTGTGCCCTGCCAGGTTCCCGTTGCAGAGGTCTTTGATGGCGTTCAGCAGCCAAGAGAAACCACATTGGATTCGAGCGATGGCTATCTGGAGGTTGTTCATTTCTCCGTCTTCATCGGGCGCAGACAGGTTATCAGAGCTGAAGGAGCTCAACAACAGGGCCAGAAACAGATTCAACACCTAAGAGAGAAACAAAGAATGCAGATCTGTAAGCAAATCTGATTTCTGGGATTGTTTTTGGATGGACTTTAGCCAATTGAGATTGTGGACCCAGCACTATTTTAGAGTGAGATCATTACATTTTCTGATATTGCAGCTGTGCACAATGGTACATTTACTGAAATGGTAAATCTTGATGTCCGACTAGGATATTGTGAGCACAGTTGTTGATCTAAATGCCTTCAGTTACATCAACTGTTTCCATGGCAGTCCTCCTGTGCCAAGCTCTTGTTCTATTGCAGGAATGTCAACCACTTACAAAAATGTCCCATGTTCATAACAGGCTTTTTTCCTGCAGTCTGGTCTATTATAAGAGCCACTTCAAGGGCTGTCATGGAAACCTGATTAGTTGCACTCTGACCTTTAATCAGACAGCAAAGATAATCCCAAACTGATTTCTCAATCCCAGACAGATCTCACTGGATTGTGTTACAGAGGGTTTGAGGAGGCTTGAACCCCCTTGGTACTTAGTTTGTTACTGTTAAAATCCTTCTCACACACACACAACCACAACTAATCGACTTCACATCAGTTGTTGGACAACTAGTCAACCATCCTGAACCAACTCTAGTTTGGAACAACATGAAGGGGAGTAAATGATGACATCTTTATAATTTCTGGGTGAACTCTTTAAAGTCACCATGAAATAAAAATGGACTATTCTTTTTGAATGGGCTGTATTTATTATAAATGATTTATCTGTGCACATTTAAAAAAACAAAAATGAACTTGCCATTGTAGCCTAATCTTTAATCAAAAGAAATCCCACGCCCTTGTTTACTGGCGTGAGGTTGGGGCAACCTGATGCTGATGGACAAAATCAAGTCCTGCCCTACATTTTTTTTTCTTGTTCAAGAAGCTGTTTTATGTAGCATAAGATATATGTCACAATAGACCTTATTCAGAGCAGCGCCATGACGGCGAGGTTGTGAGAGATAGACTTACTGTGTTTTCAATGGCATCCGCTGTAAAAAGCTGTATAAAGCTCCTGGATTACTTATAATTTTCCACAGCTCATTGTGTGAACTTTTTTGTCTACTGAAATAGATAAATAAGATATATTTGCAGTGTTTTGTCAGCAGAACAATCCAAATACGTGTATACATTAAAAAACAGTACAACCCACTGAAGAGATGTTCGCCTATGCCTATCGCTCACAGCCTCACTTTCATTCCCATTAAAAATGATGGCAAAGACGGCACTGCTGCAAATAAGGTCAATAGAAAATATTATTGCAATTTACGTTTTATGCTGAAGTTCAGACCCAGTTCCGATTTAAGATTGTAAAATGATGTTCGATGAAGTGGTCTGTGATTAAATTGAAACAAACACCGAAAAAGACGCACATTTTCTGTAGAAATGGCCATTTGATCATTTTGGACCATATGTCATCTTAGTAATTTTAATTTAAGACCTTGAGAGATCATCCACACCACTTGAGATGTGAGGCTTTTTTGTCCTTTTCTGTCTAGTATTTCAGAAAGGACAAAGTGCCTCATAATTTCACAATGTCAAACAGCTGCTTCTGTAGCGCTTTTTTTTTTTTTTACAACATTTATAGAGTACACAAGTTGCCAATTTTGAGCTGGAAAATTCAGAATAGGATAACAGTGTACTTAAGTATGCTTAAGCACAAGCCTGTGGACATATTGAATGCGTTTGTAAGCAACACAACAGGGGACTTCTGGGTTAAATAATAAAGGCTAAAATGTACGGATTTTTCTTTGCTAGTCAGGGTTTACACTATTATTTCAGGAAAACATGACTCAGAAGGACAGTGCGTTCAACAGGTTGTTCTTTTGTGTAAATTGGTGTCAATCATTAGGAAGGAACATATTGAAAATATCTTTCCAAAAAGTATTCTAGTGCACAAACAACTGTACAAAATATGTACAGCCAATAAACCAACTGTATCTATCCCTCAATGACGTGTTTCCATTTGCATCACATAGTATTTAACCTGAGGTTCCCTTGGTTTACAATCTGCCAAATACAGTGAACCAGGATTCCCACACCTTTTGGACAATGATTTTTAATGTTTGTAATTATTGGCTAACTATTTTAAAAGCCATTTTATAGAGATTGAAAATAATTGTGCTTGTTACATCAGCAATTTCATTCTTTGAAACATCATCAGTGTCTTTTTTAGGACAGTCATCACGCCAAAAGAGGAAAACTTAGGAAGGAAAGCTTAGTGGCGTCTTATTTTCTGGGAAAAGACCCTCATTTCTTGGAGGTATTTTTTGGTCATGACTGAGAACATCTGGGAGAATTAGGCCTAAGTAATATTTCTCTAAGGCCATCTTATGTATCCCCACAATCAGATGTTTCTTACAGTATGATGGTTTATCTTTCAAATATATATTTCACTGCAAAGAATAATGAAACAGATCTCCCAGAAACTAGATGATAATTCAAGACTCAAAAAGAATACAAACTGAGCTCTGCAAATGTATGGTGTTTTAAGATGCAAAACTTCTGTGTATGTGATCTGTGTTTTTTCTCATTGTGTGTGTGTGTGTTTTTTTTTTATCTATTCAATAAACGATTGTGATGTCTAAACGTTTTAGAGTCAGGAGTTCAGTAGACATCATGACCCCATCATAGAGTCATTTCAATAATAATCCGATCTCGGTAGAGGAACTCCTGTGTTTAAATGCCAGCGCTTCTGTCTCCTGTTACTGACCATCTATGCGTCTGAATTAGCCAGTGCAGAAATCCATTCCTCTTTTAAAGGAATAATTTACCCAAACATTTGGCATGTTTTTTTTTTGTTTTTTTTTGCATACAACAAAGGTGGGTGGTAATTTATTCTGCCAGGTTCCAAAAATACCATACAATATCCTTAACATTGTCCTTGGAGCTTGTCAGTATAAAATATGCAGTAACTTTCTTATTAGCCTCAGCCTAACGCCTCGTTTTCTGTTTCGGAAAAGACATAAGGTTAGTCAATGATGAACAAATTAAAATTTTGGGGGGAATTACCCCTTTATCTTCCTCTTTCTTCAATTACTATTCAAACAAGCAGAGTTTAGGTCAAGTCAAGTCACATGTATTTATATATTGATTTTTACAATACAGATAGTTTCAAAGCAGCTTTACAGAGATAACAGGAAAATAATGCAAAAAAGTTTCATTTTTGTTTTAAAAAAATTATTAATTTAGTTAATTTATATATATATATATATATATATATATATATATATATATATATATATATATATACAGCGCATGTCGGAAAAGAAACGCCTATTACCATATAATTTCAGATCCTGACCTTCCTCAGCACTTGTATACACACACACACACACACACACACACACACAGTGATACGAACAGTAACAAGGGCGTCAGTTTTACAGTATAAATTCATCCTACATCCAACACGAAGCAAACTCTTCCAGTCTCAGCTACAACTACAGTGTTTGAGGGCGGGTCAAAGTAGACCGTGTTCGAGAGAAGCCGATGAAGACCATAGGCTGGCATTATGCAAATTTGTTACAAACCTAAGTGCTTTAAAGTATTACTAGATAAAAAAAAGAAGAATTTGCATGGATAATCCCACTCTGATTAATCACATCTTCATACAGTTGTCCAGACTAATTTATTATGTGTGACGAAAAAGACTGCTGAGTGATGTTTACCTGCAGAATTTTTTGATTGACCAATCAGAATCAAGTATTCCACAGCATCTCATTATCATAACCTGAGCAAAACACAGCTCTCGTACTCACCACCAGGTTTCCTATGACCATGACCAGCATGAAGACCAGAATGCAAAGCGGCTGTCCAGCCACCTCCATACAATCCCACATGGTCTCGATCCATTCCCCGCACAAGACCCTGAAGACGATGAGGAACGAGTGGAAGAAGTCCTTCATGTGCCAGCGAGGAAGGGTGCAGTCATAGCTGATCTTGCACACGCAGTCCTGATAGTTTTTTCCAAACAGCTGCATGCCTACCACAGCGAAGATGAAGACGATGATGGCCAAGACCAGCGTCAGGTTCCCCAAAGCACCCACGGAGTTCCCAATGATCTTTATCAGTGTGTTGAGGGTGGGCCACGATTTTGCTAGTTTAAAAACTCTCAGCTGAGGACAAAATACAGAACATATAGTTAACATGACATTAAAAATATCCCTAATTAATTCAGTAAATTCTTTCTGGTCTTATCATCATGTTTGTTTGATTCCAGACAAAAAAAAAAAAACGCCTTTCAGTATCAGATGCCATCGCTAAGCTCTTTTATTTTTCATACCGTTGAATCACTACAGAGAAACTTTTGACCATCAACTTATGATGGAGACATTTTTTTCTCCTTGAATATCTCAAGAAATACATCAGATTTCAGAAGTTGTGAATGCATTCATGTTGAATTAAATTGCAAGATATGTTTTGGCTGTACTCTATAATGTCTCTCAAATTATTAAATTAATAATCATGTTGCAAACCATCAGATTTAGTATGCCAATCAAATTCATATTTTCTCATGTAAATTCACCTAACTGGTCATTTTATTTGAGCTAAAGCATGACCTATATTTAGTTTGCAATGTGACTGATGTTGAACTAAAAGAAAGTTATAATCCACTTTTTGAGATGTCAACTAACATATTTAATCTCACTAATGGATAAAGGATTACTGCCCAGCCAAATATGCACATGTGGGTGAAGCCATTGTTAATGTACACACACAGCGCTGCTTAACAACTGTTTTTATTATCACAATATATAAAGGGATATTAAAAGCACTGTGCAGCTTTAATCTGTTAATGAACTGTAAGACGCTAGAGGTCACGTGGGGTCATACCGGTTCTGATGGACTCTGCGGGCCACCTTTGTCATGCGTACTGTTTTTCATCACAGAAATACAGATGTGTCGATGGGTTATCTGCACTAATGGATTCAGTGTGTGTCAAATACACTTATGCCTCTTAATTACAGACTACAGGTACAAAAAACTGAAGGAAGTTTTAGAGCCAAGGATCAAGATCAAGTGAGAAATGATGGGCATTATTGTGTAAATCTGAGGTGTTTTTTCTTTCTTTCAAAGCTGTCATCTCTTAATGATGCATACTAATATTCAAAGCAATGTACTGAACATTCATGATATTCACAGTCATTTTGCTGGCAATATAAAATTAAGTAACACTGAAATTTTATTTAATCGACATTAAACTAGTTTCATGATCCTTCCATGTCTTGAGACTCATGAGTACGTGAGTGTTACGACAGATGATTTTCAGCCAGTTTTGTATTGTTACAGTATATGTAGCATATTTAAATGAAAAATCTGTAAACCTTTATTCTTTCTTCATGTTACCTGCTGCCAGATACCTCTGATTATTTGTCTGCAAATTCCACCGGATCACACAAAACAAATAATTTTGCATCATTGGGTGGACTTTTGACAGATCCAGGGCTTTTTTTAACATCAAATCAACAGAGGGATGGCACCAGAATCGAAAGTGTATTATGAGTATTGAAGTTTTAGGCAAAAGGGAACACCACGGCCCTTTTTCTCGGTTTTCTCTGGTCGCATAGCAGGTTTGTTTTGTTGTTTTTTTGCGTTTTACAGCGTAGATAGCCAAGTTATATCAAAACCCCATTTCTCTAGCAGTGAATTCCCCCTTTAATTGATTCAAAACTCTGATTCAATGATTCGCTCAAAAATATTCACAGGTCTCCTAATGGCATTCTCATATATTGTCCATGTGACAATCCACTGTCCAATCTAGAGAATTTATGAAGAAAAGAAAAGAAAAACCAATCTAGAAATGTTTATTTCCAAAAACAGGATTGAAACTTACCAGTCTGAACGAGCGAAGGACAGACAGACCCTCCACATTGGAAAGGCCCAACTCCATCAGACTCAAACTAACGATAATTCCATCAAAGATGTTCCAGCCTTGCTGAAAATAATAGTATGGATCCAGAGCAAAGATCTTCAGCATCATCTCCGCTGTGAAGATTCCAGTGAACACCTGGTAAGCAAGAACAAAACTTAACATTTAAAATTATACTCTACAGGTCAAACGTTTGGAATAATAAAAAATAAAAAAAATGTAAAATTGTTTTTGAAAGGCTGTATTATTTGACCAAAAATATAGTCAAAACAATAATATTGTGAATAAATATAATAAATGCTGTTCTTCTGAACTTTTTATTCATCAAAGAATCCTGAAATTGTTTTTTTTATCAGTTTTTGTTGGTGCCAATAGCCTCGTGGGCAAGTGCACCGACATGTAGCGCCGTTGTGCTTCGGGCGACCTGAGTTTGTGTCCCGGCTCGTGGACCTTTCCTGATCCCGTCCCCCCTCTCTCTCCCACCTCACTTCCTGTCTAGCTACTGTCCTAATAAAAAGCAAAAACGCCAAAAAATTGATCTTAAAAAAAAAACGGTCTCAATTTTCACAAAAGATAGTTTAGTCCACTTATTTTTATGTTCATTTCGGGATATCGCATTAAAAAAAACACTGGATGGAAACACCAAGATGTGCAAAAATTCTAAAAATTAGCATAAAAAAAACATGCATTCAATTGAGGCAGATACATTTTTCTTATTTGATAAGACGACGTGCATAATCATATAATAAATAAATCCCTCAATGCTCAACAAAAAACTCACATGACTTTTTCTCAACAGTGAATGTGATCCAGTGGACTAATCATGGCAAAGCATCTCAAAAGTGTGTTTAGTCATGAGAACACGATAGCGTTTAATGCCTTATTCGCAAATGTTTAATTCCAATTTTTTAATATTCTGAAATTCCATTTTAGCGCACACGTTAAATTTGCAACTTTGGATGGAAACACAGCTATTGATAATAATAAGAAATGTTTTTTGAGCAGCAAATCAGCCTATTAGAATGATTTCTGAAGGATCATGTGACACTGAAGACTGGAGTAATGATGCTGAAAAAGTTGCTATGCAATCACACTAATAAATTACATTTTAACATATATTCACTTACAAAACAGTCATTTTAAATTGTAATAATATTTCACAATGTTACAATTTTTACTGTATTTTTAATCAAATAAATACAGCCTTGGTACTGTTGGCCAGTCGTTTAATTCTACAGATGCAGAAGAAGCAAAGAAACAGGGCTGGTTGAGATGCTCAAACGTTTTTAAGAGCGCCACTTTTACTGTAATTGTCCTCACCAGGTTTCCAACACTCAGCATGCTGTTGAATTCATCAGTCATGGGATAGTGCTCCAGTGCCATGAACAATGTGTTGAGAACAATGCAAATGGTAATTGCAAGGTCCAGGAAGGGGTCCATCACCATGACTTTAAGTGCGTCCTTCACTCTCAGCCAGGCTGGAGAACATGTCCAAATCAGGTACTTCTTCGCAAATTCATACCAGCATGGAGGACATTTCTGATGGGCCTCTTCAAGTTCTAAGAGGAGAGATGGAAAACGATAAATAAGTAACATTAAGGACGTTAAGCTTATAGTTGGATATTTTAGGCTTTTAAGGTAAAATCATAATCTTTTTCATCATCTTTTAATAGATAAATTGTTTCTCCTTGAGGGCAGCGAGAGCAATCGATGTTCATTTTTGCTTCTCACTAGAGTTTCAGAAGAGAGTTCAACGGTCTCAAACTGTGCTCAGATTTTTCAAGATACCAAAGTCAAACCAAAGATACCAAATTCAAATATTTCTCATCAAATCCTTCTAAAACCAAATGATCTACTACTGATATGATCTGATATCCACATTGATACTCTCACATCTACGTCTATTCGTCTACAGCATATCAAAAATTCTCTCATTTGTCTGTTTTTATTTTTCCATCACACCGTCCATGGCGTCACTGAAGAAGCTGACAGAGCTCAGTCCTCTCTTCCTGTGAGGGGGCGGGACTTCCTCCTGCTTGGCAGCTGCAGTGGTCTCTTCAGTCTGACACACTGACTCCTGTCAATCAAAATGAACATCAAAACATCAAATCCTTCTAAAGCAGCATAGGCGCTGAGACTATAGCCAATCTCAACTGCTTGATTGTTGTTTTGTTGAAAAATGTCAACTATTTTATCGACCAGCGAAATATTAAAATTTGGATACATATTATATCCAACTTTATCTGCATACATAAAGTACACTAATGGAAAGCAGTATATATTGTATAACCTGATTTTTTTATTTGCATTGCAAAATGTAACTATATTGTCTCCAGTTATTGTACTCGTACATATAGTACACTCACATAAAGCAAATTTCAACTGCCTGTATGCTTGTATCATCACAAAACGTTAACTATATTTCCGCCCAGATCTAATCTGCTAAATGCAACTATAGGACATGAAAATATTAAATATTAAAACATTTACATCATGATTTTTTCATGATGAACTGCTTTGAATCAATGTGTATTGTGAAAAGCGCTATAAAAGTCACCAATTTGAAACATTCCTCACAAGCTGCCAAGCATGCATACACATATTGCTTAAAACAGTCCATTTTTAATTAGATTGAACTTTTATATTTTTCAGCATCAAATTATTATTACTGCACTTATTATTTCACTGAGATTGTTGCAATGCATTCCTTACTAACTTTTGGGACAAAACCATCAACTCTTTTCCATAAAAATTAAATTGGATAGATGTGTCTGGACATTCTCCTCGATAACTACTTTTGTGTTCTTTGCAGGACAAACAAACAGGTTTTTAATCAATGTAAATCTGGTGTGATGCAGATAAGACCATACCGTGCCTTCCTTGACCTGCTCCATACTGAACGCTGGAAAAGAGGTCGGCGTGTGCAGGCCGATGCTGGTGATGCCGTTCTGGTCCAAAGAAAGGTTTAGTCTGCCGTTAAGAGTGAGGGTGGGCGTGAACACCTGTGAGGAGTGACTCCTGATGCTGCCCGTACGTCGCTTGTGCCACGGAGTCGCCATAGAGCCCGCTCGGCTCCGGCCGGTATCATGGATGCTGTGCTCGTCGTCTGCGAAGTCGGCCTCTGAACTGTTGCGCGGCCGGAAGGTAAAGATACTGAGTTGGCTTCCACAGCGAGTGCTCAGAGGATGAGAGGAGAGAGTGGCTAGCAGAGGGTGAGCTGGCTGGAGGACAAGAGTTTGAAAGAGAGATTAGAACTAGGCAGATGATATAAGACATTCATATAGCAAGACAGAAGCAGTTTTATGTGGAAAATGTGGTATTTTTATATTTAAAATTGAAAAAAGGTTAAGTGTGCTATTTATTTTTGTATAAATGTTTTAATAATTTTTCATATACAGTACACTGGCAGTCAAAGTTTTGGAATAATTACGATTTTTGTATAATAATTACGAGTCTCTTAAGCTCACCAAGGCTGCATTTATTTGCTCAAAAAGCAGTAATATTGTGAAATATTATTACAATTTAAAATAACTGTTTTCTATTTGAAAATATACTGAAGTATAATTTATATTTGTGATGCAAAGCTGTATTTTCAGCATCATTACTCCAGTCTTCAGTGTCACATGATCCTTCAGAAATCACTCTAATATGATGATTTGTAATGAATTAATATTGGTAATAAATTATTACTAATAGTTCTTATTATTATCAATGTCGCTGCTTAATATTTTTGTGAAAACTGATCATTTTTTTCAGGATTCTTTGATGAATAGAAAGATCAAAAGAACAGCATTTATTTGAAATATAAATATTTTGTAACATTATAAATGTTTTTACTGTCACTTGAATCGATGTAATGCATCCTTGCTAAATAAAAGTATTCATTTCTATTTAAAAAAAAAATAAAGATCTTACCCTACACGGGGCAAATTTTGACTAAAGGTCAAAAGTTTGGAATAATTAATATGTTTTAATGTTTTTGAAAGAAGTCTCTTCTGCTCATCAAGGCTGCATTTATATGATCAAAAATGCAGTAAAACAGTATTGTCAAATATTAAAGATTTACATTTAATCAAAGAATCTTGGGGGGAAAAATGTATCGGTTACCAAAAAAATAAAAAGAAGCAAAAACTTTGATAATAAAATTGATAATAATAAGAAATGTTTCTTGAGCAGCAAATCATCATATTTGAATGATTTCTGAAGGATCATGTGACACTGAAGACTGGAGTAATGATGCTGAAAATTCATACATCATACTTCAGTATATTTTTCAAATAGAAAACAGTCATTTTAAATTAAAATGATTTTTCACAGTATTCCTGTTTTTACTGTATTTTTTTTAATCAAATAAATGCAGCCTTAGTGAGCAGAAGAGACTTCTTTGAAAAACATTAAACAATATTAATTATTCCAAACTTTTGACCACCAGTGTATATTTCTTTTTTTTTAAGGCTTTAAATGTGCTGAAGGGTAACACTTTACAATTTGTCTCATTTCTTAACATTAGTTTATGCATGAACTAGTATTAATAAATGCTGTTTTTTAATCATAAAAAAAATGATTAAAAAAGTGTCCCTTAAAGCCAAATATAAATGAAACAGGTCTGAAATAGTTTGGAAACACTTACTTTCTCATCAAACGGGTCAAATTTTGGCAAAATGTGGTCCTCCGTCTCCTCTGACAGCGTTCTGTGCGATCTCGTTCGACTTTGGCCTTTCAAAGAGTCTTTCCGAGAGAAGGTTGACGGAGATAAATCCACTGCCAGGGCCATCTCCGCGTCTTTTCTACGCTGTTTTGCTAAAGCCTAACACCAAAGAGAACAGAAATGAGCTTGATCTGAGTATAATAACTAAGTTCTTGCAGTAAAAGCAAAACATTTAGGTAGTTGCTGGGAAAAGAACATCATTTCCGTCATTTTAAGCTGTATTCAAAAACATTTGCAATCCATCCCAGACAGCAACATAGTGTCGGCCCAGATCCGGCCCACATCTGGTATGTGTGTGGAATCCACGTGTACCAGATGTGGGCCGGATCTGGGCCAGCACAAAAAGTTAAGGTCCAGGTGGTTCTTGTTTATTTCAGACTGTTAATAAGAATAGTTGTGAGATTACACTCTGTTCCTTGCGTAGCTGTTCCATCGCCAGCTGAAACTCTCTTTCTTTTGCCCAGGCTTCTGCAATGGTCGCCTGGTTTTGCTCCTCATATGCCATGGCCACGACAGCCAGGATCAAGTTCACCAGGTAAAACGAACCCAGAAATATCACCAGCACAAAGAAAATCATGTACGTCTTCCCTGCTGACCGCAAAGTCTGCCACGGAGAGGAGGAAAGCAGAGGAGGAGAAGAGGGGTTTGTACTAATAATTAGTCTCTGTGATAAACGCTTATTAAGTCTTCAGTGTCAAGGCTTGTACCTGATGGTAGAGGTTTTCCCAGTAGTCCTGTGTCATTAGTCTGAAGAGACCCAGGAAGGCCCAGCCAAACGTGTCAAAGCTTGTGTAGCCATAGTTTGGGTTCCGACCTGTTTTTAAACAGTCAAACCCATCAGGGCACTTCCTGTGTATGAAAGAAACATGAAGAGTTAATAACAGCGCGAAGGATCATGTAAGACATAGGAGCATATCTCATTCTTAGAAGAAAAGGTTCTATATAGAACCTTAAAGGCTCTGTCAGGCGCTTCATATAGAACGTATAGGGGTTCCCATCACGGAATCATTTTATGGATTTAGTTCATTTTAATTTCATTTTATTATGAATTAAACGTTCGTAAACATATTTTATCACAACAAAATTGGGGTAACACTTTATTTTATTTTTTATTTTTTTTACTACATAGTGTAATAAAGTACTTACAAATCATTTGATTTGCTTTCATTTGCAAATCAATTTAGTTTATAGTTAATTCATATTTTATTAACTGTAGTTAATACATTAACAGACTATATAGTGAGTTCTTCATTCAACTGTAATTAAGAAATTATGAATGTTTAATTAGCTTTAATAGATAGCTTTTAATTAGCTTTAATAGAGTTTAATAGACAATGAGATTATGCTTTGTTAACAATTTATTAACTGTAATAGTTCTCACTAGATTAGATCATGGAAAAGGGGAAAATTACATTAATTAGACATTAATTGCATTATTATTCATAAACATGAACAATGTTCATAAACATTTTAAAAGAAGTCTCTTCTGCTCACCAAGGCTGCATTTATTTGATCAAATAGTAATATTTTTTTAAATATAATTTATTCCCGTGATTAAAGATGAATTTTCAGCATCATTTCTCCAGTCTTCAGTGTCTTCAGAAATCATTTGAATATGCTGATTTGCTGCTCAAAAAACATTTATTATTATTATTGTCAATGTTAAAAACAGTTGTGCTGCTTTTTTCTTTCAAGATTCTTATGAATAGAAAATCCTAAAGAACATCATTTATTGGAAATAGAAATATCTTTACTTTAATTTGTGATCATTTGTGTGTCCTTGATAAATAAAAGTATCAGTTTCTTAAAAAAACAACAACATAGTGATCCCCAACTCTTGAACGTTAGTGTATACAATTTTTATAAGAAATGAAACCATCTCGGACAGCAAAGCAGTCACACGCGTTGAGGTCCCAAAAAAGATTATAAGTAAACAGATGGGTATCGAGTTGCAGTTAATTTTTTTCCTCCTGACCTCAGTCCATCCTCCCTTTCTCTCGGTTACCATGGTGACATTAAGTTTGAGTGACAGGCCAAGCAGAGGACAGACGCATGTCAATCTGACAGAGGGATCATTTAGTAATGGAACTGCCAACAGCTGGACAGCAGAGC
This sequence comes from Meda fulgida, assembly GCA_030578275.1. NCBI lineage: Eukaryota > Metazoa > Chordata > Actinopteri > Cypriniformes > Leuciscidae > Meda > Meda fulgida. The sequence goes on along the minus strand of CM060617.1, from coordinate 4,724,929 downwards.
CGCAAAACGAGGCCATCTGTAAATCTCTCGCCCAAACGCAGAAAGAGAGAGAGAGAGAAAGAGATGCAAACATGATCTCCCTGACAATGTGTTCAAACACACACAGGTTTATATAATACTGTGCAGTACAAAACCATGCTTAGTGACTGTTGCAATACAGCCTGTGTCATGAACAAGAGATCTTACAGTACTGGGTTTGCCAAGCAGAAAGCTATCTTCTGGCAAAGTTATGATTATCCTAAAATTCTCTGAAAGGAGAATAATGAGAGAATTGTTGACAATTTTTGCGCGCGCATGTCTTTATGCACTACCGTGCAAAAGTTTGGTGTCATTAAGATGTTTAATCTTTTAAAAAGAATGCTCAACAAGGCTGCATATATTTGATCAAGAATACAGTAAAAACAGCAATATTGTGAAAATGATTCCTGTGATCAAAGCTGTTTTCAGCATCATTACTCCTTCAGAAATCATTTTCTACTCAAGAAACATTTCTGATTATTATCAATGTTGAAACCAGTTGTGCTGCTTCATATTTTTGTGGAAACCATGATGCATTTTTTCAGGAGTCTTTGATAAAAAAAAGACATTCAATTGAATGCATCCTTGCTGAATAAAACAATTCATTTCTTTACAACAAAAAAAAACTTACGCCAAACTTTTAAATGGTAGTAGTGTATCTATAATTTTATATCTCTATACTTAATTTTATATCTATAACAACTGTCTTTTATTTGTGATAAATGCAAGGAGACAGTCAGGCTGACGGAGAAGATTTCAGAGCTAGAGACACGCATCCAAACTTTAATTGAGGATAGTAAGGATAGTACTAGAGCTTTAGATACTATTTTGGATGCGCCTAGCATAGTGAACTCTGTACATGATTCGGTTCCGGCTGAAGTAGAGCCCAGGCAGCAGGGCAGATGGGTGACCGTGAGAGATCGCTCTAGTTTAGATCGCTCTAAAAAACCACCTTTCCGTTCCGATTACCATAACAAATCGATTTGCCCCACTCAGTGAAACACCCACTGAGAATTCTGTTGATTGTGCCCTGGTAATTGGTGATTCGATCACACGGAACGTGAAAATAGAGACACCAGCCACCATAGTCACATGTTTGCCGGGAGCCAGAGCGCCTGACATCAAAGCAAATTTAAAAGTGCTGGCTAATGCTAATCGTAAATTCTCTAAGATCATTATTCATGTCGGCACTAATTATGTTCGACTCCGCCAGTCGGAGATCACCAAAATTAATATTAAAGAGGTGTGTAAACTCGCAAGTACGATGTCAGGCACTGTAATTTTTTCTGGCCCCCTTCCTGTTCGCAGGAGTGATGAGATAGTTAGCAGATTGGCCTCACTCAATGGTTGGTTGTCTAAGTGGTGTCCGTTGAATAATATAGAATTCATAGACAATTGGAAAAGTTTTTGGGGCAAGCCTGACCTGTTGAAAAGAGATGGTGTTCATCCCTCCTGGGATGGTGCTGCTCTTCTCTCTAGTAATATGGCACATAGTCTTAGAGCTAAAACATGACAATCTGGGGCTCAGGTCAGGAAGCAGACAGACTGGCTAAACCGACCGTCTGCTAGCAGGCCTCGCGTCACCAAGGTCAGATAAATCCCATCACATAGAGCCTCTTTCACCTAGATATCATCATATAGAGACTGTGTCTGTTCCCCGAATTTGGAAATCCAAAAAACGTCAGGTAAAAAATTTAATTGATGTTCAACAAATAAAAAACAGATATAATACAGATGAACAAATGATAAAGCTTGGGTTGCTGAATATTCGATCCCTTACTTCAAAATCGCTCATAGTTAATGATATGATTTCAAGTTATAATCTAGATGTGCTGTGTTTGACAGAAACCTGGCTAAAACCAAACGATTACATTACTTTAAATGAGTCAACCCCACAAGATTACTGTTATAAACATGAACCTCGTCTAAAACGCAAAGGGGGAGGTGTTGCTGTAATTTATAGTAATATTTTCAAAACCACTAAGAAATCTATTTTTAAATATACTTCTTTTGAAGTGTTGGTGCTTAATGTAAAAATATATAGTGTAAACGATAAATCACGTTTGAGATTTCTGCTGGCTACTGTATACAGGCCACCAGGGCACCATAAAGATTTTATCAAAGAATTTGCGGACTTTCTATCAGAATTAGTATTGGCTAACGATAAAGTACTAATTGTTGGTGATTTTAATATACATGTAGATAATGAAAAAGATGCATTGGGATTGGCACTTAAAGACATTGTAAACTCAATTGGAGTTAGACAACACGTGTCAGGACCCACTCATTGTCGTAATCATACTCTAGATCTAATATTATCACATGGAATAGATGTTGATGCCGTTGAAATTCTGCAGCAGAGCGATGACATCTCAGACCATTATCTAGTCTCATGTAAATTACATTTAGCCAAGGCTGCAAAGCCGACTCCGTGTTATAAATATGTTAGACCTATAACTTCTGCCACTAAAGATTGCTTTATCAATAATCTTCCTAATAAGTTTCATCATCTCAGCATCCCGGATAGCTTAGAAGAACTCGATATTGCAACAGAAACTTTTAACTCTCTCTTTTCCAGAACTTTAGACGCAGTTGCTCCGTTGCGCTTAAAGAAGATTAAAGAAAATAGTCCAACGCCGTGGTACAACGAGCACAATCAGGCCCTTAAGAGAGCAGCCAGAAAAATGGAGCGCAACTGGAAGAAAACAAAACTAGAGGTATTTCGGATTTCATGGAAAGAGAGCTCGATTGCTTACAGAGAGGCTTTAAAAGCTGCTAGATCTGCTTATTTTTCAACCCTATTAGAAGAAAATAAACATAATCCTAGGTATTTATTTGAAACAGTGGCTAAACTAACGAAAAAGAAAGCTTTAAGCACAGAAGTTTCCAAGCAACACAGCAGTAATGACTTTATGAACTTCTTCACTTATAAGATTGATAATATCAGGGACAAAATTATAACTATGCAACCGTCTACTAAAGTATCGCATCAGGGAGTGCATTGTAGTCTCCCTGAGGAAAAATTGTTTTCATTTGTTGCTATAGGAGAGGAAGATTTCTGCAAACTCGTTAATTCATCTAAATCGACAACTTGTATGTTAGACCCTATACCGACTAAGCTACTGAAAGAGATGCTTCCACAGATCATAGATCCTCTTCTTAATATCATTAATTCGTCTTTGTCTCTAGGATATGTACCAAAAACCTTTAAGCTGGCTATGATAAAACCGCTTGTTAAAAAAACGCAACTTGATCCTTCAGAATTAGTCAATTACAGGCCGATCTCAAATCTGCCTTTTCTGTCAAAGATATTAGAAAAAGCAGTATCCTCACAACTGTGTTCCTTTCTTGAAAGAAATGATATCTGCGAGGATTTTCAGTCAGGATTTAGACCGCACCATAGTACTGAGACAGCTCTCATTAGAGTTACAAATGATTTACTTTTATCATCCGATCGTGGTTGTATCTCTCTATTAGTGTTACTTGATCTTAGTGCTGCATTTGACACAATTGACCACAACATTCTTTTAAATAGACTGGAAAACTATGTTGGCATTAGTGGAATTGCACTAGCATGGTTTAAATCATACTTATCTGACCGTTATCAGTTTGTAGCAGTAAATGAAGAGATGTCTTATCGATCACAAGTTCAGTATGGCGTACCACAAGGCTCAGTACTAGGACCGCTGCTGTTCACTCTGTACATGCTACCATTAGGACATATCATTAGGAAACATGGAATTAGCTTTCATTGTTATGCCGATGATACTCAGCTGTATATTTCTTCAAAACCTAACGAAACTTACCAATTCACAAAATTAACGGAATGCATAGCTGATATAAAAAATTGGATGACTAGTAATTTCCTACTACTAAACTCTGAAAAAACAGAGATTCTAATTATTGGACAAAAAACTTCCACACTGTCACGGTGTGGTGAGTAAGGAAGGCAGGCTGAGGCAAAGAGGTCCAATCCAAACGATTTAATCTTGAATTAAAACCAGGAACAGGCAGGAAGACAGGCAGGATACACACAAACACCTATGCATATACACACTGTACATATACATTGACTAAACTAAGAACCGACACAGACAGAATGAACAGAGAGAACTAAATACAGAAACTAACGAGGTGAGGACAGGTGACACAGATGACTAAGACGATGAACAGGTGGATGATTGAGGGAGTGAATTCAGGTGTGCAGACAAGGAGGATTCTGGGAAGTGAAGTGCAGACAAGGACAGACAGGTGCAGACGAGGACTGTGACATTACTCCCCCCTCCCGGTAGGCGTGACCTCACGCCGTAGAACAGGGGTGGGAGGGTGGGCATCCTGGAGTCCGTGACGGGAAGGCGGACCAGGTGCAGGAGGACGGACTCCAGGATGGAACAGACGGCCATGGCGGAGCAGGACGTGGGCGCGGCCAGGGCGGAGCAGGACGTGGGCGCGGCCAGGGCGGAGCAGACGAACCCTCGGGCGGCCACGGCGGTGAGGACCCCTCGGGCGGCCACGGCGGTGAGGACCCCTCGGGCGGCCACGGCGGTGAGGACCCCTCGGGCGGCCACGGCGGTGAGGACCCCTCGGGCGGCCACGGCGGTGAGGACCCCTCGGGCGGCCACGGCGGTGAGGACCCCTCGGGCGGCCACGGCGGTGAGGACCCCTCGGGCGGCCACGGCGGTGAGGACCCCTCGGGCGGCCACGGCGGTGAGGACCCCTCGGGCGGCCACGGCGGTGAGGACCCCTCGGGCGGCCACGGCGGAGCCAGACGAGGCGAAGGCCTATGGCCCCCCCCCAAAAAATACTTGGGGAAATCCACGGGTTCACTTGACTCGGGATTCGGTTCACTTGACTCGGGATTCGGTTCACTTGACTCGGGATTCGGTTCACTTGACTCGGGATTCGGTTCACTTGACTCGGGATTCGGTTCACTTGACTCGGGATTCGGTTCACTTGACTCGGGATTCGGTTCACTTGACTCGGGGTGGCTGACGTGAAGCCCTGTGCTGGACGGGACCAGCGGCGAAGAGGGCTTGGTGCTGGACGGGACCAGCGGCGAAGAGGGCTTGGTGCTGGACGGGACCAGCGGCGAAGAGGGCTTGGTGCTGGACGGGACCAGCGGCGAAGAGGGCTTGGTGCTGGACGGGACCAGCGGCGAAGAGGGCTTGGTGCTGGACGGGACCAGCGGCGAAGAGGGCTTGGTGCTGGACGGGACCAGCGGCGAAGAGGGCTTGGTGCTGGACGGGACCAGCGGCGAAGAGGGCTTGGTGCTGGACGGGACCAGCGGCGAAGAGGGCTTGGTGCTGGACGGGACCAGCGGCGAAGAGGGCTTGGTGCTGGACGGGACCAGCGGCGAAGAGGGCTTGGTGCTGGACGGGACCAGCGGCGAAGAGGGCTTGGTGCTGGACGGGACCAGCGGCGAAGAGGGCTTGGTGCTGGACGGGACCAGCGGCGAAGAGGGCTTGGTGCTGGACGGGACCAGCGGCGAAGAGGGCTTGGTGCTGGACGGGACCAGCGGCGAAGAGGGCTTGGTGCTGGACGGGACCAGCGGCGAAGGCTCGGCTGGGCTGGACGGGACCAGCGGCGAAGGCTCGGCTGGGCTGGACGGGACCAGCGGCGAAGGCTCGGCTGGGCTGGACGGGACCAGCGGCGAAGGCTCGGCTGGGCTGGTGGCGTGCCCGATGGTAAACGGAGAACCGTTATGCCACAGCACCCACTCGATGAAAGCCTCGAAATTCCCTCGAGGCCCATCTCCGGGCAGGCGTGCTTTGGTCTCAACGTTAAGACCTGCCCGGAAAAACCCACAGAGGCTGGTGTCATCGTAATGGACGTGGGGAACCAAGTCCAAAAACCTCTGTGTGTGGGCCTCGAGGGACTGGTCCTCCTGGGCCAGAAGGAGGATGTCCATTGCTGCCCACTCCATCTTTTTAAGGTCGGTTCTTCTGTCACGGTGTGGTGAGTAAGGAAGGCAGGCTGAGGCAAAGAGGTCCAATCCAAACGATTTAATCTTGAATTAAAACCAGGAACAGGCAGGAAGACAGGCAGGATACACACAAACACCTATGCATATACACACTGTACATATACATTGACTAAACTAAGAACCGACACAGACAGAATGAACAGAGAGAACTAAATACAGAAACTAACGAGGTGAGGACAGGTGACACAGATGACTAAGACGATGAACAGGTGGATGATTGAGGGAGTGAATTCAGGTGTGCAGACAAGGAGGATTCTGGGAAGTGAAGTGCAGACAAGGACAGACAGGTGCAGACGAGGACTGTGACACACACGTAATAACCTAGAATACTGTCTAACCCTTGATGGCTGCTCTGTTAAGTCTTCGTCGTCGGTTAGGAACCTGGGTGTGCTCTTTGATAGCAATCTTTCATTTGAAAGTCATGTGTCTAGTATCTGTAAAACCGCATTTTTCCATCTTAAAAATATATCTAAATTACGACATATGCTCTCATTAACAAATGCGGAACAATTAGTTCATGCTTTCATGACAACAAGACTAGATTATTGTAATGCTCTACTGGGTGGTTGCCCTGCACGCTTAATAAATAAACTACAGCTGGTCCAAAACGCAGCCGCTCGAGTTCTTACTAGAACCAGGAAATATGACCATATTAGCCCGGTTCTGTCAACACTGCATTGGCTGCCTATTAAACATCGTATAAATTTTAAAATATTGTTGATTACTTACAAAGCACTAAATGGTTTAGCTCCGCAGTACTTGAGCGAGCTCTTAACGCATTATAGTCCTTCACGTCTATTGCGATCTCAAAATTCGGGCCAGTTGATAATACCTAGAATTTCAAAATCGACTGCGGGCGGTAGATCCTTTTCCTATTTAGCACCAAAACTTTGGAACAGTCTTCCTACCATTGTCCGGGAAGCAGACACACTCTGTCAGTTCAAAGCTAGACTAAAAACACATCTCTTTGACCTAGCATACACATAATATATTATAGACTTCTATAATTCAATATTAGGCTGCATAGATTAGGTCAGCCGGAACTGGGAACACTTCCCTTAAATCCTGATGTACTCGTTACATCATCATAAGAAGAATGGCATCTACGCTAATTTTAGTGTCTTTGTTTATCCCGAGGTTTTCCCGCAGCCGACCGGATCCAGGCCGTATCCAGATCTGACTAGGAGCTTTGCCTGGACCCGATGACAACGCAGTGCTGAAGTGCCAACTAGCCTCTCCCTATGGAGGATCCCTTTCCCACTCTACAGATAAAATGTTGTGATTCCGGTTCGCGTACCCACCCCGAAGTGATAAAATAAAACAAAATTCTGTATCAAATTTACAGTTACTGTAAATCCGGCCTCTAGGTCATAAACGCCAGAGGAGAACTGGCCCCCGACTGAGCCTGGGTTCTCCCAAGGTTTTTTTTTCTCCATTAGGTCACCTGATGGAGTTTTAGGACACCAGTAGGTCACTTGATGGAGTTTTTCGGTTCCTTGCCACTGTTGCCTTTGGCTTGTTCAGTTGGGGATATTCAAAATAATTAGCCAAGCATTAATACCATTGATCAGCCCTACCAAACGTGGATGTTTTTTCACTAAGAAACAAACATTATGTTATTTGATTGATATTGTGAAGCTGCTTTGATGCAATTTATATTGTGAAAAGCGCTATATAAATACACTTGACTTGACTTGACTTGACTCTTATTTGTCTCTACTTTTGTTTCTTCTAATAAGCTTTATAAGACACATCTCAGACAAAGTTGATACTCTAATGACACATCCCTGAGAATGTCATAAAGTCGCATCGCTGAGCACAGTTTGAGATATTTCTGAGATCTCTTCTGAAGCTATAGTTCTAGTGAATATTTACTGCTGAAGATTTGAAAGATTACTGTGATCTTTTTATCAGGAGCAATATCTAAGAAGCAGGAGACTTAAGCAAAATTATAGGAGAAAAATCGGAGAGATTAATGAGATGTAATTTGTGTTTTTTCTTAGCTGTAGGTCTGGTCCAGTTCGCTGTCAGTTCACAGATTAAGTAGTCAGGACTGAGGTTGCCATGAGGACAGAGGTACTCGGGTCGCTATGGTAACAGTGGTTGAAACGATGGTTCTGCCCACTCACATGTCAGTGCTGACCTCTCATACCAGCTGCTTTAGAATTTAGCAAGTATGCAATCTTTTGACAGAAGGCCAATCAAACATATATTTGTGTTTCTGTTAAACATAATCTGTGACACCGTTTGCGCTTCAGATGCAGGTGTGCTATTATTATTAAAAAAAATAAGTGATTTTGACTTGGTACACTATAAAACAACCAAACAAATCTCATAGACTTGCATTAAAGAAACCTGAGCCATATAGACCAGAAAATTCCTAGCAACTGCATAGCAACGCACTACAAACCACACTGAATACCTTAGCAACTGCCTAGCAACACCCTGGAAAACCATGGTTAGTTTTGCACAGGCAAACAATCATGCACATTTTCTTCAGAATGTATTTTCCAAAGTGATCCGTGCCGAATGAGAGAAGAGAGTTATTGTTAATAGTATGTGCAACTGATGAAAACAAATGCAAATGAAAAAAGCAAATTAAGAAAACATCTTCATCAGTTTGACAACACTTGCACACTTGCAAATACTCACAACGCAACTAAATACAGAAACGTGCAATGCAAAACAAAAAAAATAAAACCTGCAAAAACTCACAATGCAAACTAAATATCACCAATTCCAATAACACTATATAACAAATATCACTAATTCCAATAACACTATATAACAAATATCACTAATTCCAATAACACTATATAACAAATATCACTAATTCCAATAACACTATATAACAAATATCACTAATTCCATTAACACTATATAACAAATATCACTAATTCCATTGCACAAGAATAATTAATTGATCTGATCTAACATCACAGATATCATTCTGTATATCATTACATGACATTCTCTCCCCTGTTACTTACTATACAGAGAGAGAGAGAGAGAGAGAGAGAGAGAGAGAGAGAGAGAGAGAGAGAGAGAGAGAGAGAAGAGCAGTGTAATCCCCAATGTTCTGTTGTCATAAAAACAGCCATTAATAAACCTACAAAAGGGCTTAGGATGGACTTAGGACCTACATTCAAATGTGAATGTAGATGGGAAATCTTCTGTGCCGTGAGCCGAGGAGAGCAGTTTTGGGAACTCTGAAAATGTTAAATCTAGATCTCAGACGAACTAAAAATAGAGATCATTGTTTGTTCCTACTGGGTCAGGTTGATATTAAGTTATAAGGACTCGTAGGATGAGGTTTGTGGTTACTAAGTGAAACCTTTGAATGATCTCAAGTAATTATATACTACACTCTTAAGGTTTTTTATTGGGATTGATGGTTCCATGAAGAACCTTAAATATCCATGGAACCTTTCCATTCCACAAAAGGTTATTTATAGTGGGAAAAGGCTATTTTTAAAATGTTCTCCACACTAAATGGTCATTGAAAGATTCTTTGGGGAACTAAATATGGTTCTTCTATGGTATTGCTGCAAAAAAACCCTTTATTTTTTGAGACTAAATAAAGAAAGTGTGAATTTTGTGCATGTTTTCCTAAAGTTATTCAATCATTTGTCCTTTAATTCTGCCAGTAACTTAAAATGTATAAAAATATTGGTTTCACTTCATTTGGATGGTCCCTTTAACACATTCTGTTGACTATTAGTAACGTTGCACCTAAATGTCTACTAGCTCTCATTAGTGTTAGTAGAGTATTAGTAGACTGGTAGGGTTAGGGTTAGAATAAGTTGACGTGTAGTTGCATAGTTACTTATAGTCAGTAGACTGTCTGTTAGAGGAGCATCACAATAAAGAGTTATCAGATATTAAGCAGACAGTACACTAATACTCTAAGGAGAGTTAGTTGACATGTAGTGGCAAAGTCACTTATAGTCACCAGAATGTTCAAAAGGGACCATCAAAATAAAGTGTTACCAAAATATTTTTCAAATAATACAGATGAAGTACATTTTGTTCTAAATACTATTGCAGTCTTTCTACTTCAAAATTTTATGTTAAATTCAATATGATACTTGCCATTTCTTTGTAATCAATGGTGACATTTACTAGCAATTTTTGAGTGAAAATTGTTTCGAAACAAGTGTGTGTGTGTGTGTGTGTGTGTGTGTGTGTGTGTGTGTGTGTGTGTGTGTGTGTGTGTGTGTGTGTGTGTGTGTGTGTGTGTGTGTGTGTGTGTGTGTGTCCGGTGGGATTTTGTTTTTTTATTATTAATCTTATTTCAAATGTTCTCTATTTTTACTTCTATACCTGTCAGTCCTGAATAATCTTCACCCTAACAGAGCAGAATTGCACATTAACACAGTTGGGTTTAGCACAATCAAATCCTTGAACTAGCCGTGGCATCACACACATCATCCCGTGACTCCGGTCTGAACAGTGTTTCTGGGATTTGCAGGATTAAGCCCCTGTGCACCGCAGAGACAGAGATGGTTAGTGAGACCCACAATGAAGGACTTTCACTCTTATTTCAGCGGGTTATTGCCCTGAGATTGTTTATGCACAAACAAAAATCAGTTTTCATGGAAAGTGTTTCAGTTAAAGTGTAACTCTTTTAATGAAGTAATAATTTGGCTCATGTAAATGGACAAATAAATTAATTAATTTGCTCTCTTTAAGCCTTTGCTGTAATTTAACCACTACAGTTGTTAGACTTTAAAGAGGCCATATTTAGCTCTTTTACAAAGTCTTGATTTTCTTTTAGGGCTTTACTAGAATAGGTTTTCATGCTGGAATGTTCAAAAAACACATTATTTGGCAAATATTTGGCATTGTTACAGCTCCTCTCTTCCCAGTGATTGTGTCATTATTGCTGAATCGAGAATTGCCATAGGAACTCACATCATGGTTCAGAGAGAAAACCATTTTCGCCGCCTTTTCTACATGAACACCAAGGCAGCAGGTTGAGGAGGTGACGGGAAGGTGCCGGATAGCAAATCTATAATAATGTCACTGATAAACCACCTATCACTCAATAAAATAATCACATTGCTGAGTGTTTTGGAAAGTTTTGTATTTTGTTTGGTTTAATAATTACCATTATATGCGAGTATGACTCTCACTCGGCTTGTGAATCAGCAGAACTTGCTACTTCAAAAGCGTTCACGAGCTTCTAGGGGTTTGATTTTGTTTGTCATTTATTGAAAACTGTTCGCTGAATGTGACCCTCTCCGATTCTCCTCCGTGGCCATATGTGAGAGCGAAAATTTACAATGACAACAATATTTAGTTACATTTACACCTTTCCAATAAAGAAATTGTTTGATTTCTGTCAGCTTGTTGAACACATTTATTTAGATATTTCTAACATATGATGGCTGAAGCAGCATCACGTGACACTCTTTTCATGGTAACCAGATCAAACAAAACTTTCTACAAAACTTCAGTGAAAACATCACATGATCATGCAATGCGGTAAAATAGCTTCTCTTCCCTGCAAACAATGCCATGAAGAATGTGAATATTTAACCAAGTCAAAAACATAACTAAAGTTGAGCAGGTATCCATATTCATTTCAGTATAAACAGACACAAAACGTCACTAAAGGTGACAACTTCTGGTAAACGATTAAACTTCCTTGTAGTTTCACGGTTTGATTGATTTGGGCAACCATAAACAATGCCAAAAAAAAACAGCCACAGCAAGCTATTTTCAACACACTAACTCAATCATCCCATATTTGTTTTGCATATGCCTTGGGCGGGATTATTAAATGAGGAATATTGTGACGTGTTCGTTCCTGGAAGAAAGCTCAAGACTACAATGGATGTGTTTCAGTGACACTGATATAGAGAATAACTCTAGCTGGAGGGACTCTGTGCTTTGTAACTTTGCAGACATTTTTCAGACTCAAACAGTAACATTACACACTAAAAAAATCAATGCAATCTAATATTTTTAGGAAAGTGCATGATAATCTCTTGCCTCTTTCGCATAGGAGAATCACTGCAGGTTTATTAGCTGAGCTCTGTATGAGAGGGCTAAACCAGAGATTAATAGAGCATTTTTGGATAGCTGTACAGCAACATGTTATAAAATAGGATTATTTTTTATTTTTTTTATTAGTGTTGCTTAAAAGCAACGATGCATTTTTTTGGATGTTAATATACTTTCTCTTATAATGCAGAGACAACTATGGGCCAATTCTCTTGATGAGTGTAAATACTGTAATCTATTTATTTGTTCTTGGGGAGTGTTTGGGACTATTAACTATTAACTATAACTTTTGCCTCAATAAACTCCTAATTATTGCTTATTAATAGTTAGTAATGTAAGTTTAGGTATTGGGGAGGATTAAGGGATGTAGAATAAGGTTATGCAGAATAAGGCATTAATATGTGCTTTATTAGTACTGATAAACAGCCAATATCCTAATTATGGTTTTAGTTAATGATAATAACCCTGGTTTGGGAAACCTTTATGAAAACCACAATTTTTGCAAAACTTTTCCTAAGGGCTTTAAAAGCATCGTGTCCTAATGACAGCTGCTCATTTAGTCACATCATGATTGTGTTCACTATCATGGACCTCCGATTATATGCCACATGCCACCATGCTGACCGCTCAGTCTCCTCACACGCAGAGACGACGCTGTGTGTTCTCAGGTCTCAGGTCATATAATGACAATAGGCTGGATGAGCTCATGGTACACTGATACCGAGTGACTATCTACATAAGGCTGAGCTGAAGCACCCAATTTCTGAAGATAGATCTCGTAGTCGTAACCCTGTACAGAACTTTTTAATTCCAAATGAAAACCTTGTTGGGTTTGCTCAGTGTAAGTCAGATTACTTACCCAGCATCGCTGCTGTATCCGCATATTAAGGCATCCTTGGATCCTTCAATTTTGTAGAAATTGTCTGCGGGAACAACAGTGAGAAAAATTCAATGAATTTTATAAGACAAGTCAGAGTGAGAATCACTGACACTTTGAATTGCTGTTCACTGTAATTATAGATTTCATCACTGAACCTTGTTCAACATTTAAATATTAACCTGTAATGTAGAGGTTTGAATCTTTGGGTTGACAGCCAATCGATTTGATTCATTTGTTTTCAGTTCAATGCAAGAGTGATTTTGTTTTGTAAATTCAGAGTTTACAGTACAGATTACATTTTTGTGATAAAATAAACAATCACGTGGCAAACTTGAGCTCAACTTTATGCAAATTACCTTTGATGCACTGACACAAAAAGTGCAGCTTTAGGTAAGCAATTATTTTTAAGCGATGCATTAAGAAAATAAATGAATCATTACACCCCTAATGTGACATTAATAGTTAACATTTACGATATAAAGCATTATTTATATCCAATATAAGTAGGTTGAACCTTCATTTGTTATGAAGTCCTTGACGGACAGCCATGTCTTATTGTTACAAACGAAACTTCCATTGCCAGGGTAGGTGGAGTTAACACAGTGGGCAAGGCTACGGACACACTTCTGGCGTAGGATGCCCATAAAGAGCTGTAGACCAATCAGAGCGAAGACACTGAGACAGAAAACAGTGAGGATCATCACGTCCGCTAGCTTTTTAACCGACTGGATGAGAGCACCGACAATGGTCTTTAAACCTACAGACGTTAAAAAACAAGAAGGTTAATACTAAATTAAAATATATGCAATATATTCCACATTTGAACTTATCACTGAATCTAGTGTCTGTATGAAAGCAAAGCTGATTGTGATGCTGAAGGTGTCGCTCACCTGGGATCACTGATATCGTTTTTAAAGCACGCAGAACTCTGAACGTCCGTAATGCTGATACGTTGCCGAGGTCCACAAACTCTGTCACATACCTGCAAAGAAAAAGACTGCAGTCATTCTTCGATTCAAAAGAGTGCAGACCGGGATCATTTGATTTATATTCATTCAAAGATAATAATTTTGACTCAATTTGTAAAAGCAAACAAAATTCAGGTTTACAGTAATGCACTTGGAATGGATGCCATTCAGGGGGGTGTATAGTATAATATGTGCAGATTTTGTTTGTATTCAAGTGCTTATATCAATTCTTCTTTATAAAAATGTCTTAATTCAGTTAATAAAGTTTCTCATTTGCCTTTTTACCTAGAGGACTACTTGTCTCGGTGGATGAACATCAGGATTTGTATTCCCGTGGATGGAAAAACCCTTCCTGATCCTTATGCATATCATGTAGGCCTACAAGTTACTCTAAACTTCTATTTACTGTACATGTGCTTTTGTTTAAATGAGTTAATGTGGTAGTCGACAGCCTATCACAGATGCTGTACATACAGCTAAACTTTAAAATCTTTATATGCTGCCTCTATTTCATCACAGTATTTCTTTAGTGACTTTACACAAAAGGACATCACAATAATCTAATCAGCTGAGCTTTATGGGCTTTGAGCATTTTGCTAAATTAATAATAAGCAGGGGTGCGTTTCCCGAAAGCATCGTTAGCCAACTATGGTCGCAAGTTCCGTCGTTATCAGCATAGTTCAACGAGTCTGTGTTTCCCGAAACCATCGTTCCAGCGAAAAATTCGCAAACAGCCTCGCAAAGTTGTGTGGTTTGAACGACAGCTCTCGACCTGTGGTTAGAGGCATCGTTTCTATATTGCAGCACATTTGGAGGTAATAAATCCTTATCTTGAGCAAAATAAGCAAGCTGACATTCAGTACAACCGGTGCCTTTTATTTAGCATACATACAAATGTAATTTACGTCTTTTAGTTTGTCAAAAGATTTAAAATAACGTGTTTGAAGAGTGCGCATGTGCGAACGTGCTCTACTATGTAAGAACGAGCCAAATGTTGAGTCTGGTAATAAAGCAAAACTACTGAGAACAATTAGAAATAGTCCTCAGATGACATGTATGTAATTTATATTAACAAATCTAGCGTTAACTGGATCTCAAACAGTTTCATTAAAAGTAGTTATTATTCCACCACGTGCGAAACCATCGTGGTTGAACGATACTTTGCGACAGTGGGTTTCGGGAAACAGTCGTGACTAGATGATTTCTCTAACGATGCATCGTACTATGGTAGTGAAACGCACCCCTGAGCGGATATTTTGGTGTCACACACTAGCAGCAGATTGTTCTGACTATGTGTGCTTACAGACAATTTAATGAATAATAATTAGTTATTTGTGTGTGCGTGTGATTGTGTGTGTGTGCGTGCGTATATGGGGTCAAATGTCCCCACAAGGATGGCAATATGTGCAGGGTTAGATTTAACAGTAGGTTTAGGGTATAAAATAAACATTTTAAAATAAAATGTTTAATTTTTTTTGTCATGTTGAAAAGAAAGTACCTCCTTTCCAATTCTATGATTTTACATATCAGGACAAAAAGAAAACTCATCTGGTCCCTTGGCAGGTCTTAAAATTAGCTAAATACAACCTCAGACAAACAACAACACATGACATATTACACCATGTCATGCACCCTTTATTTAAAAAAAAACTTGGCCGAAATGGAGAAGCCATGTGTGACAAATTAAGTTACTGCTTCGATATGAATAAAGAGGGTAAGTAGCAGTCAGGCGCTGCTAATCGAATGTCTGATTAACTGATCATCAGCAAGCGTGACCAACTCTAGAAGCAGAAGTTTTGGCAGTTTGCTGGTCATTCAGGTGTGTGTGTTAACACAATAACAAGGAGGAAAGACATCAGCAATGATCTAAGAGAAGCAAATGTTGCTGCCATCAATCTACGAAGGGTCACATGGCCATTTCCAAACAATTTGAAGTCCATTATTCTACAGTAAGGAAGATTATTCACAAGTGGAAAACATTCAAGACAGTTCCCAGTAAATTCACCCCAAGACCAGACCGTGCATTCTCCGAGAAACTGCAGAAAACTCAAGAACTACACCTCACACTCTACAGGCCTCAGTTATCATGTTAAACAGTAAAGTTTATGACAGTACAGTAAGAAAAAGACAAGACATGTTTGGCCTGTTTGGAAGGGTTGTCAAGAGAAAGCCTCTTCTCTCCAAAAGGACAACGGCAGCACGGCTTAGGTTTGCAAATGTGCATCTGAACAAACCAAGACTTCTGGAACAATGTCGTTTGGACAGATGAGACCACAGTGGAGATGTTAGCCATAATGCACAGCGACACGTTTGGCAAACAGCAAACACAGCTTATCAGCACAAACACTTAAATACCAACTGTCCATCACGGTGATGGAGGGATGATTTTTTTGGCTTGTTTTTCAGCCACAGGACCCTGACACCTTACTGTCATTGAGTCGACCATGAACTCCTCTGTGTGCCAAAGTATTCTAGAGTCAAATGTGAGTCCATCTGTCCAACAGCTAAAGCTTGGCCGATATTGTGTCACGCAACAGAACAATGACCTCAAGCTCACCAGCAAATCTACAACAGAATGGCTGAAAAAGAAAAGAATCAAAGAGTTGCATTAGCCCAGTCAGAGTCCAGATCTCAACCTGACTAAAATCTGTTGTGGGACCTTCAGAGAGATGTGTATAAACAGATGCCCACAAACCTCAATGAACTGAAGCAACATTGTAAAGAAGAGCAGCCAAAATTCCTCCAGAACAATGTGAGAGACTAATGCAGTCATATAGAAAAGTATTACTTCAAGTTATTGCTGCTAAAAGTGTCTCTACAAGCAACTGAAACATTGAGTGTACTTAGTTAGTCACACATGGCTTCTCCATTTTAGCTTTTATTTTTATTAAATAAATAATGACACGGTGTAATATGTGTTGTTGTCTTTACCTAATTTTAAGACCTGCTAAAGGCCACATGATTTTTATTATGTCCTGATACGTAAAACCATAGAATTCAAAAGGGTGTACTTTCTTTTTTCATGTGACTGTGTATATTTATGAATTAAAATGAGATATAAAATAATAATAAACATGTACTAATAATTAATATTATTATATGTTTTCTTATTTATTTATTTTTGTAGTAAATCATAAGGGCACGAGTGGGTCACAAATGTCCAGGTGTCCTGAGAAAGAGTGCATCTGACATTTATCTGACCCTACAAACATTTTGATGCAAAGCATGAGAAGAGATAAACCCTCTAAACTTTTAAAAAACAGCTTGGAAGGACAAACTAGAGCGGTTTGTTAATGAGGGGGGATGTTCATTCTGCAGTAGTCTGTCCCTCTCTTTCAGTTAATCCAATCCTCTGATTTGGTTGAGCAGTAAATGCTGGATATTTAGGTCACCTGACAAATCTCGTTCTGGATACCTGTGTACCTTGATTTACATCTTTCCTCCCTCTTTCTATTCCACTCAACTCCAGTCTCTTTTTTTTTTTTAAACTTGTTCAATTTTTTACAAAGGATATATGAATCTACAAAAAGTTTCACTGAGATTACATTTCAGTGAATAACAACTTAAATTTAAGTCGGTCTCACACAAATAAATTGTAGGACTTGAAATTTAACAAATTATCTACTAACATGAGACTTGCTGTTGTTTTTGAGCTTGATATTATAAATCACTTTTTGCATTTGTTAAAAATAACCACTTAACCATCCCACACCTTTAAACATACCTGGCATTGTAAATTAAGAATATTGTTAGCACTTTGGATGCATTAATGTAAATGTAAAAGAGCAGCATGAACATTAAGCTAAACTTCTCCATGTGTGTTCCAGGGAAGAAAGAAAGTCATATAAATTTGGAATGACACAAGGGTGAGTAAATGATAACAGACTAGTCATATTTCTGAACAGCTTATTTATAAAAAATTCACAGCTTTCAGAACAGACAGTTCTTTTAGTCTTTACCCATTAATAAAAATGAAATGTCACACTCACGCCATGACAATGACACTGAAATCCAGCCAGTTCCATGGGTCTCGGAGGAAGGTGAAGGGCTCTATGCAGAACCCTCTGGCCAAGATCTTAATCAGAGACTCGAATGTGTAAATGCCAGTGAATGTATACCTGAAAGAATACAAGAGAAAACAATAACTATTTATGGTAAACTGTTACTAGTCACTACTAACGGGACTTTTTTAAAGGGTACCTATTAAGTCTTGATTTTGTTTAGAATAGGTGTTCATGCTTTAATGTAAAAAACAAAAACAAAAAAAAAAACAGCTTATATCTTCCCAGTCTGTCAGTAACGCTCTTGTTTAGTTCCTGTCTCTATGAAGCCCCTCCTTCTGAAAAGCATAATGTGCTCTGATTGGTTGGTTGGACCAGTGTGTTGTGATTGGTCATCTGCTTTGAGCGAGAAATACCCTTTCCATAACCGCGAGTTTCAACACACTACTAACTAACTCAACCAGACCTCGTCCCTTTATTCTGTGTATGCCTTGGGCGGGATTATTGTGGCATGTTCATTCCCAGAAGAAACTCAAGACTACAATGGAGGCGTTTCAGGGAATTCAGAAACTGACACTGATATAGAGAATAACACCTGCTGTGCTTTGTAACTTTGCAGTACTTTTTCATGCTCAAACAGAAACATTACAGACTAAAGACTAAAAAAAACATGTTGAGAAAAAAAAACATATTAGGACCCCTTTAAACATGCATATACAACATTCGCACAGTGATTATTTTGATGCAAGTGGTGAATTGTTGACATGCTGCATGCTCAGATTCAATCCCTTAAAATATATTCCATGCATGCATATGATTTTTTTATTTGAGCTGGGTCACCGTGGCTTTGTATTAGAGAATCAAGAGGCATAATCAGTGAATATGGAACCTCCGGTCATCTGTTAAAATCTAGGTCAGGGCTTAGACACCGGAAACCTGCGCTACGCAGCTTTAGCTTAAATTTAACTGTCACGCTCCTGTTTGAATGGACTTTAATGTTATAGCTCCTCAATACATAACAGGAAGTGACATCATGGGAAATGTGGCATTCCTGATGCTGCAGGCAGAATGGCGACAGCAGGCATGAAGATGCATCTCTTACCAATGTGGATATCAGGACCCTAGCAAAGCAATTAAATTAAGATGAAAACTCTTTTTAGCATTTCAATACACATTCTGAAGCACGCAGGGGTTCTACAGGTCTTTAAAGGTCTTAATTTTCCCTTACACAAATTAAGGCCTTAAAAATGTCTTAAATAGAGCAGAAAGTCTCAAATTCATAAAATTATGGCATTAAATGTTGCATGCATTGCAAAAAAATACTATCTTCCTCAGTTTTTTTGTCCTGTTTTCCAATACAAATATCTAAACATCTTTGATACATTTACTAACTTGAAAAATGTAACAGAATGAAGTAAGTTTATGCTTATACTTCGCTTTGAATTAAGTTGATTTGTTTTTGAGCCCATTGGCAGATGTTTGGTCTTGTTTTAAGCATAAATACTTCATTTTGATCAATTTCATAGAAAACAAGATTTCATATTTTATTTCATTTTTAATCTAGGTCTTTATAAGGCCTTGAAAAGGTCTTAAATTTCCCCTTATAAACCTGCTGAATCCCCTAACGTTATATTCTTGTGTATTACAGTCAGTCAACATGAAATTAATGTAAATTGATTTCTCATTAAATATCCTATTTCACTCAGAAATGCATAATTTTTGGCGTAAAATGATTTGTGACCTTAAAATGCATATGTGCAAATAAATTAAATATGCAGCTGTTTGTAGAGTTCAAAACTGTGATCAAATAAGATTATCTATACAGCCATCTTCTAAAGATAAATAAAAACAGTTGTGATGGCAATAGTAAAATGTTTACTGTAGTTATATATACTGCAATATATATGTTTAAACATTTAAAAACAGTCAACAGAATAAGGTTGCTTACTCTAGGTATTTGGTCCACAGCGGAGGATCCGACATCGCCATGAAGCTGCAGTTTGTCAAAATTGTGCACATGATGAACAAGCTAAACAAAGTGAACAAGTTAAGGAAATGAGCAGCAGTTAAGGGTTGTGCACTATTCATAACTGAACTGAGAATGCCATTCAAATTAAAATCCTCAAATTTAATTAAGGTGGCAAGCAGGATGCAGAAAAGTAATTTGAACTTAAATATTATATTATATTATATTATATTATATTATATTATATATTATATTATATATACATGCAATATCTAGACCCTATACCGACTAAGCGATTGAAAGAGATGCTTCCAGAGGTCTTAGATCCTCTTCTTAATATCATTAACTCATCTTTGCCATTAGGATTCTTACCAAAACTCATTAAGCTGGCTATTATTAAACCTCTTATTAAAAAATGCAACTTGATCCTACAGAATTAGTCAATTATAGGCCAATCTCGAATCTACCTTTTTTGTCAAAGAAACTAGAAAAGACAGTATCCTCACAACTATGTTCCTTTTTAGAAAGATATGGTATCTGCAAGGATTTCCAGTCAGGATTTAGACCGTATCATAGTACTGAGACTGCTCTCATTAGAGAAATGATTTGCTCTTATTATACTTTTATCATCCGATCGTGGTTGTATCTCTCTATTAGTGTTACTTGATCTTAGTGCTGCATTTGACACAATTGACCACAACATTCTTTTAAATAGACTGGAAAACTATGTTGGCATTAGTGGAATTGCACTAGCATGGTTTAAATCATACTTATCTGACCGTTATCAGTTTGTAGCAGTAAATGAAGAGATGTCTTATCGATCACAAGTTCAGTATGGCGTACCACAAGGCTCAGTACTAGGACCGCTGCTGTTCACTCTGTACATGCTACCATTAGGACATATCATTAGGAAACATGGAATTAGCTTTCACTGTTATGCCGATGATACTCAGCTGTATATTTCTTCAAAACCTAACGAAACTTACCAATTCACAAAATTAACGGAATGCATAGCTGATATAAAAAATTGGATGACTAGTAATTTCCTACTACTAAACTCTGAAAAAACAGAGATTCTAATTATTGGACAAAAAACTTCCACACGTAATAACCTAGAATACTGTCTAACCCTTGATGGCTGCTCTGTTAAGTCTTCGTCGTCGGTTAGGAACCTGGGTGTGCTCTTTGATAGCAATCTTTCATTTGAAAGTCATGTGTCTAGTATCTGTAAAACCGCATTTTTCCATCTTAAAAATATATCTAAATTACGACATATGCTCTCATTAACAAATGCGGAACAATTAGTTCATGCTTTCATGACAACAAGACTAGATTATTGTAATGCTCTTCTGGGTGGTTGCCCTGCACGCTTAATAAATAAACTACAGCTGGTCCAAAACGCAGCCGCTCGAGTTCTTACTAGAACCAGGAAATATGACCATATTAGCCCGGTTCTGTCAACACTGCATTGGCTGCCTATTAAACATCGTATAAATTTTAAAATATTGTTGATTACTTACAAAGCACTAAATGGTTTAGCTCCGCAGTACTTGAGCGAGCTCTTAACGCATTATAGTCCTTCACGTCTATTGCGATCTCAAAATTCGGGCCAGTTGATAATACCTAGAATTTCAAAATCGACTGCGGGCGGTAGATCCTTTTCCTATTTAGCACCAAAACTTTGGAACAGTCTTCCTACCATTGTCCGGGAAGCAGACACACTCTGTCAGTTCAAAGCTAGACTAAAAACACATCTCTTTGACCTAGCATACACATAATATATTATAGACTTCTATAATTCAATATTAGGCTGCATAGATTAGGTCAGCCGGAACTGGGAACACTTCCCTTAAATCCTGATGTACTCGTTACATCATCATAAGAAGAATGGCATCTACGCTAATTTTAGTGTCTTTGTTTATCCCGAGGTTTTCCCGCAGCCGACCGGATCCAGGCCGTATCCAGATCTGACTAGGAGCTTTGCCTGGACCCGATGACAACGCAGTGCTGAAGTGCCAACTAGCCTCTCCCTATGGAGGATCCCTTTCCCACTCTACAGATAAAATGTTGTGATTCCGGTTCGCGTACCCACCCCGAAGTGATAAAATAAAACAAAATTCTGTATCAAATTTACAGTTACTGTAAATCCGGCCTCTAGTTCATAAACGCCAGAGGAGAACTGGCCCCCGACTGAGCCTGGGTTCTCCCAAGGTTTTTTTTTTCTCCATTAGGTCACCTGATGGAGTTTTAGGACACCAGTAGGTCACTTGATGGAGTTTTTCGGTTCCTTGCCACTGTTGCCTTTGGCTTGTTCAGTTGGGGATATTCAAAATAATTAGCCAAGCATTAATACCATTGATCAGCCCTACCAAACGTGGATGTTTTTTCACTAAGAAACAAACATTATGTTATTTGATTGATATTGTGAAGCTGCTTTGATGCAATTTATATTGTGAAAAGCGCTATATAAATACACTTGACTTGACTTGACTTGACTTGACTTATCATCCGACCTTGTTTGTATCTCTCTATTAGTGTTACTGGATCTTAGTGCTGCATTTGATACCATCGACCACAACATTCTTTTGAATAGACTCAAAACTTATGTTGGCATTAGTGGAATTGCATTGGCATGGTTCAGATCATACTTATCTGACCGTTATCAGTTTGTAGCAATAAATGAAGAGGTGTCATATCGATCACATGTTCATACCGATCATATGGAGTACCACAAGGATCAGTACTAGGACCATTGCTGTTCACCCTGTACATGCTACCCTTGGGAGATACAATAAGGAATGGTATTAGCTTTCACTGTTGCACTGATGATACTCAGCTCTATATTTCTTCACGCCCTGACAAAACTTACCAATTCACAAAATTAACAGAATGCATAGCTGATAAAAAACGCTGGTTGACTAGTAATTTACTACTACTTAATTTTAATTCTAGTAATTTACTACAACTTAATTCTGAAAAAAACTCAGCACGTAAGAGTACTGTGATGGATATTGTTTTAAGTCTTCGTCGTCAGTTAGGAACCTGGGTGTGCTCTTTGATACCAATCTTTCATTTAAAAGCCAAGTTTCTAGCATCTGTAAAACCACATTCTTCCATCTTAAAAATATATCTAAATTTTGACATATGCTCTCAATGACAAATGCGGAATGGTTAGTTCATGCGTTCATGACCTCAAGGCTAGATTATTGTAATGCTCTTATGGGTGGTTGCCCTGCATGCTTAATAAATAAACTACAGCTGGTACAAAACGCAGAAGTTAGAGTTCTTAACAGACCATAAGAACAAAACCACCTTTATATGACCATATTAACCCGGTTCTGTCAACCCTGCATTGACTCCCTATCAAACATCGCAGACATTTTAAAATCTTGCTAGCTACTTACAAAGCACTAAATGGTTTAGATGTCCAGTACTTCAGCGAGCTCTTAACGCATTATAGTCCTTCATGTTTCTTGCAATCTCATAGTTCTGGCCAGTTGATAATACCTATAATATTAAAATCGACTGCTGGCGGTTGATCCTTTTCCTACTACAAAAGTTCCACCCTCTGAATAGATAAAAACGTTATCAAAATGATTCCCGTTCACACGGATCCGTGGAAATGCTAGACAAGTAATTTGGTGATGTCACTTTATTTGTTTTTTTGTGCAAACAAAAACTATATTAACATTATAAGTAAACATTTAAATATTTTTAAAATCCATGACATGAAGTAAGTTGCATCGCAGGCCAAACAACACAGTAAATGAGGACTTTTCTGATCTAAGGTGTACGTCATGTTAAGTTGCTATCTTGTAATATTCATGATGTCATTTATGCTTATCCTAACTAAAAATATGGAAGGATTTCACTGATTGGCAAGCAGCTGTTCCTTTACTCTGTTTTCTGTATTATGGAGTTTTTCTGAGGTTTTAATAGAGCCTGAACATGGACACAGTGGAGGGATTTTCAGAGCATGTGGCATTTGGGGATAAAACAAGATGTAGCTGGCCCTATCTAAACTGTCCAGTCAGAGGAGACGCTGCGTCACAACACGTGTGGCACAGTATAGTGTTTAAACTAAATGTGGGTCATTCTACTGTATAAATTATTCTAAAGTCTTGCTAGTATCTTGAAAATTTTGTATTGATGTTCCTAATAACAGTAACTCAGTATATTTTACATCAGAATTTTTTTTAACTTTTTTGTTTGTAAATTTCTGAGTGTGAAAATATAGAAAGGCTGGGATAGAATAAAGCCGCTTTTCCACCATCGGGTTCTAAGAACAGTAAGGAACAGTTACGGTTCTGTTTGTGAGCCTGGTTAGGTTGTCTGTTGCCTGGCTGCCAGTTTCTCTGTAGCTGTCCATGCTATTTGAAGGAAGTAAACAAGTTAAAAAGGGAAATATCTGTTCATCCTCCATAAAACAGTCGCTATTTACATCTCATATCGTCTGTAAACTCTTGCGTTATAAAGGCAACAACTAACGTATTTGTATTACATTCAAAGAACTCCGTTATCTGTCCCACAATGGAAAATGAAACCATATCTGTTAAACCATATCTGAAAAGTATAGCCTATTACAAACTGATAATGTTGTTAAATCTTTTTACAAAACAGCATTTTAGTGTCAGTAATGTTACGGCCAAAATTATTTTTTTTATTTATAGATATTTTTGAACAAACAGGGTAGTGATAAATACATTTTGTTTACCTTGTGTGAAATTAGGTAAAATGTCAATATATTATTTGATTAGTATAAAGTATTCAAATATTTTGTATTAATATCATTATTATAATTTTTCCAATAACGATGAGTTTAATAAATAAATAAAAAAGACATACAGTGCAGTAGAAATGTTACCGTAGTTAAATGTAGAATGTCATTTATGTGATTTCTGGTAGAGCATGATGACAGTAACCTGGAGTGACAATTTGATACAGTCTGTATGTCCCTTTCTCTTTAAAATATGAATGGTTTTAATTGTTTTAACACAGAAACGTCTGACACAGGACAGGAAACCTGCGTGCATCATGACCGTGCACACTCAAACATCTGTGCATGCAGCTTTCACATGATGCCAAATCACTCCGCTCCTATTTCATTTGAGGAATTAGAAGAGGAATATCAGCGGATTTGGTTGGCGATGACAGGGAAGAACATTACAGAGCTGTTTCAGAGATGAGACCAAATCCAATAGAACTCTGATGGCAAATATTTCAGATTCGCCTCACAGTGTGAGCAGCTGGATATCATGTTGTTGTTGGTCCACATTTTTGGCGTTTGATGCCTTTTGATAATATCCTCATTGGTTTCAGAGGCCTAATGGGAAAAACCAAACCATTTTAAATTCTGTTTCTACTTGCAGTTGCTCTATGACATTTCGGGTAGATTTTTTTTAGCATGTTGCGTTGTGGTTGTTAGGAAGTTGTAGGTTATTTACTGGCCCAAGTCAAAATAGCCTGCCACCCAACTCTAGTTTCTCATACATACCTTTTTGAATGGCGCTTTTTGAAAGCAGATTTATATGGTTATAAAATACCTCATAAATGAAAAAAGAAATCAGTGCAGCTGTGTTTCTAGAGAAGCTTGTGGTCTTAAGGTCTAATATCTGCACAAGTTATTAAACACAAATCAGAAGCACGGCTATAAACAGACCAAATCTCTGTGTAATTCTCCAAGCAAGTAAACATGCACACATAGAGAAACGTTCAGTGGAAGGATATGAATGGACTAGAATTCGTATGGAGATTCTTCTAATGCAGTGAAACGGACTGAATATGTAGAGTGCAGATGTGGCACTGAAGCGGAAGATGGCTTTTCCCTTGTTTACTACTATAAAAGTCTGTAAAAAGAGAAAAAAGAAGAGAAACAGTCAGTCTGAACACATGAAATGTCACTATTCTGCATCTAAAGATACATAATGTTCAAAGGTTTGTTGTCAGAATGATTTTTTTTGTTAAATATTAATACTTTTATTCAGCAAGGAAACGATAAATAGATCAGAAGTTTAAAGACATTCATAATGTTAAATGTAGATGTAAATATGTTAAATCATTCTTTTGACATTTCTATTCTTAAAAAAACATATTATTAAGCATTCAACTGTTTTAAACATTGATAATAATCAGAAATGGTACTTTAGCAGCAAATCAGCATATTAGAATGATTTCTCCAGGATCATGTGACACTGAAGACTAGACTATACTCAAAAAGTAAATAAATTGATGAATTAACTACTGCATAAATATAATTTAGTACCATAAAATCCCCTAAAGATACAAATATTAAATAAATCAAACTAAAATATAGTACAGTAATTTCATTGAAATTATAATAATGAAAAAATCTGTCATTTTTTTACCACCACGTGAAGAGCACCAGAGGGTTAAAATGTAATCATGTTTCACAGTACCACTATTTTTTTAGAAAAGACCATTTATTAAATAGATATATAAATTAAATGTTCAGCTAATATTTCATCAGATGTATCACAATATACCAGTGACCAAATTGACCAATAGTAGATAATCACTCTCTGTAATAGTTTAATCTGATTGGTCTACTGCTGTCAATTATGTTTATGACTGTATAATGGGTTATTAGTGAAAACTATTTAAATTTCAGAGGTTGCATTATCGTATAGATATGCAGAATTGATGAAATTCTCCATTATGTGTCAGATCAGATGTTTCTAATATTCATTTGAAAGAAATTAGTCAATAGTTAACATAATAGTAATACAGAGCGCTGTAAATAGATGTGGACAGCAGCTTGATCGTTTGATAGCAGACTATATCTTAGCAAATCTAAGCACAATTTGAGACATTATCTATTCTGAAAGGCCCTGTTTACACCGGTTATTAAGATGCGTTGCAGATCACAAGTGGACGACACTAAGTACAGGTGTAAACGGGTCTAAAACATTTTAAGCTTGTCAACTTTCGACCACTTCCAGAGGTAGTTGAAAACGCATTGGACCGGATTGCTTTCGTAGTGTAAACACTCATGTGATTGAATGTGTTTGAACAGCTGCAAAAGCCCGTCTACTCTCCGTCTACTGACCTAATCTGTAAACATTACTTGAAGTGCTTTAGCCAGACGGGATTTAAACTTTGTCAGATGGAGACCCAAGTTTGGTTTCGAAGATGAAAAACATCCCAAGCACAAAGTTCTCTCATCATTCCTGATTTCTAATATCATGCGGCTATCAGAGAAAATTGAGCTTATTTTGTCCATTAGATCGAAAGATCTGAAAAAGTCCACCATAGACCCTCCCCTCGAAGACATCAGGACAGAAGTGGTTGAAAATGGACAGAAGAGATGAATTAAAACACCAGGTGTAAACGGGAATATCTCTCCCTCATCTACTTGTGATCCGATGTAAACAGAGCCTAAGAGACAAAAGTTAGAGGGTCCTGTTTTTCAGGAGATGTAGGAAATATTCTCCATTTTCTCTCCAGTTAATCTCATTGCTCTCCAGGAGAAACCAGAGCTGGACCAAGAGGCTGATTTCAAGTTAGATGTTTCAGAAAAACAGAAAATGGTTTTCCACAGCTTTTTTAAAAATGCTCAAGTATCTCGTTGCTATGCAAGACAAAATCATTACATCCACTTATATAAATAAATCTGTTTATTCGTGGACTGTGGCAATATTCAACTAAAAACACAAACTTCACATCCATTAGGCCTCATTTACAGCACTTAGTCTTTTTTTAAGATGCACTAAAACATCTTGAAGGCCACTCTTGTAACCTCAGACTGACTCACCCTCTGATTCCTGAAGTAGAAAGGGTCGATGTCCTCCAGCGGGACTCCGACCAGTCCTGCAGGGATTTCACCAAAGATACGAGGCAGCCCCTTCCCGGCCTCCAGGTCAGCACGGGGTTTGGGCTCCTCCGTGTACCCGGGGTCCGCCTTGTAATCCTTCGTGTTCTTCGTCCGCTCTTCGCTGATCCTCTGCTCGATGGCCGCCAGAGACTCACGAGTGTACGGTCGCAAGCCATCAGGACCCGCTGGTAAGAGCATGGTCGCCATCTTTTCATCCTGATCGTCCTGTACTAGAAGTTACTCAAAGCTAGATTGAGTCACCCATGAGACAGAGAGAAAAATCTAGTTAGAAAGTCACTCTATGAGCTTGTTGTTTTGCAGTTTACAGCACAATGACTGTGGGTTGAGTCCCTCTGGAGTCATCGGACGTACCAGGGATCAGCCCTGTGACATCTAAATTCCCAGTTCATACACCCTTATAAATAAAGGTTTCAAATAGGAGGTGCCAAAGAAGGACCATTTTTTATTCCCTAAAAAACCTTTAAGTGGAAAGTTCATCAAAGAACCATTTTTTATCGTAGTGTGAATAACATTTTAATAATCAAAATAACCCTGTTCCACTGTGAAGAACCTTTTGAGGAATGGATGTTAAAGGTTCTTCATGGAACCATCAATGCCAATAAAGAGCCTTTATTTTTAAGACTGTAGCGTTAACCTCCAGACTATCGAATCACCAGTCTGAGAGTACAGAGCCTCGTAGAAGCTTGTTTCCGCCACTGAATATAAAATTATTTGTTTTTATTTCACAATTCACATTTTTTTTCTTCCAATTGCGTGATATAAACTCTCAATTGCGAGAACAAAAGTCAGAATTGCGTGATATAAAGTCACAATTGCTTGTTATAAAGTCAGAATTGCGAGATATAATTGTAAGATAAAAACAATTGAAAAAAAAGAGCTCTCGTTAAAATGAACTTCCCAATCTCAGAAAAAAGGGTACAAAATCTGTCACTGGACCAGTACCCTTTGAAAAGGTACTAATAAGTACACTTTAGATAATATTATGTTCCTTTCAGATACTAATATGCACCCTTCAGGGATAAATGAGGTACAAAATTGTACCTTTTGAAAAGGTACTACCCCAGTGACAGCACTTGTACCTTTTTTCTGAGAGTGATGTGGCTCTTCTGCTAAGACATCTGTGTGAACTTGAGGAGAACTGACTTCATACATTAAAAATCACCAAAACACCAGCTGATTCAAAAACATTAAGCAAAAATTATGAAGGAAAGTAAAGAGAAAAGCACCTGCAACATTTTAGGCACGAAGATACAAACACTTGATCTGATATTTATTTATTTATATATTATCTATTTCAGACATTTTTTTAACCCCTTTGACCTCAAATATTTTCTTGAAGTATGTTTTAACACATTTGCATGGTTACGTTTCTCTGAAGTCAGTCCTCTAATGGTCCTGTAATATTGACCCTGTAATAGGGCGAATCTCTCTAAGAACATGTACTGTATAGATCATATTTTACATGTATGAATAAGAAATTATATTTTACATAGAGAATCTGTTCTTTGCAGTTCTCAATACTGTAATGCACACATATCTTCCATTGAATTTATATTTCTCATTCTCCTCCATGATGATTCTCATAGTATTATTACTGTAATGCAGTAATTAAAATCATCCTGTCTGAACACAATATACACTCCTGTTCAAAAGTTTTAGTGCTTTTAAAAAGAAAAAAAAGTACATAGCGGGGACGGTGTCTGGATTTTCGTTAACAGTACTGTATATCGCTTCAAAAGTATTTCCAACTTCTTTTTACTATTAAGCAGAGAACCAAAAAGAAATTACGTACAATGTTACGCGAGCACGAGCAGTAAGTGCTGCTGCAGTTCACTTAACAGCCAGTGGTGTCGCTAATAACAAGAGTTTCCGGATTCAGAAAGGAAGATGATCTGGACATGTTCTTGACAGGTTTTGGATGATTCTTCCAAGTAGTTCATGGTGACTTTGCATGAAAGTTACAGAAAGATATTCCAGTAGTCATGTGTAAGATTCTCAAATCTTTAGCAATTATCAATTCCATCTAGTGATTTCTTGTTTCTTGAATATTAAGTACACAGTATTTCGAAATTCCTGCCTGAAACAGGGGTCGAATTCATTTAGTACAGTTATACAGTAGGCCTATGTTGTATAAGGAATCATCCACTAAGTCCAGCATAAAGAAAAGCTTATCCAGCCTTGACCTTCTCAACTTCCTGTTTCATCTCTCATCCTGAATGTAACATCAGACTAAATTGGTGTCAGGCAGGGCATATATTAAAACTGATGACTAACAGGCCTAACCCGCTCTCATTTATAGCCTGTGCTTTTATTGCAGTTTAACTCAGCAGCTGGAGTGACGTGTTTCTGAAGATTAGCGCGTGGAGAAGGAAGTTACTGTTCCTTCTCTGGCAGACATGTTTTAAATTCTTCACCGCCAACCAAAGCCAGAAAGCATTATCTAACCCACAGCCTCAAAGTGGCTTACGGCGGCTTGATCTGACCCACAATTCTCAGCTGTAGCAAATTACTCAGCTGTCAGTTTAGAAGCACATTAATGTGGGACATCACTTCTGTTGTGCTTCTTTTGTAAGAAAACAAGCAAAAACTTATACCAACACAAGTCTCCAAGCTGGTCAGGTGCTGCTAGTCCAGAATAGCAAAACTAGATGCTGAAGCTAAGTTAAGAGGCCTGTTGAGGACACCAACATGCTGGTTTTACTGTTTTTTTAGGGGGTTCAAGCATGTAGCGTTGAAAACCTATTGTAATTGTTATCATTTCCAAGGATCAGAATTCTCCCCTGAAAGTGATCGGGCAGACCAAACCGTTAGTCGTAGAGACTTGAAACTTTGAGAGATGGTAGTACCCACACCATGGCTTGCCCCATTCGGCCTGATGGTGGCGCTACAGCGATCAAAAGCCTGTAATGGCTCCTAACTCCTTAACCGTTCTATTTTGGATTTTTCCGAAAAACCTACTTTTGCGAACTAGTCCTATAGTTTTTGCCCGATTGGAACTAAACCAGTGCAGAAAGATTCTCTAGAGTCTGATTGTCAATAGTCATCATAAAAAGAAAGTCGAAATTTCGATTCACGTCCATGACCGCGTGGCAAAACATTTGAAGTGGCTGTGGAAACTTTTACTAAAACTCTTGAACAGAATAAGAACAATATATTTGGTGAATATTTCACCAAACTCGCCACACATATGGCCTTGGTCTGTGGACGCATGAAAAAAGATGCAGTGACTGGCCACTTGGTCAACTACAGCTACGCTACAGTTAGTCCAGTTGACTTTGTCAATGACACGCTTGTCCACGAGGCGCCATCGGCCAATGAATTTTGAGCGGCTGTCAGAGAAGGTTAGCGGAGGCCGATGGGAACGAAACTCACTGGGCCTGTTTGACTCAATAGTAATTAAATTTGTTTTTTTAATTCGCTTTGGTACTATTTTCACAAGTAAGGTGTACATTCTCAAAACTCTTAGTACTAATATCAACAGATCATCAAAAGTGCACTTTTTTCAAAAATGTCAGCATATTTTCAATTGTGTTAGTACAATACACAAAATCACAAGGTATCCTTGTGTGTGTGTGTGTGTGTGTGTGTGTGTGTGTGTGTGTGTGTGTGTGTGTGTGTGTGTGTGTGTGTGCGTGCGTGCGTGCGTGCGTGTGTGTGTGTGTGTGTGTGTGTGTGTGTGTGTGTGAGAGAGAGAGAGAGAGAGAGAGAGAGAGAGAGAGAGAGAGAGAGAGAGAGATTTGTGAACAGCAGGATAGAGTTCAAGGGAGAGTAAACAGTCAGTGACTGTAAAGTAACATCAGATTGATCAGAGATAGATCAGTAGAAGGGAGACAGATGGCATCAAATACAGCATTTTACATTGCAGTATGTATGCCATGTGATACTGTAAACACAGTAATGTGGCAGTCTCTACCATGGTAATCTAACTCACCCTTAAATGTCAACTACTACAGTATAGACTGAGACATATATTGTACAGTGAAAACATTTACTGGATTGTCAGCAAACTCATGGCAGTTTCATAACTTCATCACACCTTTTGATAACACACTAGATACTATTACAAAAATTATGGATTCAATTACATAAGTTAGTGTAAGTGTATTTTCTAATGTGGCAACTGAAGCCTGTATTACTGTAAGGGTGATTTAAAACATGTATCTTGCATTGTTTGAATGAACTGAGTGTTAAAATTACGAAACTGAAAGATGATCATACTATTGTGTTTCGGTGATTAAAGCAAATGTTCTCATTACATATAACAATAACAATGTGTTTGAAACAATGATTATGTGGACTGAAATCTGTATACCTGTAACAAAAGCATAGGATCAGGTTTTGAAAGAATGACTAGCTGTGTGTGTTACAAGTATAATCAGTTTAGATTATTTTCAATTGTTTTGAAAATGTACATCTTGTGAAAATAGTACTAAAGCGAATTAAAAAAAAAACTGTAATACAGGCTACAGATACCACATTAGAAAACTTGCATTACCTAACTTATGTAATTGAATCCATATTGTTTGTAATAGTATCTAGCCAGTGTGATTTCAAAACGTGTGATGAAGTTATGACACGGCCATGGGGGTTTTGTGCTATAAAACAGTATATGCTGCCAATACAGTAAATATTATCTCTGCATGGCTCAATCTATACTACTGTTTAATATATGGCACTCTCTACCATAGTTTTGCCTCTGTTTACAGTAGCATATGGCATACTGTAATGTAAAATGCTGCTCTATGTACACAAATTGCAAATCTCTCTCTCTCTCTCTCTCTCTCTCTCACACACACACACACACACACACACACACACACACACACACACACAATGTGTGCACACACTTTGAACATAGTAGTGGTTCTTATTAATAAATCACTTATGTACAAATAATTCATCACATTTGGTTACCATATCCGAAGTTGCAAACAAGTTCTATAGACACATGTCTATAGAATCAATATCTGCAGAAATCTATAGGTGTACCAAATTATTCATTGATTACCCATTAAGTTCAGTTGGATTAAATAATAGACAAATGTATTAAACTGAACGAGAAGAGATGCAAATCAGAAGTTTGACAGTAAGCTTTATGAAAGGCGGTTACTGTAAATTAAATATACAATATAACATTATATTGAAACTTTAATTTCCCAACTGGGATCAATAAAGTACTAGGCTACTACTTATACATGAAACATATATATATGAAAACCGTATTTTGTGTAGTGAAAAGGACTTTGGATTTTGAAAAGGATTTTGTGTATTTTACTAATACAATTGAAAATATATGGATTGTTTGAAAAAAGTGCCCTTTTTATGATCTGTTGTGATGTTAGTAAGAGTTTTGAATTGCTTGTGAAAATTGTGCCAAAGCAATTAAAAAACTGTCAAATGAACTGAAGTGGTTTATGCCTGTCTCACTCTGAACAAGTGTACAAAACCTACCAAATACTGCACTACAACAGCAGTGTTCTCGATGGCTACTCTCAGAAGACAAACGTGATTTCTGCATTACAAATGCCACCAAACGTAACTGCTAACTTGAATTGAATTACATTAAACAAATTGAATTAAATTAAAGGGTCATTTATTTTAATTCAATTATAAACGGCTCATAAACATTATCACTAGTAAAAAACTGAAATAACCTTTTAAACATGAAAGTTTTATGCAATCATTTAAGAAATAGAACCTTTTTGGAACCTTTAAAATTTAGTCGAGATCACAAGGGTTCTAAATAGAACCTTTTTTTCTAAGAGTGTTTTAGAGGATCATAATATTTTTTCGGTTCTCATTTAAAATAAAAGGTCTGTCTCCATGTACAGTATTTCTGAAGCTTTCAGATGAGCCTTTACAGCCATTACAAAGACCATTCTGAACATAAAAAGAGTCATTTAAATTACAAATCCGGCGTATCATTTCCTGACCTTTGATCAAACTGATGAGTGTTGTAATTAACACTCCTTCATCTAATAATGCAAAATCAGTGTGTGTCGTAGATTTCTATGTGATATCAGTCTAAATGACTCTCACATTCTGTCAAACGTAATCAAAGTCAGGGTTTAATGGTCTTAACAGGCAGTACTTTCACAAACACACGTTATATTCTGTCTTCAGAAGCGCTACACACTTCTGCTTCCTCAAGGTTCTTCATTTGTATCTCTACTCTTGATATTCACTTTTTCAGCAGGTTATTTTACTTTAATAAACTTGTGGATTTAGAGACTCTGATCATGCAGCACGGCTGATTTAGCCCGTCCTCATCAAAATTCAATTTAGTAGACCAAATTAAATTCTATTTTTAATATGTTTCTTAAATTTTAATCTTATGTTTCATGGTTCACATCATGGTACTATTTTTTTTATCTATTTTCATTGGTTGAGGAAAAAACAGCTAGCTTGTGCTATTGATAATTATATAAAGCCAATTGTAATATTTCATTCAACAGACAAATGACACCTGTCAGTTTTTAATCAAGTTTACATGGGAATTGCTTATTCTTTCAGACAATGTGGAACCAATGCAAGCATTTTGAAGCGCAAAAATGTGTGTGTGTGTGTGTGTGTGTGTGTGTGTGTGTGTGTGTGTGTGTGTGTGTGTGTGTGTGTGTGTGTGTGTGTGTGTGTGTGTGTGTGTGTGTGTGTGTGTGTGTGTGTGTGTGTGTGTGTGTTTGTGTGTGTGTGTGTGTGTGTGTGTGTGTGTGTGTGTGTGCGCGCTTAAACTGTTCATGCTTAAACTGTTAAAGAGCATAAACTTATGAAACAAGTTGTTGGCCAGGCGATTTATTAAAGGATTACAGTATACTGTTTAAATATTATAATGCATAGCAAGAACATATAATGAATTATAAGGCATTATGAATGAATTTTAATGCACTAGGAAAACGAATTGAGATACTATTATAGTTTTTATTAATATTTTTAACTAGTTTTTAATTTTATATTTTACATTTTATTTTATTATTTGAAAGTTTTAGTAATATTGCTATGTGTTTTGTCATAACGATCACATTGGACAAAGGACAGTTTCATAATTGCAGTATCTTTTTTTTAAACAATTTGGTTACACTTTTTAAGGCGTCCGTGTTACAGTGTTCAATTATACATTTAAGCACCGAGTAATACTAATTAACTACATAGGGTTAGGAATAGGGTTTGGTTTAGGGTTAGTTGCATGTACCAACAATTTTACTGGGATTTTAGAAAAAAATCACAACTAAAATTCCTGAAAATTACAACAGCACACAAGTCATGCTTTCACTGAATGCTCACTTACTCTGACCTGATAAAACCAACAGATCCATTAAGGATCATTAAATGGGAGGCGTCATGTATTGTGGTCACCCATAATGCATTATATCTATGTCCACCCTGCAGGCCTTCTGAACTCCAGCTGATGAGAGAGAGGTGAGGACAGAGCTCAAACATTCAGCGCAGAGAAATACATCCTCCTGGACTTTTTCAATAGTGCATCTGACACATGATTTTGTCCAAAGTGCAAGAGCTGAACCCACAACCATGGCACCATTAACACGAGGATGAGTGAATGAGTTATTCTCAGGTTGAATTCACTCTTCAAAAGAAGTTTACACTTTGTTTACAATTTGGTCCACAAGTGAAAATGCTTCAGTTTTGCACTATATCAGCATTGCAAGTCTGTACAAAGGGTCACATGATCACTGACACTTTAGCGATAGTGGACATCATGTGCACTTTTTTTAATTTACGATCATGTTTGATATATGATTTTTCTTTAAAAAAAATATTTTTACTTTTTTTCTAAATCCTCAAATACTTCAACTTATATCTCAGTTGAAATGAAAAAGAAATCCATTATTTTCCTCTTTTTTTAGTGGCCCTTCAGTTTTTTCTGTTAAAATGCGGAAATCTCAACACTGATCTGAAGAAACTGCAGTATATTGAAAAACAACTTTTTTAATGTCCAAA
The DNA here is from genome assembly GCA_030578275.1 of Meda fulgida. Lineage (NCBI taxonomy): Eukaryota > Metazoa > Chordata > Actinopteri > Cypriniformes > Leuciscidae > Meda > Meda fulgida. Next base: position 4,689,299 of record CM060617.1, on the reverse strand, counting down.
GAACCGTACCGTATGCTATAGAAAAGAAGGAGTTTATTTGTAGAACCTTGAAGAGTTTTTACTTTTATGTCTGAACTGTTGTTCATATAGTTCAACCTGCCTTTTTAATATTGCATATGGGGAATTACACCTGCAATGAATTTGGGTTAAGAAATCAAATGTATTACCCACATCAACTTTTATCGTTTTAAATTAAAATAAAATAAAACCTCTTACATGTAAACTCCGTTAATTGCAGCACTGCATCCACGCATTTCCATGTATTGCCTTGATGTAAATCCAAAATCCCAAACTGATCCATGATGGGAATAACCCCAATCCCAGATAAAGTATTCCGTCAAGGACTCTGGAAGATTTTTCAGACTGTCTCTGTTGCTGTAGGTAAATTGATGTTCGTTGAAATCTGGATTCCGCACAAATGCATTACTACTCTTAAATCCCAAGCAACGCTCATTTTACGTGTTTTACGCGATCCAGATTTAAAGTTTATCTATATCCCAGCATCCACTTAAGAAAGAACTCTGTATCCAAACGTTGTCCGTGCTTCCCATTGAAGATATGACTGAGTTTTAAGCCATTTACGGATGTGTCCAGCTTGTTTGGCGCACAGCATGAGTTTGCGCGTCTCTGCGCGCGCCCTAGAGCTGCTGCAGGATTACGCGCATCATAACCAAACATTTGCGCGCGCCAAATTAGATAATAAGCAAGAAAAAAAAAATCACAGTACGACTCTTTTATTGCAAGTATTGATTGTTTTAACTGGTGCCTAATGCAGAGTTCACTTTGGGCACGGCTTGTTTCTCCTTACAGGATGGTTTTAACGTCAGGATTTGTGTTTCCAGTGACTGTCATATCTATAAAAAAGTAGTAAATATATGTTTGCACTCAACTACTTGCTCTATTTAGTACAGAGAATCTCTCCCAAACACTTTTGGTTTGCTTTCTTCTATGACGTGATTGTGAATATCACAGCTTGTACTTTAATATGAAATGCATGCGCTAAAATTCATCGAAACAACACGAAACAATCTTTAGCGTTTAAGAATTGATTTATTATTCAGCATCTCCCTCTAGTGGCCTCAGTGAAGTCTTTATGTCTTTAAGATTTCTTCTTATGTTTTTAATATATTTTAATATATAAAATGTCCAAAGCACCTAGCACCTTCCTGTTTATAACCATTTTTGGCATACTAATCATGGTCATATGATATTACTGGGCTTGTATTATTATGTAGGCCTACATTTTATAATCTTCAGTATGCTAATTCTTGAATTCTTGCCCTGTGTCCTGTAATACTGATGCTCTGCCGTTGGCGGCAGCACTGCAGCGCGTGAGTGACGGATATACACGCACCGCGTGACAGACAGCGAGGAAGAAGAAGCGTCCAGCTCGCAGTAACAAACATTTGAGCATTCAGTTCTCGGTTTAAGTTGACATTTTAGTGAATTAAAGAGAACCATGTCGGAAAGAAAAGTTTTGAATGTAAATACCTCTTTGTTTACTTCTATATTATTATTGTGCTGCGGCTTAAGGGGGATTAGAGGAGTAACGTAATATCGTAGATGACTTTTATAACAGCATGCTAATGAAGTAGCAACGCAGTGTACATTTATTAAATTTAAGTTTAAGCATTAAAGTAATATTTTCTATGCACTTAAAGAACATAAATAACCTTGAACACACGTAACAGTTATTAAGATGAACCTCGAAATAAGTTTCTGTTTACAAAGTTACGCTAACTGTTACTGTGGTGAACTGTCACTTTTACAGCATGTCTTCTTGTTTTTCCCCAGAAATACTATCCTCCGGATTTTGATCCGTCTAAAATCCCTAAACTCAAACTGCCAAAAGACCGTCAGTATGTGGTCAGATTGATGGCACCATTTAATATGAGGTGAGACAAGTTTTATTTTTTTAGTTTATATATATATTGCCAATAACATACATGGTTTGAGATAGAAACACAGGTCTGTCATTTAAGCACATGAGGTAGTTATAATGTCTAGAATTATTGCAGGTTTCATATAATTAATATTGTGAAATATTATTACAGTTTAAAATAATGGTTTTCTATTTGAATATACTTTAAAATATAATGAATTCCTGTGATTAAAGCTTACTTTTCATCATCATTACTCCAGTCTTCGGTGTCACGTGACTGGAAACAGTTGTGCTGCTTAATACTTTTTTAATAACCTGTGATACTTTTTTCAGGATTCTTTGGTGAATAAAAGTCTTTTTTTTGTTTTTGTTTTATCTTTTTTTTCTAATTTATTTAAAATATAAATATTTTGTAGCAATATCCACTACCGTTCAAAAATGTGGGCTCAGTCATTTTCTTTCTTTTTAATTTTTTTTTTAAAATTAATATTAAGCAGCACAACTGTTTCAAACATTGATAATAAATCAGCATATTAGAATGGTTTCTGGAGGATCGTGTGACACTGAAGTCTAGAGTTATGGCTGATGAAAATTAATAAAACAGTATAAAATTAATTTGCAGCACAGAATTATATTATATTTTAAAGTATATTAAAATAGAAAACCACTATTTTAAATTGTAATAATATTTCACAATATTACATTTTTTTTTCCGTCTGTATTTCAAATCAAATAAATGCAGACTTGAAAAAACTTCTTTCAGAAACATTAAAAATAGTAATGTTTCCAAGCTTTTGTCTGGTACTGCATATCACTGTAAAAAATAAGATAGAAAAATATAAATAAAATACAACAAGCTAAGTAATACTTAATACTATTTTAATGGCAAATAATCTCTTGATTTCTCTGATTTGTGAGGAAAACATCTGTAGTTTGATTTATTAGAGATTATATATCATCTTTCAGATAATAATACTTGCTGTTTTGCAGGTGTAAAACATGTGGAGAATACATTTACAAAGGGAAGAAGTTCAATGCTCGTAAGGAGACCGTTCAGAACGAACTGTACATGGGGCTTCCCATTTTTAGATTCTACATTAAATGCACCAGATGTTTGGCGGAGATCACCTTCAAGGTACTCGAATGAACACGCACATCATACTACAACATTTCAGGAGATTTTCTTGTGTATCTGTTCAGTTGCACTACATCTAATTGGTGTGTTTTGCAGACAGATCCAGAGAACACAGACTATGCCATGGAACATGGTGCAACACGTAATTTTCAGGCTGAGAAACTGCTAGAAGAGGAGGAGAAAAAGATCCAGCTGGAGCGAGAGGAAGAAGAACTCAATAACCCCATGAAGGTCTGTTTGAAACTTTAATATCATAAGACACATGTAGTCTTTTAGAGGTTTTGTCAGGGGGTTATTGTTTTATTCTGTGCTATTCATGTTTCATTTTTACTTTTACTTCCACTTTCCATCATCGTATTTTTGTGACAAAAGCATTGTTTTTTCCACTGTTTTCCACATATGGTGTACATAAAAGCCTTTACAGTGTCTTTGTAAGCAAACCATCAAAAACCCATAAAAACTTAAAAGCTCATCTCCCTGAATGCTGTCACAGGTCCTGGAGAACCGCACACGGGACTCAAAGATGGAGATGGAGGTGCTGGAGAACCTGCAGGAGCTGAAGGATCTGAACCAGAGGCAGGCGCGGGTGGACTTCGAGGGCATGCTGGATAAGTATAAAGATATGGAGCGGAGACAGAGAGAAAGAGAGCTGGATGAAGACGAACGAGAGACCAAGTATGAAAAGAGAAAGGCTTGGACTTTTTGCTTCTTAGACTTAATTTTCATTTTTGTGTTAACTATCCCTTTATGTCATCATTTACTCATCCTCAATTTGTTCCAAACCTGTGTGAATATCGGCCTTCTGCTCAACACAAAAGAAGACATTGTAAAGAATGTCAGTAACTAGTTGATGGGCCCCTTTGACTACAGTAGTGCTTTCTTCCTACTATGGAAGTCAATAGTGTCTATCAACTGTTTGGCATATTCTTCAAAATATCTTTTGTGTTCAGCAGAAGAAAGAAAGTCATACAGGTTTGAAACAATTTCATTTTTGGGTGAATTATCCTTTAATGATGGAATATTTGAATGATTTATATTTAAAAATGAATGTCACACTACAGGTCCAATTAAGTGCACAAAGATTTAAATGGCAAATTTTATCAGAAAATCGGAAATTTGATTTTTCCCCAAATCAGGCAGCCCTAGATTACAGCATCTAAAATATAGTTTATGTACAATATGTAGATATTCCTGTGCATTTTAGCCTAAAATATTAATGTTTGAAAGTCACTATTGTTTTATTGACTATAATAGCAACCCTTTGAGGTTGTGTACATTCACTGCGTAAGTGTGTTTTTCCAAAGCACATACCCCCGGTTTCACAGATCAGGCTTAAGCCTAGTCCCAGACTAAAATGCATGTTTGAGCTGTTTTAACTGAAAGCAATTTACACTGATATATCTTAAAATATGTCAGTGTCATTGTTTTGTCTCAAGATGCACACCAGTAATGTTTTCTCCTAAGGTACATTTATAAAAGCTTCTTAAATGCCCTATTTGATCTAAGGCCTAATGCTGGCTTAATCTAAACCCTGTCTGTGAAACCAAGCCTTAATGTCAAGATTAAGAAACATGAATTATATAGTATATATATTCTGTGATTTAGACTTCTCTCTTCTCTTGCTCCGCATAGAGAGATGTTAGACAGAGCTCTGATTAAGCGACTGAGGGATTCGGACTCTGAGGAAGAGACGGAAAATACAAAAGACAAAGGCAGGAAACCCACGGCTGATAAACCCACAGACATCCTCACTACAGATGGGAACGCAGGATCACAGGTAGAGAGAAAGACAGTAGCCTCAATGTCATTAGAGTTTCTTTATTCTACTGTTTGATTTTATATTTTAACATTGTCACTTTTAAACATTATAATTGGAATTAAAAAAAAAGTATTACATGGCTCTGGAATACTCAACTCTGATTGGTCAGTTGTGACATGCTGTGATCAAATATTATTTTTGTAGCTCTCAGGCAAACAATTTCCTACATTTACTACGGGTCAAAAGTTTGAAACGATTAAGTTTGTTTTTGAAAGTCTTTTATGTATACCATTTATTTGATCTAAAATGCAGTATGCAGTGTTTTATGTAGTCTGTAACATCATAGCTCTAAAAGAATGAAAACATCCTGCAAAGTTTTAAATCTGAAAGTGCACCGTATATAAAGTTATTGTCCTTCAAAAGTTAGAGTCGACTCTGAGTCAATGAAATGAATCGTTTTTCAAACGAGTCATAAGCCGTTTCGTTGTGGCATCAAGACGAAACGTTAGCATATTGCCCACCCACTTATTGCGCGCGCAGACACCAGGGAAAACTTTCAAACCGGGAGCGGATTCCTGTGGATACTGGATACAGCATCATGTCGAGGAGAGGCTGTGCTCTACAATGTGAAGATAAAGCCATTTTTTTTTCACTGCCCTAGGATGAGAATCAGTGGTTAAAATTCATCTTTACCACAATACCACAGCAGTATAATCCTAAACTTTTGCTGTGTTCCCTTTATTTTACTGACGACTGCTTCTCAAATCTCGAGTTCAGTGCAGGATTCGCAAACCGCTTGCTCTTGAAAGATGGTGTTCAAAATACTTTGTTTCGAGTTGTATATTGTGTAGGTCTCCTGCTAACTCACATTATTACTGTCTTACTGAAATGCTTCTGCCAATCAGTTGTGGACCACTATTACCTAAAACTGTTATATATGCTGATTTGATTTTTTGTGGAAACAATGCATTCTTTGAACAGCACTTATTTGAAATGGAAATCTTTGGTAACTTTTTTTTTGTTTTTTTACATTTGATCAATTTTGTGTGTCCTTGCTGAATAAAACTATTCGTCGTCTTTTTTTAAATTTTATTAAACCTTACCCTAGACTTTTGAATGGTTGTGTACTTTGGTTCCACAAAACAACATTAATTATAATAATTAGAATGATTCTGACACAGGATCCTGACACTGAAAATTCAGCTTTGATCACAGGAATAAATTACATTTTATTATATATTAAAATAGAAAACACTTATTTTAAATTGCAGTAATGTTAAAGGTTTTGATCAAAATTGTAATGATATTTCACAATATCGCTGTTTTTACTGCATTGTTGATCAAATAAATGCAGCCTTGGTGAGCAGAAGACAAAAACATAAAAAATATGTAATTATTCCAAACTTTTGACCGGTAGTGTAGCTGTGCTAGTTTCATGTTTCTCCTATCTCTCCATAGCCTGGCTAACGCCAGACCCAATTCTCGTTGAGACTTGGGTCTGGGAACCACATGTACATTTTCTCGTATTTGAGGCGTGGTTTACGATTGCCCGGCGCCGTTTATTGGGTGCTAAGCATGTCTGTCAAATGCGCCTGTACGTAGCTCATAGGCAATCGTTTCAATTATACCAGATGACGTATGTAGAGCGACAGAAATTAGACAAGGAAGAAGACGATGGGTAAGATATTTTTGTGTAAACAATGACGTTCAGCGAATATTGCCGTTTGTGCAAGATAAACATGCGTAGCTTCGCGTCTGCTGCCATGTTAAATCCATAGTAATAAACAAACTGCTTCGGTGTGTCGCATAGATGTCGTCATCGTCTTGCTCCCTCCCCGTTCTGTGATTGGTTCCCTAAATGAGGCGAAAATCTGGACCATGGTATCCATACTGCCTTTCAGCGTGAATAAAATCGCGCTGCGGGAAGGCAGCATGGAGAAACCCAGACTAATCTCTCCACATTTTCTTTCCACATAATAATTTCAGCTCAAATCAATATTTAATATTCAATAAGCAGGATAATGACAGATTGTTTAACTATACATTATACTTTATATGTTTATATAGAATGATCTGTGGTTCTAAAGTAAATTCCCACTTCATTTGTCTTGCAGTTTTCTTTTTTTTTTCTCGTTTTTTTTTCTTTTCTTCATCTTTCTATTTTAACGGCTCATATGCTTCTCATTAATGTTTGTGCTGTTTTTCCTCCTGAACCCCACAGTGCTCATCGTCTGTGGTTGTGAAGAAGCAGAAGCTGGAGAGCTGGGAGAGGAGTGTCGGGAGTCTGGGCGGGAAGGGAGCTCTGGGGTCTCTGGTGGTGAGGAAGAAACCACAGGCTCCTGACACACAAAAAGGTTCGTGATCTATTAAAACTAGTCAATCTGTGATTTCTCAAGTGTCTGATTTCATGATTATGAAAGAAATAATGCATTCATTCAGTCATTTAAACTATCACAATAGCACATTTTGGGGTCAGGAAGACTTTTTAATGTTTTTGAAAGAAGTCTCTTCTCACCAAAGCTGCATTTTTTGGTCAAAAATACAATAGAAACAGTAATATTGCAAAATATTTTTACAATTTAAAATAACTGTCATTTGAATATATTTTCAAATGTAATGTATTCCTGTGATCAAAGCTGAGTTTTCAGCATCATTACTCCAGTCTTCAGTGTCACATGACTCTTCAGAAATCATTATAATATGATAATTTACTTTAATTTACTTAAGAAACATTAATCATCATTATCAATGTTGCAATTTTTTCAAGATTCATTGATAAATAGAAAGTTCAAAAGAACAGCATTTATTTGAAAAGTTTCTGTTTGTTTTGTTTTTATGCATCCTTGTTTAATAAAAGTATTATTCTCTTAAAAAACGGTAGTGTATATATATTAATATTACTACTACTACTAATAATAATAATATTTAAAACACTAAAATTGCAAATAAATGGTTATTTTCTTGACGACTTATTTTATTAGTATTATTTAATAAATAAATTGACATTTGTTGTTGTTGTTGTTTTTATTCAGTGGATGTATATCAGGATTCTAGGAGTATTTGTATTTTGTTTTGTTTTATTATTTCTCTGGAATCGAGGAATGGTACAGATGTGGATTGCCTTGCCTATGAGTGAAACCCTGATGTTGTATTTACGTATCAAACTCCCTCATTCCTCCACATCTGTTAACCTGCTTTTCCTCTGTGTTTCCGGATCGTTCAGGGTCCGGTGCATCCTCCACAGCCTCAGCTGGTGCTTCCAACGGGCAGCCAGTCGCATCTCAGAGCGGTTCATCGCTCAGCCTCTTGGGGGCGTACACAGACAGCGATGACACCAACTCTGACTAGGCTGAGAAAACACTGTGTGGTGTTTTTAAATGTTTATTTTCACACCGGCAAAAATGACCACCTCTCTTTTCACAGACCACTATAATTTTCCTTTACTTGGGCTCTTTAAAAGTGTAATTGAGAGATTTTTTATTTTTCAGTGCTGATCTTTTTAGCTGGAGAAGCACTGTCTGTCTATAAGAAGCTGTTTCCATTGCCTGGAATTTATTCGCTATTAGATCTGCGTCATCCGAGTGTCTCTAATGTACTTTATAATGTGTTTCTAATGTATTATGCACTATAATGTAGTATTTGTTTCTCCATGTTAGTTCAGTCAATACGAGGAAATGCATTTGAGGGTTAAAGTGGAGATAAGTGAATCTAAATCTAATTTAGACTGATCATCTCCAATAGACTCTTTCATCTTCCCACACATCAAACGAATAAAATGTTCCTTGTTTCGTTTCCAAGCTTAGACTATTTTTTTTCCATTTGTTGTTTTATTTTCAAATATTTTGAAAATGAATTTCTGATATAATATTATACATTTGTTAACTACATACCTCTAAATTATTTATTTATCTCAGTTAATGCTCATTTCAACGTTTACTAATACATTATTTAAATTAAAAGTTGTATCTGTTAATACTGTATAATCTGTCTAATCTGTAGACCACTGTAACAAATGTATTTCTCATTGTTGGTTAATGTATTAACATGGGTCCTGATATTGATTAACTACACGTGCTTACTATGGGGTTATTGTAGGATTAAGGTTTGGTTTAGGGTTAGTTGCATGTAATTATGCCACATGTATAGTTATTACTATAGTGAATACATGTAACGTGTGTTACCTTATTATTCTGTATCAAATATTTTTTGCCATTCTGCATTTAAATCGCTAATGGCACATTAGCAAGGTAACACTTGCTAATATGATGTTAATGCAGTCTAATGTGTCAACACGCCATTGTTTACCATCTGTCATATTGATCCACCAAAGTGATGGTGACCTAACCTTACAATCTGACCTCTAAGCTGTTAATGAGGTTTGGCGCCGTGTAATAAATCGGATCGTTTCTTTTTGTGGGTGGTTAACTAGAAGAAGTCCCTGTTTATATGCATTTAATTGCACTCAATCTCTTTTCACCTAAAACATGTATTTTCATAACTGATTTGCAGACATGCAGCATTTTGCAGAATAATGCATACAAAACAGCCCGAGGCACCATGTGAAATGAAATGCCTCAGCAAGAACAAAGACAGTTGCAACTCTCCAGAGGGCTTAACAACAAGTCAATCGAGCTTATGTGTTCACCAGCTGAACTGCAACAACCAATGCAATCCGATGCAACTCATCCATCCATCTGCACGTGCACACGCTCGTCACTTTTTTGAGATTTTCCTCACAGTTTCTTTATATTCTCGCTTCCATCCGTCCATCATTGAGAGGTGAGTGTTTTTGGGGGTTTGTTTGTTTCTGAACTGTTTTTATGAGTTAAAACTGCCGTTTTAGATTAACAATTTGCACACGCTCAGTGACTAACGTTATCATCGGGTTCGCTTAACGTTAGCCAGCAAGCAAGCCGGCTAACAAAATGCAGCTTAAATTTGTTGGTTTTTACTTTTAAGTTTCAAATGAATGCATAATTCCACCTCTTTATTCAATATACTCTAGTATTCGTGTATATAATCACACTTGTCGACAAAAAAGTGGAAATAATGTCGATTGGCGAAGTTTAGAGATGTTAGCCAGCATGCTAACATTAGTTGTAATCTATGTTGACAGTTTTTGTAAAATTTCAGTCTAAAATACTCAAATATCTTCCTGTTATGTGTTGAGTTAAATGGGAATAGTACGAAAGTGGGTGTGTAACAGTAACAGTTGGTGCATGTTTTTGTTTTGACAGGATTCTTTGAGTTGTGTGAATGTGAAACTTTCTCTTTGAGTAATAATTATATGTTTTCATTTATAAGAAATGATCGCCGTTACGTTTAATCTATGACCCAAGTACAAATGCATTAGCGTATGACCTGATCTACAGTAACGTTAGATCAGGTTATACGGGTTTATCCCCTGTTCCACAGTATATGACATGAAGTGTGTTTTTAAAGGAACAGCTTACCCAAAATTAAAATTATGTAACCTTTTATTTACGCTTATGTGTATCCGTATTGTTTTCTTTCTTCCATGGAAAACACAAAAGCAGCTGTTACGCAGATTGTGAGGGACTGAACCTCAGTCACCATTCACTTTCATTGCAAAGTTTTTCATCTAATGAAGAATGGAAACCACGACTTTTGGGTTTAAGAAGGTCATTAAAGGGTTAGTTCACCCAAAAATTTAGATTATCCCATAATTCACTCACCCTCAAGCCATCCTAGGTGTTTATGAACTTTTTGAAGCGTCAAAGTGGTAGTTGCGTAGCTGTCAATGGAGGCACAGAAAGCTCTCAGATTTCATTAAAATATTTTCATTAGTATTCTGAAGATGAACAAAAGTCTTACGGCTTTGGAACTACATGAGATTAAGTTATTAATGACAGAATTTTTTAGACCCCCCTTCATCAGGGAGCATCAAATGATCTCACTGAGTTTGTCCAAAGTCCTTATTTGAGCAAGTCAGGTTTAGTTAGTGGGCAATTTGTCAACTCCTACAGACATCATTTTTTAGCTTTTATTCTTGAAAGAACAACTTGAGGATGAGTAAATGATGACATGATTTTAATTTTTGAGAGAACTATCCCTTTAATATGTCTTTTCAGCTGGGGCAGGTCTAGTGGTGGAGGCTTCAAATAATCCACATCTTTATACGTCACACCTTTCTTTGTTTCTCTCTTTATTAATATGTCATGACTGTGCTTCTGCTTTCCAGATTAATTTATTGCTACCAAGTAGAAGTTGGATGTTCTAAAGGGTCGATGCATTGGGGAAACTGAGGTGAGCTATTGCACAATATCATATCCTATATGCCGTTTATTGACACACTGTGAGTAATAAGTAACTTATTGGTTAGGTGTTTCAAGATTTATGGATGGTGTTCCATGGAAGAACTAGGATAAAGGGATTTTTAGAGGCATGACAGCTCATTTATATATATTTGGATCTGTTTCCTTCTCGCGTTGGTCGTAGACCCATGGCAAAGTGGTTTAGAGATCACCTGAGTTTTGGCAGCAGGAAAGGACCTCCGCAGCCCCCGAAACCAGACTACACCGAAAGCGAGATCCTACGGGCCTACAAGGCTCAGAAAGAGCTGGACTTTGAGGACCCCTACGAACCTCCCGAGAACCGTGTGCTGAACTGCTCGGGGTCTTTGGAAGTGTTTCCCACATTTGGCACAGTGCTGTCCAACGGCGTGGAGGTGAAGATTGTGTCTCCCAAACACAGACTGATAAAAGTGGAATCTCAGGAATTCGGGCGTAGCAAAGTACCGCTGAACATCGTGACCTTTGAGGAACCACAGGCCCCTGTAAGTTCTTGTTTTCTTAATATACAGAGAGCTTAAATGGGTCTTACTGCACTGTTATCAGAAAGAATGGAGTGTTTTGAAAGATATCCTGGGTTGATATTTGGAAAAATGTTTGGGATTAGATAAACACCTCTTCAGAAAGTATAAAAATGTAGTTTAGTAGTATGCATTTTTGAATGGATAATTGTGGTTTTTAAGTACTTCATCCTTCAAATGTGTACTTGAATATCATCATAATGTCAAGTAAACTTTAGTTTGTTTATGTGAAAGTGTTTTATTGGTGGTTTTATATGGTCTGTTCTCTTGGCATAAAGGGCCTCCAGTCAACTTCTGTCATCATGAATAGATGTCATAGAATATATCACAGATCAGGTGGTTATTATGAGCGTGGCAGAGATTGATTACATTGATGTGTGATTCTTATAGAGTAGATTTGATTGGTGCACGTGTGAACGAGTTTTGCGGATGTAATAACAAACCAACCCAGACGCACGATTCTGCCGTGTTTCCAGAGCTCGTCCGGGTGACAATTGTCTTGTCGGAGATGAAGGGTGGGGGAATAGGGAATCCATTTCATTAACCCAAATACATTTAATCCCAATGCCTGCGGGTTATAGACTATCACACACCACCATTCTTTCTCCCTTTTAAAGATCACTCTAAATCTGTAGGATTCTACAGGTTTCATTCGTCTTGTTTTTCTTTAGGGAAACAAAAGAGCAAAATGCTCTTTTCTGTACAATGTAAGCATAATGTGATCGGTGACTGTCAATCATTAGAAAGGACGAAAAGCACTATAAAATAAGTCCTTTTGGCTTGTTCGCTGTATTTCAGGTCATTTTTAACTATTATTTATATACTATTAGATTGTTTATTAAAATTAATTAATTTTAAATGCTTTTATTGTTCTATTTTTTTGTTTTAATTTGTTTAATTGTTAGTTGTTAATTGTATTTGCTTTTGTCATAAATAAAAAAAAAAAAATTTGTTAACTTTTTAATTGTTTTCTTTACATTTGTTATCTAATATTTAAATTTTCTTTTAACTTCAAATAATTTTTAAGGGTGTGTTCACACTTGTAGTTCGGTTCTCTTGGTCCATTTAGTCCGGACCAAAAAAGAAAATTATACATTTAGTCCCGATTCGCTTCGTATTCACACTGTTTTCCCCCACAATTTTTAAGACCGGACCATAAAGAAAAAAAAGAGAAAAAAAAATGCTTTTATGATAATTTGTGACAGAACTTGTCAAACATCCAAAACAATGCTGTGTTTTTGGGCTAAATGCGCTTCTGTATGTGCGTAGCTACATATGATGAAGTTGAGAACTCGTGAAGAGATTATAAATGTGTTAAGAAGTCAAAACAGCGTCAGGAATCCCTCCGTCACACACACCAAGATCTGCTGTGAGGAGACGCGGTTCTGATGCCTGAACTGTGATGGGCAACATCACGATTATGACGAGAAAAAACAGGTTTAAGCATAAGCACTCTGTCATCTATGAAACATGTCCTGTTTTTGGTTCGTTTACATCTCTTTGGTCCGTGTCGCATTCGGTCACAGTCCGCTTGTTTGGTGCGCACCAGGGTTCAGATGGTAGTGTTTATTCAAATGAACCAAACTAAGAGAGCAATCGCACCAGAGTTTGTTTTAACCCATTGTGAACGCACCCTAAAAGATTTAGTCAACAATGAAGTCATATAATAACTTTGTTTGAGAGACTAAAAATCTTCCCCTCCGACATAGCTCTCAAACTTAATTAATTGTGCACATCAAACATCTTGCCTGAAGATATGCAGAGGGTAAGATGTGCTGGAGGAGACTTTACAAGATCTTGATCAAAAATGTATGCACCTCTTGATGGAAATAACATCACAACATGTATTTCCATCAAGAGGTGCATCAATGTTTGGTCCAGATCTTGTGGCAATGCAAGAGTCCAGCACTCTGTAAAGTCTCCTCCAGCACATCCCAAAGACTGTCAATGAATTTAAGCTCTGGACTCAGAGGATCAATTCATGTGTGAAAATGATTCTTCATGCTCCTCACAGCCATTCTTTCACAGTTTGATCCTGATGAGTCTTGACATTATCATCCTGGAATATGGCCATGGTGTGTCTTCCTGCATGGGTGTTTAAGAAATGAGAAGCTACACACTCCATCAATTAGGGTTAGAAGAACTGATGCCAAACAAATAACATGCTAGAAACATAATAAACTCTGCAATAATTATCCAATCGTAGACTCCAGTATTTGCCTGTTTAAATCCAAACAGCGACTTTGTTTTTGCTGGGTAGTGTAGAAAACAAGTTGAATGGACTGATTTTATTGCAACTTTTGGAGTCTGAGATCTCCAGTCCCACTTTCATTTTATGGAAAAGAGCATCATGATCATCCTGCTAAACGGTTTCCTCCTTAGCCAATCTTATTTTGTAAAACAATACATTTATGTATTTGTGAATTATATTTTGCAAATGCCTAGTTTTGAGACTATTATTTGAGATCATATTCAGAATATTTTTGCTATATAATGTGAAGTAGGGCTGGCCAATGTAGGTCAAAACACAATATCTTGATATTATTTAGCCTTTTGATGATACTTGATGTATATTTTTTGCTCTAAAATACCTTGAAAGGTATAAAAATACCATGTTATTTTAGTATAGTTATTAGTTTTTTTAATATTTTAAATTGATTTTGGGCAGTGTTTTTTTATTTTTTTATTAGTTATTTATTGTTTTTGTAATGTTTTATAGTTTTTATTATTTTTATTTCAATTTTAATTATTTTAGTACATCAAGTAAATGAAAATGAGAAAAAAGTTTTCTTTAGTTTTATTTCACTTAAGTAACAAAAATGGTTTTAGGTTTAGTCAACTAATAACCCTGGTGGATGAAAATGCTTAATTAAAAAACCTTCATGAGCATTTACATGATCTGCGTAAAGCACTGCCGTTGTCCTCGTTTCGGATTCTCCATCACTCAGACATCACTCAACCCTCGTTCCTTGTTCTTTTCCCCAGGTGGTCCCCTCAGCTCCTGTGGTCGGGGAGACGGATTACTCGGACCCGTTTGACGCCAGGCCAGACCCGCGGCCCAGATCCGGCTGGGAGCAGAACGCTGTAGAAGCCTGCAGCAGTTACATGGAGCCGTTTGAGGCCCAGCGGTTCATAAGCGGTACAGTAGTTCCCTGCTGGATCTCTCATCATTTAAGAGATGTGAAAAAATACCCAAGTCAAGTACAAATTTCTAATTGTCAATGTAGATTGTTCCAAAGCGGCTTTACAGTGATAATAGGAAATGAAAGTAACAGAGATTGTTTTGGCTTTACAGCAGCTCTAGAATAAAGTTATTTTCCAGCTAAAGTTAGTTTTGATTGATTCACTTCCGTCACAACGATCATTAGGTATTGACAGAAAACTCTTAATTCTCTCTACGCAAACTTTAAAAACGAACCTTTGAGAACGCTGATGGCGTGCACATGCGTATTAAGACTTCATTCTATAGGTATGCGTGTTTGAATATATGTTCAAAGAGAGCTTTTATTCAGCCATTGATATTCCAGCCTGTTTAATTTGTGGTCTGATCTGTGGTATGTGGCCTTTTTGCATGTTCTTCAAAGCTTGACAATTCCAGTCCTCGTACACTCTCATAGTACACAACGCCATATCGTCGTGTCATCTGGTGCTAATGACTGTGTTTGATGTTGTTCAGAGCTCCAGCACGGCTCAGATGGGGGCAGGAGCAGCCCGCAGCTCTACGATAGTCCGTATGAGGAGAGGTTTCGGCCCCGGGAGGCCCCCGCAGAGGACGAGAGAGAGAGCCATCTGCCCCAGGACGACGAGAGGCCCGCCGATGAGTACGACCAGCCCTGGGAGTGGAAGAAGGAGAACATCTCCAAAGCATTCGCTGGTAAGATGTAGCAATGGGCTCTGTTCCACAACAGTGCACTTTCATACTTTTGACAATGTGCTTTTCTACTCTACAAGCAGGGTCAAAAATGATGCGAGCAAATGCAAGTATATGAAACAGTGTCGGTCAGTAACAGTTCGGACAGTTTTCTGCCAAAATAAAACCTCTGTGGTTTAGCATTTGAAAGCAAATAAATTCAGATGTCCATATTTCCATATATTAGTATTTTAATTTACTGTTGTTATAAAAATAACACTTATAAAATAACACTTATTATTATTATTATTATTATTATTAAATACCCAGTTTATTATTGCGTGATTTGTGTAATTTAAAAAAAAGAATACACATAAAATATTAAAGACAAATATTATAAATAATAATAATAAATACTAAATTTATTGTTGCATTGATTGTTTCTTTGATAGTATTATTGCAGTAGTAATATTTCTTTATTGATTTGTGTAGTTTAAAAATAAATAAATAATAATGATTATAATAATAATAAAATAAATAAACAATATTATTATTAATTATAAATACGCAATTTACTGTTGCATTGATTGTTTACTTGATAGAATTATAGTAGTAGTAATATATCTTTATTGATTTGTGTATTTTTGTGTACATAATTGAATAATAATACATTTATTAATTAATTATAGACTATTAAAACATTTAAAAACTATTTTTATTATTACTTGTTTATTTCCCAAATCCTTCTGGCCCAAGTATTAGTTTTACTAGTAGCTGTATGTTTTTTAATGAAATAATCCAAATACTATTTGGTGGCCAGTAAATTTTCTCAAGTTACCGGCCATTGGCACGTTGGTTTTGAACCCTGATTTAACGCATCAACAGATGAATCGGTAAGCACAGATTACAGTCTGTCTTTTATCTTGGACGTGAGGAAGTTTGATTTCTACTCTATTGGATTTTCTTGTGAGGAAAGGGATGTGGGGCACACGATAGATGGAGACCAGAAGAGAGGAGCAGTCATGCAGAAAGATCAGCGCCACCGTGTGACCTCTGCTCTGCACCACACACACACACACACACACACTCAGATCGTCTCTCCCTATGTGACTGAAATGTCACACACTGTCATTTCATCACTTCTGATCAGATTGCCAGTTGCTCATGGATTGCTCACGCTCTGTCACACACATGACAAGAGCTTCTCAAAAGGGCAGAGAAGGACCAGGAATCCGCCACTGCTGCTCTATAATAACTCACAGCTGACAACGAGTAAATAGTGTTATTTGCACTATTATCACTCTTATTAATGCTTATTCTATACTCAGTTAGTGATTTGACTCTCACGACATGTATTAACGTTAATGCATCTGTAACTCGTCTTGCATTGTTTGTACTATGGACACGACTTATGCTTATATCTGATACTCTATATGATATAATAAATGTGTTTTTTGTACATGCAAAAAAGTAGGGGAGTTATGCTTTATTGTCATAAAAAGATGTAATGTCAAGTTGTTTACTGTATAATTTAATGCATTAATATTTATGATTACAACTCTGTAATGATGCTGAAAATTCAGCTTTGCCTCACAGGAATAAATTATATTTTATAATAAATTAAAATAGAAAAAAAATGATTTTAAATTGCAGTAATATTAATGGTTTTGATCATCAGAAAGAGTTTTTTTTTCTTCAAAAATATATATAAAAAAAAGCTACAGACCCTAAAGCTAACCTCTAATGTGTTTATAATGTTTGTTTTGTAGTGACGTTTGAAGCGGGAGACTGGGATCAGTGTACTCTGCCCTGTGGCGAGCCCCTGAGGAAAGCAGGAGTGTCCAGGATCAGTCCACCATCCAGCAGAGCCACCAGCCTGAGCAAGACCAGCAACTCCAGCAGCTCCCACTGCATCATGGGTGAGAGGGTGGACCCCACACTGGCCCTGGAGAAACAGGTGTAGGTATTCACATCTGCAAATCTGAGATCTATCTATCTATCTATCTATCTATCTAATCTGTCTAATCTATCTATTCAAATCCTCCAACGTTAATCTACTAACTTTGTCGGACAAAATGGCGGATTCGGTGGATTATGATTGGTCAGATCGCCTGTCAATCAAACTCCCTGCAAGGGTCAATTGTATTCAATCTCTCTGCATTTTCAAATAACAGAAGTTATGAGTATCGTGAAACTTTACTGGTATTTTGTATCTTCTGCTGAATATATTGCATCATGAAATCCCTAGTAGTGACTCGTGTTTGTGTTTGTGTGTGTGTTTGTGTGTGTGTGTGTTAGGTGGTACCATGGTGCATTGACGCGCTCAGAAGCTGAATCTCTGCTCACGCTCTGTAAGGAGTGCAGTTATCTGGTGAGGAAAAGCCAGACCATCCGAAACGACTATTCACTCTCTCTCAGGTAAACTCACTGTTAGAACCCAATAAACTGATTCAGTGACTTCATTTCGGTTGAAGCTTAGTCATTTCTTCTGAAGTGATTTTCATAACCTTTTCTGTGGTGTTGTGAGTCATTTCAGAGTAGAAAATGACTGCTGTTTTCTGTTTCTCTTTTAGAGTGGTATAATTGTCCATTAAAATGTCCACTGTTTTGTACTGTCTGTTGTGATTGTTTTCAGAGGTATAATAACTGAAGTACTTGTCCCACATTCGCTTTTGTTTCATGAAACAGCTGGAGTCATTTGTCTCTATAAATAGCACAAATTGTTCCTGCTAAACTAGGTTCATGTTTCTGCTTCTGCGTTTATGTGGTTATTAAGGCCAGAGTCTTCAGTGTTTCTGTGCACACAAAACACATGACCACCATTAATATTTACAGGTTTATGAAAATCCACATAAACAATCTAAATTAAACATTTGATATTAAGATTTTATGGCGATTTTCTGATTTATATTTTGATAATGTAATCTAAGGAAGGCCCAGAGTCAACTAGAAACCAGACTATCTGAGGCTGGTTTTATTTGGACTTAGGCCATCAAGCAACCACCTAGCAACCAGCCTGAACACATTAGCAACCCCCTAGCAGCCATCTGGGTTTTTTTCCCCTCATGCTTTGTTCTTCTGTAACTACCTTGATATTTTCCTGCTGGAGGGAAGTTACATCTAGTTATTCTGATTGAATGTGTAATTTATTCAGGTTTGAGGTGTTTTGTGTGGGTCTGAATGTGTTTAGCATGCTATTAATAATGTCCACTAAAAAGCATGGGTGAGCAGAATTACCAAAATTTACATCATGGTGTGCATCTTTTATCAAGTTTATTAAATGATATAGATCACCATATTGTTTTTTTATGTTGTTGTTTTTTGCTGAAAAAAATAATGCTTAATTTTAAGGTGACATAGTTACACGTTACCCCATGTCCTTACTGTAACAATGTTCAGGGAAGGAGGAGGCGGGAACCGGCGAACAATCAAATAAACTTTATTAAAATAAAACAAACAAACTAAAATACGGCCAGCAGCCCCTCGCGGACGACTGCTGGCTAAAATAAAAAACAAAAACTAAAACACAGGCCTGTTCCTCTCTCGATCATCAACGTCGTCGCTCCTCCTTTATGCTTCCGCTCCTCGGTGAGAGATGCGCCGTTCTCTCACGTCCCTCGGCCGTCCTGTTCACCACACTTACTAATACCAGTAAATTATACATAATTACAAGTACCTAACCGTAACTCTATTGTAAGTACATGTAGTTAATTAGCTGATATTACTCAGTACTTATTTGAGTAAGTACAATTGTAACCGTCACCTTAAAATAAAGTGTAAACAAAAAATGTATTCATGTTGTAATGATCCGGTGAATTTAATACTTAACAAATGAAATTTGCTTCATCTCATTTATTTTTTTCCCCCAAGTTGCAACATCGCTCAGAAACTGTAAACTGTAACAGTTTGATCTTTTTTGCAATGCATATCTCCACCTTTCTTTATTGCTTTCACTTCAGGGTTATTTTAGTATTATTTTATATACTTTTATAGAATTAGCATTTATTTTTATATTTTCATCTTAAGTTTTAGTCATTTTATGTGCTTTTTTTTCATATTTGTTTGGTATTTCTATGTAACTTAAATTTTATTCAAGTTTTATTTCGAATAATTGAATTTCACTTAGTTGCCAAGGCAGACAAACTTCTAATATTTCATTGGATTTTATTTCATTTAATTAAAATGATTTCCAATAGTTTTAGGTCACACTCACAACAACAACAACACTATTTCACTTGTACAGGATATTCAGCGGGCTTCCCTACAGCTAGCATTGTGTAAACAGTATAGCGCAGTCTCGGCCAGCTGACACATTTCTACCGTTGCATTGCATGCCATGAAAAGTCACATGCAAACTCAATGTCTTTGTCTCTCGGCCTCTCTGCAGGAGCTGTCACGGGTTCATGCACATGAAGTTCTCGCAGTCTCGTGATGGGAAGTTCATCCTGGGAGAGAACAGTCCTCCGTTCCACTCCATCCCTGAAGTCATTCATTACTACACCACAAACAAACTGCCCATCCGCGGAGCCGAACACCTGTCTCTGCTCTTCCCGGTGCTGGTGCAGACGCTCTGAGGCCACACACACTCATCACACTCACACACACACTCAGGGCTTCACTCACGGCTACTTAAGTGCTTCATTTTCCATCACACATTGAAGGCTCGTGCAGATCTTTGAGAGTTTGATTTGTGTTCGGAGTGTGCGTTTGATTTTTCCGGAGCGTGATCGAATCCAACCCTGGTGCGCATGAAAACACGGTGGGCCTGTAATGACACTGTATTGATGTGCGACACACGTATGAAGAATATTCTCGCTGGACTTTAATTCTTCTTTGCATCACTGTGGGAACTGCAATATTCTTTTTCTGCTCCAAACTCTTCAAATCATAGATTTAAGATCTGAGGATAAAATTTAAACTGACCAAAAGTATTTATAAAGATTTACAATACTAAAAAAAGCAATATACGCTAAAAATCTCATCCTCTGTAGAGTTTCTGGTTTTCAAAAGGGAAATAATTCACCCAAAATGACGATTCTGTCATCATTTACTCATCCTCATGTCGCTCCAAACCTGTATGACAGGAGATATTTTAATGCTTTTTAAGCTGCTCTTTTTCCATGCAATGAAATTGAATGATGACCGTGCCTGTTAAGCACTAAAAAGGGCACAATCGTCATAAATATAGTCCATATGACTTGTGCACAATATTCCAAGTCTTTTGAAGCCATACACTAGCTTTATGTGAGGAAAACCACAATTTTAGTTATTCATAAATGCTTCATTAACTCGCAGCTCTTAATTCTCATTTGTTTTCTCATATTCAAACTAAGACGGAGTAAAAGATACAAATAACTTAATTTGCACTGTTGATAAAAAGTCAAAATTGACGTAGATGGTCATAATTATGAGATAAAAAGTTGAAAGGATGACAGTCTAAATGATAAGATTCTGACAAGACAGGGTTTTTTTTTTTCAATTATGCCTTGTCATGATTTAGACTATCATGTAAATTTTGACTTTTTATGTCATAGTTATTAACACTACAATTTTACTTCTGTAAAATTAGGGCAGAGGGAATGATTCAAATTACTTCAATTTGGGTCTGTTGATAAAGTTGAAATTGACACAAAATCATGATAAGATAAGTTGAAAGTATGACAAAAGGTTGCAGATGAGCCATACGTTTTAGCTTCAAACGTCATATGGACTACATTTATGGTGCTTTTTTTAGAGCTTAACTGCGATGGCCACAGTGAACTTTCACTGTATTGTACATTAAGTAATATTCTACAAATTTTTCCCTTTCTGTTCCATAAAAATAAAATCATGCTGGTTTGGAACGAGTGAATAATGAATGAATTTAAATTTTGAGTGACTGTAGGTGAAAATCAGGGCTTCTCTTTAGGAACAGGAAAGCGGTCCTTAACTTCCCTTTGTCAGTAACTAAAGCGATGAATCATTGTTTAATGGGAAGGGAAGTGAGGACACGACACTGGAATGTTCCCGAATGTGACTTTCACTCTGTGCAGAGATTTATTCTGCTCCCAGAATCCCAGGCGGCAGAGGATGATGAAAACAGGAAGTGATGTCTTCAGACTTTCTAATTCTGCACTTTTATTGGCTTCAGTGCTCTGGTCTTGTAATATGACAGGAAGCAGTCTTTATTACTGTGGCATTTCGCTTCACTTAAGGCTGCTGTCACAATGCGGCCCATCATGATACCGCTCAGTGCCGTCGGGCACTTCTTAGCAATACTTAAAGCTTCATGAGTTACCTCACATGGACTGTTATCTGTCCTGAGTTCATTTAGGTTAACGTGATATTTGAGATAAGGTCAGTTTGACCACGTCCCCCAGAATCGTACACCACAACTGTATATTTTTGCAGGTGAAATCTAGCATTTTCCTCTGAAGAAACACAATCTCCCACTCTATAGTGTATGTTATGATAAACAGCTTTCATATTAACGTGGTTTGGGATTGGTTTACTTGCACGTGACACACACTACTGCATTTTGACTTGTTATAGAGATCCACACGGTAGCTATTGTTTTGTTATGATGACTGTAATTTTAGTGAGTTTATGTTTTTTTTCTATTTGCTGTTTTCCAGCTTTTCTTTGGAATAAAATAGTTTTTTTTTTATAAAAAAAAAAAACAGAAGTGTGTTGAATTATTATCCCATGGTACAGCTGTACGGTTATATCCAGACTGGATGTGACATTACTGGGCTGAAGGGAGAAGCAGAAGGCAGTGAAAGGGTCCTGCCTTATAAAGTGTTCATGCAACACTGTAAAAAATAGGTCAGACCTCCTCCATGTGACCGAGCTTATACACACTGTTGTTGACTCTGAGCTCTAACGCTTCTGGGCATGTGTGTGTTATGAGACTGATGCTCAACGCAGCTGATTTATGCTGTCAACACTGAAATAACATCTAAAATGTTTCTCATCACTGTCTGCAGATGATAAGAACCAGCTCTGTGACTGTTTTAAAGCGCCATCTATTAGTTTGCTCTCAATTCTTCTTGTCTTTGTCTTCAGCATCTCTAGACCAACAAATGGTGGTTTGCTTCAAAACTCTAAGCCATATGCAGATGCTCGGTTAAGTGTATACGTGATATGTGGTGTTTAAACCACATCTTGATGTATTTTAAAACCCATATAAGCACCAAATGCAAGAACAAGTAGGATAACGTTGGCAAATTATCAGTAATAAGTAATGGGTAATGAAAGTCAAGAAAAATCATGCTTTGGAAAATTATAATTGTCATATAAATTCTAAATTATAAAATACTAAGTCGAAATTATGACGAGAAGTTGAAACAGACAAAAAGTCATAATTATGGCAAAAATCGAAACTATGACAGTAATAATTATGGCATTATTGCAAGTCAAAATGAATGGTGAAAATTGACAAATAATAAGAGATAAAATAATTGAGATAAAAAATCAATTGACAATCAAAATTATGAGTCAAAATTGACAGTAATAAACGTGTAAATTGTAAGATGAAGATATTTTTATCAGTGACTGCATAATAATTATTTAGTATCTCATAGTTTTGACTTTTTGTCATAAATATAAAGTTTTGTTATAATTATGATCTACAAAAGCAAATTTTTTTTATAAGATAAGTTGACATTTAGGCAAGTCAAAGACGAGATGAACAGTCATGATTATGACTACTAAAATGTCACAAAACGACAGTAACAATTATGGCACAAGTTAAAATTGAGAGATACTAAATCATAATTGAGCTAAAAATCAACTATGAGATCAATAAGTCAATGTTTGCCAGTGACTTTGCATTTTACTTTTTGTCATGAATATAATATTTTGTCAAAATGATGATCTAGCAAAGCATTTTTTTCTTAATTATGAGAAAAGTCAAAATAATGACAAGTCAAAAATAAGAGTCATAATTGTGACTAATTAAAACTAAGTAATAATAATGACATTACTGCAAAAGTTGAAATTAAGGGTCAAAATTAATTGACACTCGTAATAAGTAAAAAATTATGAGGTCAATGACTTGTCACAGTTGTGACTTTTGATGTCATAATTATGATTTACCAAATCATGGGCTTCCGAAAGAGATTCTGAAAAGATGGCAACATGCATGTGTGATAAACTTCCAGATAGACTCGCTGTCATTGACTTTTTCTTTCAGTTTTGACCATAGAAACGCTCTGACATGCTGTCCTGAGGAGTCACTGTGAAGAGCCCGTCCTGCATCCTTGCTTTGTGTTATTGTCGGTATGCTGAGAATGTCTTGCTGCGTTACTGTCCGCTTGACAAGATGAAATAGATTCGTTATGTTTATTATAATACTGTTTACATTTGGGTAGTTGACATGCTGCACTTTATATAAATTATTTTAAACAGAATGTTGTTATTTATTATTATTATTAATTATCATTATATAACAATTACAAACTAGTGAAGGCAAAAATGATTAAAATTGTGAAACATAAAAGGCCTGATGACATTCTAGATCTAGGATTTACATTTTCCCATAAATTTATAACTTTTATCCTAGAATGTTGATGGATGTGTTGCACTTCAATTACTCATTAATGTGTTTTATTTTTGTTTTGTTTTTTTCATGTAAATTGGGGGTTGGTATTGAGTTGGTTATTTATAATGTTTTTTGTAATATTTGTTTTCTGATTAATATGCCTTGGCCTGTAACTGTTCATTTGTGTGTGTGTGTGCGCGCGCGTGTGTGTGTGTGTGTGTGTGTGTGTAGATGTACTGTTCGCTGAAGCAGGAACATTTCATCAGTGTCGGGTCAAGGACTATTCCTGGACAACCAGCAGGAAACCACCTTGATCACCACGGCAACAGCTGATCCCTTCGGCCTGATCCAACAAGACCAGAAAAGGGCAACTGAAGGGTGTGGACAAGTTAGACTTTCTGCAGAATTACTACCATATAAATGAAGGTAATCATGATGGAAAAATTCAGGACTCTGATGAACAAAGTTCAAAAGAACAGCAATTAATTAAAATCGAAATATTTTTGTAACATGATAAATGTATATTTACTGTCGCTTGTGATCAGTTTAATTTTTATTTTTTTAATCTTACTCCAAACATTTGAATGTAAGTGTATCACGCAGCACAACTGTTTTCAACATTGATAATAATCAGAAATGTTTCTTGAGCAGTAAATCATCATATTAGAGTGATTTCTGAAGGATCATGTGACACTGAAGACTGGAGTAATGAAGCTGAAATCTCAGCTTTAATTTGACTATATATTCACATAGAAAACAGCTATTTTAAATTAAAACAATATTTCATAATATAACTATTTTTGATCAAATATACGCAGCCTTGGTGAGCATAAGAGAAAAACAGAAAGAAAAAAAATCGTAATGATTCAAAACTGTTTTCTGTCAGTGTAAGTGCTGTAATAGATTATTCCTGGTGTTTGTTAAGCATCATCATGATTATTATTGCTCTAAAGCCAAACTATTAAACTTCTCTTGCTCTGTTTGCGCTGTAAAGAGGACGACACCTCAAATCATGCTTTAAACAATCTCTCTCAAGATTGCATCATGATTGTGACTTTTGTACAGGTACACATTTTCATTTTTTGTATGATTAAAGATCAAGTACTTGAATTTGATAAAGGATGAGGTTTACATGTGAAGTATTTATTACCATAAATCATAGATCATATTTTGCAGTTTTTTTCCTGAAGGGATTCTATATGTTTTGAAGAATGTCGGTAACCAGAACGTTGATGGGCCCCATTGGCGTACTATGGAAGTCAGTGTCCCTCAACTGTATGGTCACTCATATTCTTCCAAATATCATCTTTTGTGTTCAGCAGGAGAAAGAAACTCATACAAGGTTTGGAACAACTTGATGGCGAGTAAATGATGACAGAACTTTTAATTTTTGGGTGAACTGTCACTTTAATGCCTTTGTGGATTTTACTCTTGAAAAATGTAATATTTCACCCTGGTAATGAATTATCAGTTTGACAAATACGGTGGTAAATATTTGGCACGTGTCTACATGTACAGTGATTTCTGCTCATCTGACATACTTGAGCATGTTGAAACACACTGCCAGTGCAGCCCTTCTCTAAAGAGCCTTATCGTAACATTCACCTTTATTCTTCAAAGATCTTTAAGCTTCTCGTGGGTTTAACCAGCTTAATGCTTTAGCAGATTATATGTATGTCCTCATTATGATGTGATATTTATATAATGACTGGTATGATTCAGCAAAGAACCCTCTTTATTTTAGGAATTAGGGTTCTTGTGTCCTGTTGAGACTGATTTACGATGTACATTATCTTGTTACATGCAACTTAATATTAGCCAGCTTATTGCACAAATGCTTAGTAGACATGAAATATTGCAATGAATTTATTTATTTTACTATATTAAATATTTACCTTGTGAAAATAAGTGCTCTTAAATGTATTGAATGTGTACTTAGTGTACTTCAAATCTTAAATGTATAATAAAAAAAAACAGATAATATATGAATGAAATAAAAGGCCACTTAAGTGTGTGTACACTAAAAAAAATATGATTAATAAGTTATGACAACATTTACATTGCTTTAACTCATCAAAATAAGTTTTATAAGTTATAAAAGACTCAGTAGTCGGATCTATGTATTTATTCACGTGAAAATAATCGCCACGAACAACATATTACATTTCATTAAACGACAAATTAAACCCTATTTAAATCGATTGCATCACAATGTGCATATGTTGTTCTGCATTTACAAAATAGAATTGATCGATTCCTCCAGTAGCCTATGTTGTTGTAATTACTTTATTTGTTACCATAATTACTGATATTCTCCGGCCCCTTATTTTGTCTCCGTTTCATGAACTGGCCCCAATTCCAAATGAATTGAATAGCCCTGATATAAAGCTTCGGTTGAGTTGTCAGGAGGTGCAGTGAGATCTGAATGAAAGAGGACACACACTGATGAGTCCATGCCAACAGCTGCTGATGGCCTTCTTTTCTGCTGCATTTGTGTTGGTCTAATCTCCAGCATTGTGCTCGAGGTTCACCCTCTCCTGGCTCAGTTACCAGTCTAACGTTTGACGTTGGTGATCATTTCCTGGAGCTCTCACACACTGACACTGCTGTTTATCTGGAGCTCTTCCCTGTACGAGCAGAATTAGCTACACCTCAAACTGTTTATTTCATGCTAGTCAAGTGAATTAATTTTATTATCACTTAATTAATTATCTTGGGGTCTGTATTTTGCAACCCTAAAGTGAGTCCAATTGCATAAATGTCTGTTTTCTCTATCTGTGGTTATGGAATTGGTTTCACCTCACAACTTTGTCCAAATTGAAACTAATATAAGTGTGTGTGTGTGTGTGTGTGTGTGTGTGTGTGTGTGTGTGTGTGTGTGTGTGTGTGTGTGTGTGTGTGTGTGTGTGTGTGTGTGTGTGTGTGTGTGTTAGTTAGTCATGGGGACCAAAAAAAAAATTCCCATTTAGTCAAAGCAGGCTACTATCTAGTTTGTACCGTATACAAATGATTATGTCTACGGAAAACAACGAGTAAGGAATTGATCAATTAATTAATTATTATTATTAAAGGCTACAAATTATTAATTATTATTAATCTTTTTTTTTTACTCATGGGGACCAAAAAAATCCCATTAAGTCAATGTAGGCTACTGCTATCTAGTTTGTACCGTATAAAAATGATTATGTCTATGGAAAGTTCCCATAAAACATGAAAACAACGTGTGAATAAGGAATTGAGAGAGAATCTATTCTTATGTGTCTTTAAAACGTGATACGGGAAAGTGTCCTTCCTAATGGCCTTGAAATAACATCTGACTCCTACAGAAAATGTTTTTAAACCTATAGGCTCTCCATTTGTACAAATATTACGATTTTTTTCCCCCGACGCATTTAATGAAGATCCAGAGCGTCCTGACGTCACCGTTCGCTATGGCGACACGTAACGCGCCACTGACGCTTGGATCGGTGAGTGAGTTGTGGAAGCTTCTGTTCATCTAATAAAACAACCTTTAAACCGTAGGCCTATTTAACGGCATGTACACGGTATTGTCTGAAGTTGTTGTAGGTTAGGCTTCTTTCGCTTTTTTTTCTTTTACAGTCGAATTTATGTGCATAGGCCTATACCGACATTCACTTTATTTTTCTTTAATTAGCCTACATGTGTATGGAGATATATTTGGAATGTTTTCATATGTTCATACAGGTTAAAGCACAAGTTTCTGTTCCCCAGTTCGGCTATAACTAATGTTACTGTTTGTGTTTAGTTTGTGTTTAGTTTGCAGGAACGCGCTTCACCATGGCCACGCGCACAGACCGCCTCGCGCTGCCCAAACCAAACCTGCTCAGATTCCCAGACAGGTACACCAGCACATTCCTTTATATAGATCAACAGCGGGGTTTGTCCTATATATGGCCATGTGTTTATTTACAACATCCCGGTGCCAAGTTTTCAAATGACATAGTTTACTTGACAAATAAATATTTACAATTTTCGTGTCACTCAATTTGTGTGAATATGGGCAAAATATGTGTTTTGATAAATATAGCTATATATAGCATATACATTATTAAAAATGTGCAATAATGGGCAATGTGATGAAAGTGAAAAAAAGCAGATTTGGTGATAGTCGATATGAGCCTCAAATGTGAGAGAGGAATCAAAAATAACAGATTTTTTTTTACAGTACTGAATGGTTCGGTTATAGTATAGCAATCTCACAGGCAAAGTCAGTAGGAATTTTGCTTGTAAGTGCTGGTGTTCCAGTAATAATAATATCAGGCTTGTCCATATTTAGTTTCAGAGAGTTGGAGTTGAGCCATTCTCATTTCATTCTCACAAGTGGATATTTGATAAATATGAGTAGATAAAGCAGGCTTGCACATTGTGTATATCTCGATGTCATCAGCTAATGATAAAACCATGTATGAGGTAGTATGTAAATGACGAATAGTAATGGGCCTAGAATGGTTCCCTGGGGGGCACCTTGCTTCAGAGGGATAGTCTGAGATCTAAAATCCTGCATTGAAATGTAAAATTGTCTGTCAGAGAGATAGGAAGAAAATCAAGAAAGAGCAACACCCACATCCGAGAGGCGAGAAATAAGTAAATCATGGGAGATAGTATCAAAGGCAGAACTAAGGTTGAGTAGTAGAAGAAGTATAGAGACAGGGAGAGAGAGAGAGAGAGAGAGAGAGAGAGAGAGAGAGCAGAAAGTAGTAGGTCATTTACTACCTTTACAAGGGCAGTTTCAGTACTATGAAATGGGCAAAAACCAGATTGAAAGGGATCTAAGAGATTATTTTTAACTAGAAAATCTGAAGCTGAGCAACCATTTTTTCCAGTAATTTGACAATTAATGTTAGATTTAAAATAGGACAATAATTAGATAGAACTGAGGGATTGAGGTTGTGTTTCTTGAAGTGGGGAAACTGTGGCAGTTTTGAGTGGCAGAGGAAACGAAGAAAAGCTAAGAGATGTATCAATGAAGTAGGAAACAGGTGGCATAATTTCAGGAGAGAAGTAGATGCAGGGTCAAGTCAACAAGATGAGGAGTTGGATTTCAAGATTAACTCAGAGACAGAAGATGGATTAATCAAAGAAAAGCTATAGTCAAAGACGGGCCAGAGAAAAAACTGTTTTGCTAACACTTTAGTCCAATTCTCACTATTAACTAGTTGCTATTATCATGCATATTGGCTGTTTATTACTTATAAAGCACATATTAATGCCTTATTCTGAATGTCATATTCTACATCCCTTAATCCACCCAATACCTAAACTTTAACTACTACCTTACTAACTAATAATAAGCAGTAATTAGGAGTTTAGTGAGGCAAAAGTCATAGTTAATAGTTATATATAGATAAATTATGAGTAATAATTCAGAATGTGTAATGAACATCGTACTCTGCTTTGAATATCACTTGAAAATATACAAGACATACAAGGACTTAAATATGTGGCAACATCCTCTACAGAGGACAAAACTGAACTGCTGTGTCCCAGGAAAATAAAGACTGCCATTCTCTCACATGGTCAATACCTCTGTGCTTGACCTAGTTTTTAAATCAACTGGCACGTTTGCCCACAAGAGGGCTCTTCAAACAGCAGCACACACTGAAACGCTTTCACATTAACTTGTGTCTGCCGCACTCCTGTAATAATACTGCAGTGACTTTGACCCCAACAATAGTTCTGGAAAAATAAAGGTTCCAAAATAAAGGTTTCATAGTGATGCCATAGAAGATTTTTTAGAAGAACATTTTTTGGTTCCTCAAAGAACCTTTCAGTAAACAGTTCATAAACTAACCAATTTTTCTTAGTGTGAAGAACATTTTAGTAATCTAAAGAACCTTGTTCCACTATAAAGAAACCTTTGTGGAAGAAACCAAAGGTTCCATGGATGTTAAAGCTTCTTCATGGAACCATCACTGCAAATGCCTTGATTTTTAAGATGAAATACAGCAGCTTAATTTGTTCAATTCACCCATTTATCTTTGTGTTTTTCTCCAATAATAAATTATTTTGTATTCTTTTAATATCAAAATAGGCGCTCAGTATACTGGCTTGATGAACTACCAACCAGATCAAAGAACATCTCCACAACTGCCTTTGGTATGAGAATCACTTCATTTACCCAACGCCTTGAAGCATTATGAACATGTTAACATAATCTCAATGAACTCGAGGTTGCAAATCTGGCACCTCTTTTGCTTTTACCTCTTTTTTTTTTAACAGTGTGAAAGTTTACAATCTGTACTGTATATTGAAAATATTTTCAGTAAAGATGTTCATTTGAAAAGGTAATTGAGATTGTCTCCACAGAACTGACTCCTCGCTTGGAGCGACTCGCCCAGAGCAAACAATCAAGCCGTTTCTTTCAGGAGAGCAGGTGACTAATGTTATTTCCGTTAAAACTACTTAATGTAAAGCTACAGTTCTTAAAGAAATAGTCACCGCACAGGGCTGTATAAATGCAATATACAATATACTAACAAATGTTAAATTATAGAAATATATGCATGTATTATTATAATTTCCATTCATTCTTGAACAGTTTTTTTAATTGAATGTATGTATATGGAGTTCTTATAGCCACCTAAACTGTTTCACACGCACTACACACCTCCACCTTCAGGTATGCAAAAGATAAGTTCATATTCTTTCCATTTTATCATCATTAAAGGACACAAACAGTAATTTCACTTCCAAAATATCCCAGGATGCTTATCTCATAATTTCAGTTTCCGTTTAGAGTTTATAAGGCAGACAGTACAACAACTGACATCTTCATGCAATAACTGCTCTCCCGCTCACTGTCCTCATGGTTCCATTCAAGCGCTAAACTCGGTCTCAAAGCTCATCACGCGGCTTTTATTGGCTGTGTTTAGTGTGATTAGTTAATAAGCAAATATGAATCCAGCTCTCTCGGGTGTCATCTAGTTTATTTGAAGAGAAGAAAGAAGCTAGAAGATCATGATCACGATTCACGGCAGTACTAGTTTAGAAAAATATAATGTGAAACAGGAAACATGATGCAGCAACAGACATTTTCACATGAAATGGAAGGTCAAGTTGAGTGCTACTTGACCTTTTATTTTTGCATACTATGCACAGTGTACTGCAGAAATAGTATATGGTAGTATGCTATCCTTTACATAGCTCACATCTCTGTCCTCACAGAAGGTCACCGGAGTGGATGGTTAGTGCGGCAGCTCTGAAAGCATGTCCTTCTCAAAGAGTGTGTTTGCTGGCGTCGCCTCATGTGCCTGCTGATGGATGGCAGCCTGATCGCCCCCTTCTGGCTCCTGTGAGTAAAAACACTATATCTTACCATTTCAGATCAGGCCTGCGCTCCTAAAAATGTTTTGAAATTGAATAATTTATTCAACTTTTAGACAAGATATTAAATAGATGGATGGATAGATGGATGGATTCATAATAATAATGATTGAGTTAAAGTGAAAAATGTTGTTTATATGTGCAACATTTATATGTGAGTATTTTGTCCTTAAAACTGCAGTGAAAACACGCGGTTTGAAATCGCTGGTGTTTCTGACGTCTGGACCTTGAAACCAATCAGGTCAACGTGCCGGCGGGCTTTAGCATATTATTATCTGCTGTGAAGGAGTCTCAAGAGAAGCCAGGTTCTCACAGTATATTTTTCTGTTGATATGAAAAATCATTTAGTAATATAGCGGGTGAATTATGTATATGATGTATATTACGATGTTATGATGAACTATATGCCTTTCTCCACTGATGTTCTGAGTTGTTCAAAGGAGAAGGACTTTCATATCTAATATGCATTAGATTCCATCATTCCTGTAATGTAAACTAAAGCATATTAGTTATTTTAAAATGGCATAGTAGTATCAAGATGTATACAAAAGTGGGTTTCCCCTCAATAACTGGTTTGTAACCTTTATCATCATCAACACTGCGTCTCCAAACACTTTCAGTGTTACAAATGAGTGTTTCTCACCTCTCTGGAGGATGTTCCACTCGAAGACTGCAAAACTGTCAACCTTTTTTACCACAAGACTAATACGATCACAACCCACAATATAATCCAAAAAAGTTTTTAAAGCATTTTATACTATATTGGTTTCTGTGTTCTTTAAAGAACCAGTATTATACTATACCGTTTCTAGTATACTTTGAAATTGTGCTGGTGTGTTTGCTTTATAGGCACATTTTGGTTCATGCATGTGAGTTTAACTAAAAACTATGAACTCTTTTAAAACTGGGACATCCTCTCCAGTGTCTGCCACCCCACCTTCCCGTTTCAGTATGAAATATGTTATCGACACAGGAAAAAATACTACGTTCATCAAGCCATTTCCTGGGCTCTGTGATTTAGTAAATGTAGCTGGATGGTAATCTGAGCTATGAATAGATAAATTAAAGATATCTGACCTATGAAATTTATGATTTGGTATGTCCCAATAATGTACTGTATGAACAAAAATGTACTGTATATTCTTGTCTTACTAAAAGCTCAAAGTATGAACATTCCCACTACACGGGAAGTACATACTTTTAGTGATCGCCCAAGTCTCCGAGTTCAAAATGACAGTTAGAACTTAAGGTGTAGTTAAGGTTGGGGTCTTCTAGAATAGTTTTTTTTGTGTGTGTGTATGCCTTTGGTGGGAATTATTTAAATGAGGAATATTGTGACGTGTTCGTTCCCCTACGAAACCTCAAGACTACAGTGGAGGCGTTTCAGAGAGTTCAGAAACACTGACACTGATATAGAGAAGAACTCCCGCTGGAGGGACTCTGTGCTTTTTATCTTTGCAGACCCTTTTAATGCTCAAACAGCAACATTACACACTAAAGAAAAGCATAAAAGGTCCTCTTTAATGGGTTAATTCAGCCAAAAATGAAAATTATCCCATAATTCTCTCACCCTCAAGCCATGTATGTGACTTTCTTTTTTCAGCCAAACACAATCGGAGTTATATAAAAAAAAATATTAATCCTATATTTAAAAAGAAAATCCTTTATTTTTCTTACAAAAACGCATTTTAACGCCTTTATTAACCCTCTGGAGGCGTATGGGTTACTTTTATGATGGGTGGATGCACTTTTTTTGGGCTTCAAAATCTACTCACTCCCATTATAAAGCTTGGACTAGCCAGGATATTTTTCAATATAAGTTCAATTGTGTTTTGCTGACAGAAGAAAGTCTTAAGGGTGAGTAAATGATGGGATAATTAACATTTTTGGGTGATCTAACCCTTTAAACTCCAGAAATGAGATCACCAGTAGCAGTATCTGGCAGTGGTCAGATCTTCTAATGTTCGTCAGTGCTCTCCTTGTTTCTTTCAATTACCAGGTGTGTTTCTCTGCGGTACAGTTTTAAAGTGTTGCATCACAAGCCCTCAAGCACATTCACATGAGGGCGTGTTCACTGTTTATTGAATGACACATAGCAGATCTGGATTCTTGTGGCTTTACAGTTGAGTGCTGCGGTTAAAACTGCCAAGCCGAGTCCGAGGATATGTCATTTAGCTCAACCAAAGCGAGCGAAGATGGTGTTGACTCAAGCACCCAGCGTGGACTCAAGCACCCACGCGTTTGGCGTTCCCCCCCCAGCCTCCTCACGAATACTGCAGCTGGCCTGTGAGTCCACATCACCCCGTTTGCAGAGCTTTGAATAGTCCTTTTCTGTTGTTCTCTCTCATGTTTTCCACTCTCAGCTCCTAAACAGGTTCACGCACAGCACGCTCTCGCCAGGCCGGTGTCTGGGCCGGTTCCGGATCGTGTCCTGAAGGCTGTAGCCAGCGAGAGTCTGCAGACGCTGGCTCGACCCAAGACACGCCAGGCCCTGTTTGAGGGGTACGACCCCTACCGGGTCAGTCCTGCCGCCCGGGCCGCCACCGCCTCCCCCAGACTGATGGAGCTGTCTTTACCCGTACCACGCAAATGTAAAAGCCAATAAACCCTGAGATCAAAGCTGTATTTTCAGTATCATTACGCCAGTCTTCAGTGTCACATGATCCTTCTGAAATCATAATATGCTGATTTGCTGCTCAGATATTATCAGTTATTATTGGTGCTTAATTATTAATAATGGTTCTTATTATCAATGCTAAAAACAGTTTTTGCCACTTAATATTTTTGTGGATGATTGTGATTTTTTTTTTTAACAATCTAAGTGTTTTTACTGTCACATTTCATCAGTTTAATGCTTTGTTAAAAGTAGTAATTTCTTTATTCGTTTTTTTTGTTTCCACAAAAGTTTTCCACAAAAATGTTGAGCAGCACAACTGTTTTTAACATAATACTCTAAATGTTTTTTGAGCAGCAAATCATCATATTAGAATGATTTCTGAAGGGACATTGAAAATTCAGCTTTGATCAAGTTACAATTTTTACTTTTTCAAATGTAATAATATTTCACAACATTTCTATTGTTTGTTTTTGATGAAATGCAGCATTGGTGAGCAGAAGAGACTTGTAATGTAAGTCAGGGTTTGTTGGTTCTAAAATATGGATGTTAAGACTCTCATATTCACCATGCAAAATTATTTCGAAAGTGCTTTGAAGGCCCTTCATGCTAACATGAAATGTCTTCATTTGAGGGAAATTATACGTTTTGCTCAATGACATGTCACTGCAGATCTGAAATTGCTCCTGAAGCCTTCAGGCAACCATCATAGGTAATATTTACTTGTTCTGCGTTCGCTGAACAATCGTCACAAAGATTCTGAACAGGAGACTAGTAGCTTTTGTAGAAGTAAATAATTATGTTTTATGAAGAACAAGCAGGTTACAGGTCAGGCTATTCCATCTTGATATAGATGTATTTTGTTGCTTTCAGTTAAGACAGCTCAAACATGCATTTTAGTCTGGGACTAGCTTAAGCCTTATCTATGAATCCTGGAAAATTAGTGTTATTTTATAGGCCAATAAATTGGAAAAGAGTCGGTTATGCAATATCAGTTTAAAAAATGATTTGTTTTGATATTCAGCAAACAGCAAATGACTCATTTGAGTGTTTTTTACTTGAGCTGATGTACAGTATGTTGTTTATGTCATCTTAAGTTCTTCTCCATTAAATTCTTCATCACAACTGAACTCATGAAAGACTCATTAATACTTCCATTAGTGAGTAAATGTCCATTAAGTCATTAGACCCGTCATGTTTCCTCAACTTGTGTGTGATGTAATTTCTGTTCCAGGCCTTCATGGGAAGTCTTTTTTCTCTTCACATGAAAAACACATGACGTGCATTTTTGCACAAATTCAATATTTTTGAACCACAGCACCAGCCTCGACTCATTATCTGTGGTCTCTGTCCAAACACTTTATCATATTCCTTATTCATATCTTCTGCCATGTTACTGCCATTCTGCAGAATGCATCTGTGTGCATAGTATACAAGTATTCTGTATGCATAGAATCTGTGACCTGTACTGCCAAAATGTGCAGTACAATAGTGCACACTTTAC
The DNA here is from genome assembly GCA_030578275.1 of Meda fulgida. Classification (NCBI taxonomy): domain Eukaryota; kingdom Metazoa; phylum Chordata; class Actinopteri; order Cypriniformes; family Leuciscidae; genus Meda; species Meda fulgida. The sequence goes on along the minus strand of CM060617.1, from coordinate 4,653,858 downwards.
TGTACTGTATCCCACAATGCAATGCACAATACATTTTTTTCACAATATTTAATTCTAAGATGATGACATGACTTGCAGAATTAAGCATGCACATAATGAGGTCATGTGATTTACTATTTCATTTCTAGTAACTTTCACAAATAATGACAAGAAAAGGCAAGTAACACATTGAATGAAACATATTTTGGAGTAGAAAAACTGAAATAGTATTTTCTTGTAAAACACACTTTAATAAACCTTTTACAGTGTACTACTGTTTGAAATGTTTATTGTTACACAATAATATTGTTTTACTTTTTTAATTATGGAAACAATCTTCAGTATACAGTATGCCGTAAGCTATTGCAAACATAACCAGTTTATTTCTTAGTTGGATGAGCTTCGCACTGTAATATTAAACTGTTACTAAGTTAAAGCTGTTGTGTTTGAAGATTAATAATTGTGTTATTTCTCCTGGCTGTTCCACAAACCATAATTTGCGTGCGCTAATGTTATATTTGTATTTTGCAGAACTTCCAGGGGACGTGAAACACTCATTTGATGTTATTGAATGAGAATCCCCCGCTTACTGTTCTTGTTGCAATATCCTGTTCTAATGGGACTTTAGCGAGTACATTACTCAATGAATCTGTAATCTCCATTTATACAGTTTATTTCTCTGACTTATTGTAGTTCATGTACTTTTACTGTTCTTTTACTGACAAAAACAAATTGATGAATTAAGTTATAACACAATGCCATGCAGAAAACAAAACGCAAGTCTTCAAATAAGCATTACTGCATGAATGATTCTTGTTCAAATATCTCAGTATTCTCCTTTTTAAGCACATATTTGGTTAAGACGAGACGTGAATCAGCTTTTTATACCATGTTGCACTTTGTCATTTTGCCTTTATTCTTATATACTGTATTGTTCCTAATTCCAATTAAGCACCCAAACTTCAGTTTTTCAGTTCATGTTTCTTCAGCTCTGAAAGAACCTCTCGAAATCAGCAAATTTAGGTCATTTGAAATGAATGATTTTCTTCCAGAAATCTAAAATGTTTGCTTTGCACAATTATTACGTGCATCTTTAGCATTTTTCAAGGATGGAAAGCATTTGTAACACTGACGACTCTTAATAATGACCGAATACACTGTTTTTGTGTTCAGTCTATGAGAAATATTCCATCATCGTCACTTGAATCTCCACTCGAGTGCTTTGACGTTGTGGTGTTGAGTGGGATTTGCAATTACATCAATGTTTTCAATATAGTTGAAAACAAACATGCTCTCTCTCTCTCTCTCTCTCTCTCTCTCTCTCTCTCTCTCTCTCTCTCTCCTTTATCAACCTCTAAACATCAGCTGTGTCGTAGGAGGATTCGATTTCATTTGGTTTCAGTCACCATTTTCAATCAATTCTCTTTTCTCTTTAATTAAGACTCCTTATAAACTATTGCAGTTTTTCCTTTATTATAATATTCAAACATCTTAAACCATTATGGCTTTCTCTAACAGAAAGACTCCCAAAACTATAATCACACTAATGTTATGAAGTTCAAAACGTTCAGAAGCTGCACTGAAAAACATGATTGCATAAAATGTTCCAATCATTCTCTTTTTAATAATATCAGTGTGTTATGAGCATTTCATATCTGTGTATTTGAATGAGTCATCTGAAGGAAAAGATCAACATAACATACTGCAGCTCTGTCAACATTCAAATTTTAGGTTTGTTTTTGTTGTAGACCTATTTTATTTTAAATTAATATTTGATGCACAACCACTGAAAGGAAATTATATGCATCATTGTATTATTTGATGCATGAACATAATTAAATGTAGCCTACTTTTTATTTTATATTATTGTTTGATGCATCATTGAAATATATTTTTATAGGCCTAAAACATATTTACATAAATATTTGATTATTATTGTCATCATTATTATCACAAAATAATCAGACCCGTTTTTGTCTTAGCTATTGTATTATTTGTATAAGAAACATGAAAATAAATGTTTGATATTTTTCACCGTTTATATTTCAGCTAGGATATAGAAACGATATTATCCAGCCAACTCCATTCGTTGTAATGATGATATAGACTGTTGTACAGAAGCAACACCCCAAACACTCACACACACACTCGTGTCTTCCTCACGGCGCTGCATCAGCGTCTATCGACACACACGTGTGCTCTGCCGTCATCACCGGACACTTAAAGGGCGCGCTGGAAATGTTGGATTCAGCATTCAACTCTTCTCCTCTTCTTCATCTTCATCTTCTTCAGCACAGGTAAACTCGCGCTCATGGCGACTTTGCGCTGTTATTCTTGCTTTCGCTTTGTTTGGGAAATCCGCCATAAAAGTCATTTAAGTTGCTTCATTTGAGCTTTAGTGCATGTCAAACGTGAATCTGTTTTGACTGGACTAGAACATATTAATGTATAAACGTTTTATTTTTTATTTTGCTTTACTTTTTACCCTCTAAAAATATACTTTTCTGGGTCCAACCAGTGATTGGACGACTTCTTCTTCTTCCTATCAATACCATTAATATTAATTCCAATATTAATAACAACAATAATAACATTACCATATTAACATTTTATTATTTGTTATTTTTTCCTCTTTTTTAGCCTCTAAAAATATACGTTTCTGAATCCATTAATCTGGTAATTGGACTTATTATTTTTTATTATAATTGCTTTTATGTATGCATGCATTTGTTTATTTATTTGCATTTTTTAAATAGTGTATTAATATATTTTAGTATTATTAATGTATTATTTTATTTAACTTTTTACCCTCTAAAAATATACTTTTCAGGATTCAAAAATTGACTTATTGTTGCTTTTATGTGTGTTACACATTTTAAGTAATAATTATTATCATTATAATATTAATAATAACAAAAATATTATATTAATATTTTATTATTTGGTTGTTTATTTTTTTATTTAGCCTCTAAAAATATACTTTTCTGACTCCATTCATCTGGTAATTCGACTTTTTCTTATTATTCCTTTTATGTATGTATTTATGTATTTGAATATTTTAAATAATATAATAATAATACTATATTAACATTTTATTACTTGTTTATTTTTCTTTTCTGAATCCATACATCCAGTGAGTGAACAATGTGCTGTGGAATGTGGAACATTGCGCAAGAGTTTGGCTCTGGGCTTCTGCTTACTTGATTTGTGAATCCATTCACATTCAGAGATCTGAGATATCGTGATCTTACTTTCACAGCAGTGGACAGTCTTCACGTCAGGAATGAGCCAAAGGAAGCCTTCTCAAGCTGGACTCCTGCTCTGGATGTACGTAATGAACAAGTTCTTGGACACAGGTTAGAGTTTTTTTATAATAATAAATGTAAATGTACTTTCTACTAAGCTAAAATGTGTGAAAGGTTTAGTGTGGTTAAAGATCTGGGCTCGTGTAACCGCGGTGGGACAGTCCCAGTGAATGAATAGACACTCGAAAAATTAATTGTCATCATCTTCCAGTTTAATACACTTTCTTTTTTCAATAGAAAATAACAGAATTTCTGTAGAATCGTCACATGGCTTTTTTTTTTGTACAATGACTTTTCATATAGTGATTGAGCAGCACCATAACAGTAGTTCATATGACTTTTGTTAGTCATACGCAAGTTTTGATTGAAGAACAGACCGGTATTTGCATTTTTATTTTTGCTGAAGATCTTTCAAAGCTAAATGCAAATATGGTGCTGGTTCTCACATGTCTCAAACCTGATGCAATACAGGAAACACCACCATATACTGTATTTGATTTGTAAGCATTCTTAAAAAGCTGTAATTGTGATCTTTTGGTATTCAATTCAATTCAAGTTTATTTGTACAGTGCTTTTCACACGACGTGAGCAGGTTCACAATACAAATCACGTTTCAATCAGTCAGAGATGAGTGTCAAAGTAAAGTCCATATAATATATACAGCTATAAGATAATACAAGTTATGTGGTTATTTAACATCATGTATTCAGTTAAGCAGACACAATGAACATGTTGCGATGATTACATCTTATTAATACAATATAAGGATTATATTTGACAGTTGTGTATGTTCTCCACAAGTATACACCTCATATCAAAAAAGTGATATTAAAAAATGTAATATTTCAGCTGAATCAGTAATTGAACATTTTGCATATGCATTTGACTGAACTGTATAGAAAAAGAAAGAAACAATTGTAAAACGGCAGTAAAAATTAAACACATATTTGTGATTGTGACATCATTCAGTGTGTGTTTCCCGCTCAGTTTCTTCATGATTCCCAGCACTGGATTATTTCTTGCCCTTTATCTGAAAACTGATCTAAACGGCTGGTTGTTTTGTGGCTATGGTGTGAGTTCAGTACACACACACACATGCTCACCTGCTGTATGTGGTGGTTGTTTTGTGTCAAAATGGGTTATATCGGGCAGACCGGGGCTAGTTGTCACACTGAGGGCTCAATCCCAGTAGCTATAAAGTTTCAACCAAAAGATCCAATTACACACATGCTTAATAAATATTAAAAAAGATTTTAAACTATATTCTCAGGTCCACGGGTATTTACTTGTCATGATGGGGCAATTCGTCACATGTTTTATATGTTGTTATTTTATGCAATTGAATAACCCCAGAGACACTTTCTCTGTGTTCAGAAACACCGTTAAACATGTGATAACTCTCTCAGCAGCAGCAGCTTCTTCGACACTGTCCATCACACAGTGTGTGATTCTGCAGTACATCGACATCACCTGTTATTGGGAAACAAGCGACCACCACCTGAACGCCAGCAGCTACACACTGCAGATTAACAAGTAAGACATTTCACACTAACAAAACAATCGAAAATGTATTAGCATGTTTATGGACCGGTATTGTACCATCAGTAACATGGTATTCATTAAAGGACCTAAAGTAACTGATTCATATCATGATATACATGTGAAAAAGAAAGCACACTCTTTTGAATTCTATGGTTTTACGTATCAGGACATAATAAAATATCATCTGGTCGTTAGCAGGTCTTAAAATTAGGTAAAGACAACAAAACATATAACACCGTGTCATTATTTATTTAACAAAAATAAAGCTAAAATGGAGAAGCCATGTGTGACTAACTAAGTACACTCAATGTTTCAGTTGCTTGTAGAGACACTTTTAGCAGCAATAACTTGAAGTAATACTTTTCTATATGACTGCATTAGTCTCTCACATTGTTCTGGAGGAATTTTGGCCGCTCTTCTTTACAATGTTGCTTCAGTTCATTGAGGTTTGTGGGCATCTGTTTATACACATCTCTCTGAAGGTCCCACAACAGATTTTAGTCAGGTTGAGGTCTGGACTCTGACTGGGCTAATGCAACTCTTTGATTCTTTTCTTTTTCAGCCATTCTGTTGTAGATTTGCTGGTGAGCTTGAGGTCATTGTTCTGTTGCGTGACACAATATCGGCCAAGCTTTAGCTGTTGGACAGATGGACTCACATTTGACTCTAGAATACTTTGGCACACAGAGGAGTTCATGGTCGACTCAATGACAGTAAGGTGTCAGGGTCCTGTGGCTGAAAAACAAGCCAAAAAAATCATCACTCCATCACCGTGATGGACAGTTGGTATTTAAGTGTTTGTGCTGATAAGCTGTGTTTGCTGTTTGCCAAACGTGTCGCTGTGCATTATGGCTAACATCTCCACTGTGGTCTCATCTGTCCAAACGACATTGTTCCAGAAGTCTTGGTTTGTTCAGATGCACATTTGCAAACCTAAGCCGTGCTGCCGTTGTCCTTTTGGAGAGAAGAGGCTTTCTCTTGGCAACCCTTCCAAACAGGCCATACATGTCTTGTCTTTTTCTTACTGTACTGTCATAAACTTTACTGTTTAACATGATAACTGAGGCCTGTAGAGTGTGAGGTGTAGTTCTTGAGTTTTCTGCAGTTTCTCGGAGAATGCACGGTCTGGTCTTGGGGTGAATTTGCTGGGAACTGTCTTGAATGTTTTCCACTTGTGAATAATCTTCCTTACTGTAGAATAATGGACTTCAAATTGTTTGGAAATGGCCATGTGACCCTTCGTAGATTGATGGCAGCAACATTTGCTTCAGTTAGATCATTGCTGATGTCTTTCCTCCTTGTTATTGTGTTAACACACACACCTGAATGACCAGCAAACTGCCAAAACTTCTGCTTCTAGAGTTGGTCACGCTTGCTAATGATCAGTTAATCAGACATTTGATTAGCAGCGCCTGACTACCAAGGGCCAGGATTTTTATTATGTCCTGATATGTAAAACTATAGAATTCAATAGGGTGTCCTTTCTTTGTCACATGACTGTATGAATATGATATCATTCAACAGCATGACATTGCAAGTATTTTGGTATTAAAGTGACAGTTCACCCAAAAATGAAAGTTCTGTCGTCATTTACTCACCCTCAAGTTGTTCCAAACCTGTATGAGTTTCTTTCTTCTGCTGAACACAAAATAAGATATTTTGAAGAATATGGCTTACCAAACAGTTGATGGGCACTATTGATTTCCATAGTGTGGAATAAAATATTATGAAAGTCAATGAGGCTTCAGTTCGGTTTACCAACATACATCAAAATCCTTTGTGTTCAGCAAAAGAAAGAAACTCACACAGGTTTGGAACAACTTGAGGGCGAGTAAATAATGACAGAACTTTCATTTTTGGGTGAACTATCCCTTTAACATCTGATACCATAGTACCACCACATACTTAGATTCACATGCTCTTGCTGGTTTTGATTGGCATCACTACTGTCAACCAATATGCAAATTTGTGCCAATCATTGAAACTGATCATTAAGATTCATGAAACGTGTTAAAGATCCTTTATTCAAGTCTCATGCGCTGAAAAGTCCCTTCACATTTAATTCGTTTTTTCTTTTGAAATTAATTTACCTATATATGAATATACATCTTGTTAGCATTTTTAGGGGCTTTACAAATTTGAGCATCACGATCATCACAGTTAATGATCGTGGTTAAGGATCTGTCAGAGTTGTTTTTAGTGGATAGAAAAATGATTAAAAAAAACAAGCGGGTTAAGTTGCCAAACACAAGTTCTATTTTTATATTCACTTATTGCAATGGTTTTAAAAGCACTTTTATTTGCTGTGCAGTGTTCTTCATTTTCTATATAGATTAAACAAATTCTTGGTGTTTCATTACAGGTTCTTCATCATTGTTTTGGTTTGGGTTGTTGTTTTTTTAAAGAGGATCTATTTTGCCCTTTTACAAAGTCTTGATTTTGTTTTGTGCTCTACTAGAATAGGTTTTCATGATTGAATATGTACATATGTTAAACTATTGCAGGACCTCTTTCCCAGTGTGTCAGTAATGTTCAGTTTAGTCTCTATGAAGCCCCTCCAACTGAAAAGCAGGAATTATTTAACTGAGGAATATTGTGACGTGTTTGTTCCTGGAAGAAAGCTCAAGACTACAATGGATGCGTTTCAGTGACACTGATATAGAGAATAAGTCTCGCTGGAGGGACTCTGTGCTTTGTAACTTTGCAGACTTGTTTCATGCTCAAACAGCAACATTACACATTAAAGAAAGCTGAACATGTTAAAACACATTATAAGACCCCTTTAAATCACCAGTACACAGTTGATTCTTAATATACAAGCATGTAAGTGAGTGTGAATATTCTTGTGTTATTCTGCACAGAACCTATTGTGAAAGCAAAGAAAACTACAATTATGTGGGTGTGTGTGATACCAGAGGGACTAATTGCTCCGTTCAGCCCATCAATTCAGCGTTACACTGTTTCCGTGCGGACTTGCTGGCGTACACACACACTGGATCCATACGCTCACCGCCGTACTTCTTCAACGGTCTCGAGTCAGGTAACACTTCACTGAACAACATTAATGTGCATCTCTGTGCTGACTGTAGCTTTGAAACTGGAGTTATGAACACTTTGGACATAGCATACCACTGCACAACTCTTACTACTTACTACTGTATATTTAGGGTGTGTATTGTGCCTAATACCTCCATTATGCATATAATACCCAAACAACACTACTGGTGAAAATTTTGGGTCAGTAGGAAATTAACACTTTTCAGCAAGGATCTATTGAATTTATCAAAAGTGACAGTAAAGACATTTACCGGTATATTACAACAAAAAAATCACTTTCAAATAAATGCTGTTCTTTGAACTTTCTGTTCATCAAAAATAAAAACTATATCATGGTTTCCACAAAATTTTAAAGCAGCACAACTTTGCCATCGCAGGAATAAATTACATTTTAAAATATATTCAAATAGAAAACAGTTATTTTTACATTTAATAATATTTCACAATATCACTGTTTTTAATGTATTTTTAATCGAGTAAATGCAGCTTTACCGACCCCAAACTTTTCAATGGTAGTGTATATATTCTAGATATCTAGCATGCTAATGTATAAAATTCATGACTTATCCATATCCAGTCATCCACACAATTTCATATGAAATTTAAGGCATACAGCGCTATTAGCAGTATGCTAGTATTCTATTCTGCCGTTGTAACAGGTCAAGGTTGGTCGTGACAATGCAAACAACAAGCAATGAATAAAGAGAACAAAAGTGCACATGCACACATTGTTTATTCCTTTCATATGAGGATGACACATGTCACAAAAAAGTCATTAGAATGCATTATGCAAATGACTCATTTTCATCATTTGTAATATTTACAGTCAGTATTCATCATTCTTTGCACCTGTGTTCAGTGCCAAGGGCATTTCTGACCACAGGAAACAAAAACCTGTCAATAAAGAGTTTTTTCTTTCCTATTCATGTTTTCTCTCTCTCTACTGCAGTGAAACTTCTTCCCCCACAGATGAAACATCTCAAGCCATCAGCTGGATGTTTGAATGTGGTCTGGGGAATGACTGAGAGCTTTTCCAAGGATGAGAAAAACCACATACGACTCCAAGTGGAGTTCACGACACATGACCAGGTTTATACATGTGTCTATAATGAGTATAAAAATATAACAGTGATAGTTCACCTAAAAAAATTAATTCTGTCATCATTTATTCATATCATCCCAAACTCAAACTTATTTGATTATAATAATGATTCATATTTTGGTCTATTTCGCGCACTAAGACTTCAGAAGATGTAGTTTACAGTGCATAAGTCACTGTAAGGACTGCTTGTATGGTGCATTTCCACAAAAAACTTCTTCAAAAAGTCTCATTTTGTGTTCCACAGAAGAAAGATAGTGAGCAAAACCAATGATAGAATTTAAATTTTTGGTTGAACTTTCCCTTTACGAGTGTCACGTGTGGTTTCTTTGTGAAGAAGAAGTGCACTTAATTGAATTGAATGTGCACTAGTGTACTTCCAACTCTTAAATGCATATTTTTAAAGCTGTATTTACAAATGAAATAAGAGCACAATTGCATTCGTACACTTAAGTACACTTTTAAAAAGTACACTTTGCAATAATGTCAAAGTAAAAGCTTTACAGTACATTTTAAATCATTATTGTCATGCTTTAAAGGAGCAAACTTATTTTGATGTTGACTAACATACTAAATCACATGTAAAGATTATCATTTTAGTGTGTTTAGTGTTAATACTTTTAAATTGACATTTTTTAAAGTACTAAACTGCAACTTCATCATTACAAATATATGCAATTAAAAATATATTTAAATGCATGACATACAAGTTTGTATTCTCACAATGTAAATCAAAATTCATACAATGTACTGTATATTCTTTTAAAGTATTATGTCCATAATAAGTACTATTTTAAGCCCAATTCACACTGCAACAACAGATGCCCGCCAACCGACGCCAACAGTCAGGGTTTTGTCGGATCAGTGTGTTGTTACCCCTGTCGGCATCTGTTGCCATTGGTCTGCGATTAAACATCTTGAATTGGCGTTTGACAGGTTGTGTATTGTCTGAGAAGTGACATACTTTAAACTGGTCATTATCTGTTTGGATTGGCCTTTAAAAGTTGCTAAAGTCTACTTCTTTTTCAGAAAGGTTAACAAAACTGTTATTTGATTACACCAAATATAAGATTAGGCTTATATTTGGTGGTTGTTATAATGAAACTCTCTCCTATGATCCTGTAGACTCGATCACAGACTATACAAGCTTATTCCAATGAGACACTGGAGCTCTGTGACTTACACCCTGGATCCAAGTACACAGTGAGACTGAGAGCTCAGGACAATCGAGCACGCGCTCACTGGAGCTCATGGACCTCTATAGACACCACCACAGCAGAGAGAGGTAAATCTCGGACAGAGGGATGACGTATTTCTGTTGGCCAACCCAGAAGTTAGCATCACCTGGTTCCCACAACAGAGACCTCATAGGAGTTTTCCATTGGCTTTTGGATGATTGTATTAAAATAAGCGAAAGGTTATGATTCTTACATGTTTTGTTCATCACGATAACTTGACAAATGAACTTTTGGTGCCTAAATACAATCGGCAGGAGTAAAAAGCTAAACTTAGGCTATAAACGAACTACACCACAGACTTAAATGAGTAAGGAGAGTTTGCAAGATTGCGATTATAAACACGACGAGGCTGTGAAAGCAAACGATGAGTAGATGAGTTTACTTCAGTGTGATGATGTTTAATTATTCGCCAACAAACTCGGTAGCAACTGCCTTTTTCAAAACAAGTAAAAGCTTTAAAATATTAACAAGGGGTATTGTGATGTATTTTATGTTGTAGAATAAAATGTGAAAATAATTAGAGTTTGGGGTAACCACAAACCTTTTGTCTGCCGGTGAACGTGATTTCACCAAGTACAACATGATCCTGGATCAGAATCGAGGAACAAGTTTACAGATGATGTCAAGTTTAGGCTTACAAGCAGTGTTAGGTTCTTCTACATCAGTGTTATTCACCTATTCTTTCCCTCTGATTTCTGGAAGTCATGGGGCTAGGACTACATTTTTAGACAGGAATGTTGTTCCACAATCAACAAAATTTGCATTTGCTTTCCAAAAGCATGTCTTACTTGGCAAGATCACTGTGACCTCAGTCATTTAACTCAAAACCCGTAAAAAAAAAAAACAATTGACTTGAATTGAACCAGAAGTGCTAAAATGCTAAATAATTTCCGGGTTTTGACCTACAAAAATAAGTCATCCCTACAGTACTCTTTCCCTTGTTAAAGTGCCCCTGTTATGCTTTTTCAGTATTAGGCTACCTTTCATGTATTGTAGTGTATAATTTACTGTAGCGGTTTGTGAATGTAAAATGTCTGATCAAAGCGAAATATAAAGATCAAAGCGAACAACAAATTCTTTCAAAAGAAAGAACTGATTCTGAACTGCCGAAACGAGTGGTCAGTAATTCCAGTCTCAACTTCATGCATGAACCTGTTTGTAACAAATTTGCATAATGCCACCCTATGGTCTTCATTGGCTGCCTGCAAACAAGGTCTTCTTTGACCCACAAACACTGTAGTTGTAGCTGAGACTGGAAGAGTTTGGTTCGTGTTGTCACCGTGTGGAGAAGACGCTGTTTTCTGTGCTGTGAATGCAAATCCACTTTGCTGCAAAGAGCTGATGCTGCAATGTATATTATTAGAAAATTGTGGTGTTTTTTGACCTTGGATGCATGTAAGCCTATCGTACGAGACTCCAAAACTAATCAGGAACTATAAAATAGCATAACAGGGTCACTTTATGGCTTGAATCTCTCAAATGAGCGTGCATTTTCAAATCCCACCAGACAGACACTTGTTCAAAGCAATTCTAGACCGTTCATTACGATGAGTTTCAGAGTTTGCTGACAAAGAGAGACGTCAGTTTGAGTCATTTGCGTTTAGTAGTGTGGTTAAATGTGGTCATGTGGATGAATATGAGTTATAGGATTGATCTTTCCTCAGCCCCGTCTGCAGCTCCTCGGCTCTGGAGACACATCAAACCTGCAGAAGAAGCTGGAAAGAGACGCCTCACCCTGCTCTGGAAGGTTTGCTTTTGTTCTATAGAAATCTGTTTTCAAATATACACGATGAGGATGTGATTGTGAAAGGCAACTAAAGCACTGAGCCCACAGGAAAACAGGCACCTCTTTTATAGAGCATTGTTGTAGTTCTCAGTTATTTTGCGTTTGCTTTTTATAAAGAGGTGTCACCTATAATTCCTTGAAAAGAGATTTAAAAACAGACACAAATGAGTCTGTTGACATACAGTGCGGTGTTATTGAGATCTCTGACTTTGATTGCAGACTTTATCTTGGCACAATCTGAGCACAGTTTATGATATCTGAGACATTTAAATTACTGGGGTCTTTTTCCCAGAAGAAACATGACTGTTTAATGTCATCGAGAGGCATTTGAGATGTTAAAAATACCTCATTTGTGATCTTTCTTTCCTGTGAGATGGACCATTCTGGATGTATTTATTGGAAAATGTATTTAAACTTAACAATGACATGATCATTAATATTTAATATGTTTATATGTTCCCGGCATACAGACAAAAACAAATCAACAGCATAAATAGAGAGATGTGAAGCAGATCAGCGACTGAAATAAAAGACTCATTTATACTCACTTACTGTGCATATGGCTCAAGGCACTTCCTGTTTTAATAACTCTCTTTCAGATTAAATCTGACAAACAGCACGACCCCATCCTGCCTCCACTTATCAACTGATATGGCTGAATTTAGCACATTTAGCGCCTGGTTTAGTCATTAGACAATCTGTAGAGTATTCTATACCAGATTGCTTCTCTACTAACTTTTTAAAAGAGATAGTTCAACCAAAATAGATAATCCTGTTAAAAATGACAACTCTGACAATGTCATTTACTCACCCTCATGTTGTTCACACCTCACCTGTATGACTGTTTGACACAAAAAAGATAATCTGAACATTTGAATGTCTTTTTGAACACATTGAAAAGTATCATCCTTCTACAAGAAGATCTAGTCCCTGACTTGTCCGTACTCTAATCTACTCGTTGAGTTTTATGAAATAATATTTAACGAGGCCTCTTAATGCGGGGTTTTGTCTCTCATCTCTCACTGCTTGCAATAACATTTAGAAGGATAATAACCCCAGAATGATTCCAGGCACACAGTGCTGTGATTAATGTGATCTGGTGTGTGGTGATGTGGCTCATTCTGTTGCAGAGGAACATTTGGAGCAGGAAATGAACACAGAACCCAGTGCTAATTAAAGACGAAAGTGTGTCATGCATGTTTACTCCTTTACATGTTTGTCATTTTCATTGCTTTATAGTCTGTCACATTTAGTGTGGATCAATTAAAGCAGGACTAAATCTGTTCTGACAAACAAAATAAACTAAGTAAATCCTTATTATATAAATCAGGGAATTTCAAACTGGAAAAAGTGGGTGGAAAGTTTAATGTAATTTTTTTAACAAAATAATTTTTTAGGGCTGTCAGTTTCATTTCAAACTTTCATTTCGTTTTTATTTCATATGTTAGTAATACTTAACATAAAGCTTTTATGTGTACTGCATTATAAAGGTATTTCATTATCTTTTCATAATTAATTTCAATTTAAAATGCATTATAATATTTGCAGATTCTTTGCAGAAATTGGTTGCTTGTTATGTGTTTTAAATACATTATACTTTCTAAAGGCGTAACAATGAATTGATAAGTATTATAAATATCTAGCTCAGTCATGAAACTCTAGAGGGCGCAGGCTGATGCATGCAATCTTTTACATCCTTTACATGCAATCTGCAAGCAATCACGTCAAGCTGATTGGCCTTTGCTGATTCTGCAGCCAATGAGATTGCTTGCTCAGCATTTAAATAGTCTTTGGTTTAGTGTTTGCTGTAAGCTAGTCCTGCAGCGCGCTATCAGAGAGTCTCTGAAACCCTCCACCTCCCCCAGCTCCACCTGCCTAGATCTGCTACTGCACTTATGGATGTCTTTTTAGCAGTAGCAGCATAACTTGCATTCTTACAGCAGTAGCAAGTCCAAACTTGCTCTTAGCTGCGGCTGTGATGAAGGGGTCAATGTTTGTCTGCTTTTCATGGCCCTTTTAGCCCCTGCTGGCAGATCTTGTAACTACACTATCTGCCTGCACATGCATCTTACTCCAATGACCTGCTTTAAATCATGACTCATGATTTATACCATGATTCATAATAATTAATATCTTTGGGTTTTGTGTGTTTCAGCCTGTCTCCTGGCCTGAGGTCAATGGGGTTGTGCTGAGTTACTCAGTGTCCTGTCGCAGTGAGCTGGATTCATCTCAGTGGACCTGCGGCGCTTTAAACGCATCCAGAAGCTCCTGCGTCCTCACCGTCTCAGCCGATCCCTGTCACTGCAACCTGACGGCTACCAACTCTGCCGGGACGTCACCTCCAGCTCACATCTACATACCCGCGCACACAGATGCAGGTAAATCACGGATGTGATGCTTCAGCGTGTTTGGGAGTTTCAGTGGAATTGATGTGTTGGAAAATGCAGCTAATAACCACTGGACTGATTTACATGGTTTCTAGCTGGTTCAAACCATTTGCAAAGTCGTTTGCATTTAGCTCAAATTAAAAAATAAAAAGAGGACATAATCAAATGAGAATAAGCAGCTTTCTTTTTTTTAAAGTATTTCAATCTCTGATTTTTTTTTTTAAATAGGCATCGCAATTTTTATTTACTATACAAACTTTTTTTTCATTGAATTATTTGCAACAGTTGCTTTCTTTTACTTTAATTCATCATGACATCCTGCAAAAATCTCGAAGCAACTTCCTTGTGGACGTCTAATGAAATAGTGATGATTATATGGGAAATTCTGCACAAGCATTCATAAAACAATATTGTTTAAATTTTTTACAACATAAAAAACAACAATTATCAGAAACCTTGCGTTCATTTATCCCAAACTTATCTCCCATTTCCTGCCCTGGAAGAACTCCCTCCCCCTCAGAATGTCAGCGTCACCCCATTGGACGCCACTTCTCTGAAGGTGGAATGGACAGCTGCACTGAACCAATCAGAGAGCGGCTTTGTGCTGCAGTGGAGTTCTGTGCCTCACACTGGACCAGCTCTGCACTGGGAACATATGAATAAAACTGCAAGAAGTTTTAATCTCACAGGTCTGATCAATCACTTATACTCCTACAGAATGCGCGCTCAAAAAAAAGTCATTTTTTGTTTGTTTTTGCTGGTTGATATGACAGTGGCCTGTTGGTGTGGATCACATCACAAGTTCATAGTTACTAGTGGCATTAATATATTTCTTTATTGACTTCATTTTGTCTTTTACTACTAAACAGGTGAAACTCGAAAAATTAGAATATCGTGCCAAAGTTATAATTTTGATGGTTTACAGTTTATGAAAACCCCAAATTCAAAATCTCATAAAATTTGAATATTACATGAAATCCATTTTTTTTTAAAAGGATGTATATAGTTATATACACTAAATATTTTAAATATTTAATATCTAGTTTCACCTGTAATTATAGTTTTAGAAAATAACTCGAACAGTATAGTTTTAGTCCATGTCTATGTGTGTGTTTCAGGTCTTCTGCCAGAAGTCCCGTATAATCTGTCAGTCGTAAGTCTGTATGGGCGTCGAGCAGGAAGGGACAAGTCTGTCATTGCCTTCACACAGGAAGGAGGTCAGATATTACACTGAAAGATGTTCATTTATTTGGAACTGAAGGTGTGGTGCTGCAATAGTGTATTTGTCAGTTCCTTTCCTGTGTCATATGCCATGCTAAAAAAAAAACTGGAAAAAAGCACACAGAAACATGAACTTTAGAGAAGAATGGGGCTAGTAGGATGTATAACTGTAAGGTTTTGAGTCAAAAGTCCAAATACATATTTGTATTACTATTTACATTTTTATGAAAAGCCATTTTTGTATATAAAAGTATATTTTATATATATATATATATATATATATATATATATATATATATATATATATATATATATATATATATATTATAAATGTAAGTATATTATAAATTATATATGTAAGTATATTATATATCAGTATATTATGTAGTATTTTATATAGTATGTCATATTTCATATACTGTATGTCACCCCATATAATGTGACAACATGCCCCAGTCGCCCTTAAAGGCACAATAATTAAAATTCTGTGATTCATTTCTCATCCTCATGTCGTTCCAAACCCGTAAAACTTTCATTCATCGTCGGAACACAAATTAAGATCTGTTTTTATGTATCTCCATTGACAGCTACGCAATATATTAATAATACAAATAATAAAACAGTGCAGCTACTCATGAATTTGCATTACGTTCGACTACTGTACTCATCAATCCAGCTCATGGCAATACCGGTATTTGAATATCAAGATGAACACAATGAACAGTGTCTGTGTAAGTCTGTAAGTCACTGCTGGCAGTGTGAATGCATTGACTGTGTGTCCCTGTGTATCAGCGCCCTCTGTCGGCCCACAGATGACAGTGCTGAAGACGAGCAGCAGCGTCGTTGTTCTCAAATGGGAACCGGTTCCTATAGAGAAACTTCATGGCTTCATCCAGAATTACACTGTTCTGTACAGTTTAAATGGCAAAAGTAAGCCTCACACTTTTCTTTGCAAAAAAATGTATATCTAACTTTTTCAGAGCAGAACTTTCATTTTTGAGTTTGTGTCTGTATCTGAAGTTGAGAAGGTTTACACTCCTGCTGAACAGATATCTCTGAGTGGACTAACAGCAGGAACCTATAACATCTGTGTAATAGCTCACACTGCAGTAGGGGGCGCCGCTGGGCCGTGGCACATGGTAGCTGTGGGTATGACATCATTTGGGTTGAATTTTTGATACATTCATGCATGCCTGCATAAACACAATGTTATCTTTAAACCTGTTTGTGTGTGCCGAAAGGGCTTGAGGATGTACAAGTGATCCCCATACTGCTGTGCTCACTACTACTGAGTCTTCTGATACTAATAATCCCATTATGCTTGAGAGTGAGGTAAGAGAACTTATCAATAAATCATGATTCAGTTATTAAATCGATATACATTCAAGGAGAGCATTAATAAACATGGTCCAATATTTATGCATCTCAGTATGAACAACCTCAAATAAACGGAGATAGCATATTAAAAACATTTTGCAATGCAGAATGTTCTTTTATTTAAGTAAAAATGCCAGTGTTTATTTAATATGATGACATACAAGCATGCAGTACTTATTGTCTTTGTATTTATGTTTGTTTTTTAGGATTAAACAGTGTCTGTGTCCGACCGTACCAGACCCCTCAAAAAGCAGCCTGTCCGTCTGGTCTAACACTAAACCAAGTCAGGTAAACACAACCCTGTTATAGTTATTCAGCATAGTCAATGATTCTTCAATACGACCCACATGAAATATATACACCTCTTGGTATCAATATAATCTTTAAACTAAAATCTGTTGGTAAGAATCCTTTTTGGCGAATTAATTGTATCTCTTGCTACAGTCTTGGAAGAAAATTCCTTCCATATTAATGTCCAAAGATGTGACCTAAAAACATGTAGTTTCATAATTTTGCTTCTAAAGTAAATATATCGTGATTTAAGTATATTTAGATATTTTTACTGGAAAACATATACCAAAAAATTCTGAGGACGAAAATAATTTTTGTATACAGTACTCAGTTTTCACTAATACTAAAAAATTCTAATAAAGTTTTGTCAAAAGTTGGTGTACTTGGTTACCAAGTAGTAGTCAACAGTGTCAAAGAAAATCATCCACAACATGAAAAATGAAACATGAATGAAGTGAAATCCTGGTAAATATTTTTTATATATTTATAGCATATTATTATCAATATATTATACGTTTGGAGTTTTAAATAATTAAGAAAGTTAATTAATGGTAAAAAGCATATTAGAAATATTTCTGAAGGATCATGTGACACTAAAGCTGAAAATTCAGCTTTGCATCACAGGAATAAATTACATTTTAAAATATATTCAAATAGAAAACAGTTCTTTAAATTGTAATTATATTTCCACAATATTACTGTTTTGATCATTTGTATTTGTATTTTTGATCAAATAAACGCAGCCTTGGTGAGCATAAGAGACTCCTTTCAAATATATATGTATTCAAACTAAAATATACAGCAAAACCAGTTTCATGAAGTTTTCACTTCTATGTTCAACAGCATAAGCTAACATCCACCATGAGCCCCATCATCTCTATCGGTCAAGCTTCAAGCTATCAGGGTTATGTTGAGAAAGACTACGTCCCAATTCAGGTAATAACCTACCACACTGTTCAACATGACGACAATGAGGCCGAAACCAAGACCAACGGCACTGGGACATACCTGGACCCCAAACCGGCCCCAACTCAAGCTTTCCCGACACATCTCCTCCACCAGAGCTACACCAGTGCAGACCAAGTCATTCCTGCTGGATATACAGAAGACTTGGAGCGCTCCTCGGCTGAGCTCTTGTTGGATTCCCTCTTCAGCTGTGAAAGTAATCCAGTAGATTTAAGCAGCTACATCCATGTGTCCCAGAGCTACGCGCCGTTTGTTACAACCGTAGACACATACAGAACCCTCAAGCTCGACGAGTGTTCGCACTTCCTGCAGGTTTTACCGGAGGACACCAACATATAGTTCATCACAGCGTAAACAACGAGTCCTACGTGACTGGGGTTTCACAATCCCACTCTCTCCAGCCAGCCCGCCAAAACATGTGCCCTCATATCAAACACCATCTTTGTGTGCATTCTGATTGACAGATATACATAGGCTTAGGAGTAACATAGTTTGAAACGGCATAAGGATGGTTGGGACGTAAAGCCGGATGCAATGGAATCCGCAAACTGTCTGGTGTAGACAGCCTCGGTTAGTTATAGTTGCACTGGATTTACAGAAGTTTCATTGGCAGGTTCAAGAGATTGGGTCTGCTCACTGTTCTGCCTGACACTGTGATCTCGCAGGAACTTTTTATCCGAGCTCCTCCCGTCAGATCCCGTCTAGTCAAGGACTAGTCATTTCCACATGCGATACCTCTCACTAAACCAATCTGATCTCAAGAAAACGTCCATAAACCACTAGCCGCGTTTCCACTGCCGGGCCAGGGCTAACAGCGAGCCGAGACGGGCCAATGGCCTCGGGCCTCAAGCACCGGGCTTGCGTTTCCACTGCCGGGTCACTGGCCCCACTGTGCTGCCCTAAACCCCGCCCTTAACACGCCTTCCTGGATCGAACATCATACAACCGCAACCATTTCAGCGGGGATTATGAAGTTGTTTATGAAGTTCATTCAGGCAAGACACAACGATCGAGATGGAGAGAACCGAAGCGTCTGTTTGTTTGCTTTTTTTGGTGTTTGCTTGGTGGAAGATGAGCGTTGTTCGGCGAATACTCAGCTTAGCAAGTTCAGCAACGATGTACTTGATAACATCCTCGTTTCTGCACACGCCATCAAATTGACATTGTACTCTTTCTTCTGCCCAAATGCTCAGAATAGCTTTGGTATCTTCAACAGACCAGTACAGGCGATTATCCATTTCGTGCAGCGATAATTTTGCGCGATATAAAAAAAGTGAAATGTGCATCTTGCCGCAGACCATATCTTTCCCTAACACCGATAAACTCCGCCTTTAACCTTGACCACGCCTCTAGCCCGAGCTGGCGTGCTTTGGCCCAAGGTATTCGACGGGCCAGAAATCCTGGCCGTTGGCCCCGAGTAAGCCCCGGAAGTGGAAACGCGGCTACTAACACCCATTACAAACTGCATGGAAAAATGTGCCAGGTGGGAAAATTGCTTTCGTCGCATGGAAACTTATTAAAATGTCTTTTGTTTCTAAGATAAAACAGTGCTGTATTGCTTTTCTCATTTTTATTATCTTATGGTGCTTTGAAAACTTAAAGTATTCACATTATGTTACTTCCATCTTGTGATATTTGATTTACTGTGACATTTTGTAATTAGTGTTTTTTCTGTTGACATACTCCCAGATGGGACAACACTTTCCCCTTCGTGGGACTGGTTTCATCACGAACACATCTTGGAATTATACAGACCTGTTTAACTTAAGAAGGACCAAATATTCCTGTTTATTATTGTGCATTGTGTATTTCTGATGGTCTTAACTGTAGCACTGCTGCTTGCATTTAACCTGTCGTCTCCTGCTTGACTCTGTCCTGCCTTCATCTGGTCTCGGACAGAACTCAATGTTTATTGGTTTTGGAAATCAGACAGAACTAAATTCTAACAGATTTTGGATATAAGATGGAACTTAATTCTAATTGTTTTTGGAAATTTGACTAATTCTAATGGGTTTTGGAAACCAGACAGAACAAATTTCTAACTGGTTTTGAATATCAGACAGAACTCAATTCAGGTTTTGGATATCAAACAGAACAACATCTTTTACTGCTTTTTGATATTAGAAAAAACTTAATTCTATGATTTGGGTTATCAGACAGAACTCAATCTAACAGGTTTTGGATATCTGACAGAACTAAATTCTAACTGTGTTCTAACCAGTTAATCTGAGAAAAACCTCACAACCCCTCTGATCTGAACTACTGTATGTATGTGTGTGTGTATGTATATATATATATATATATATATATATATATATATATATATATATATATATATATATATATATATATATACTCACCGGACACTTTATTATGTACACCTTGCTAGGACTGAGCTGGACCACTACTTGCCTTAATTCTTCATGGCATAGATTAAACAAGGTGCTGGAAACATTTGGTCCATATGATAGCATCACGCAGGCCATTTGAGCGTTGAACTCATTGTCATGTTCAAGAAAGCAGTTTGATATGATTTGAGCTTTGTGACAAATTCTGACCTGACCATCTGTATGTGGCAGCAGATATTGAGACTCATTAGACCAGGAAATGTTTTTCCAGTCTTCTATTGTACAAAATTTGGTGAGCCCGTGTGAATTGTAGGCGCCGTTTGCTGTTCTCAGCTGACAGGAGCGTCACGGGTGTGTGTCTTCTGCTGCTGTAGCTCTTCTGCTTCAAGGTTGGACGTGTTGTGTGTTCAGAGATGCTCTTCTGCAGACCTCCTCTGTAATTTGTGGTTATTTGAGATACTGTTGCCTTTCTTTCAGCTCGAACCACAACTGCCGCTCACTGGATATTTTCTCTTTTTCAGATCATTCTCTGTAAACCCTAGAGATGGTGTGCATGAAAATCCCAGTAGATCAGCAGTTTCTGAATACCTGTCTGTCACCAACAACCAGGCCACATTCAAAGTCACTTAAATCACCTTTCTTCCTCATTCTGAGCTCAGTTTGATCTTCAACGGATCATCTTGACCATGTCTTCTATTGAGTAATGTATTAAATTCCTGCCATTGATTGGATTAGATATTTGCGTTAACGAAAAGGTGAACAGGGTTACCTAATAAAGTGTCAGGTATTGTTTAATTTACAAATGAATAGAATTAAGCAACCCCGATGTAAAATAATGTTAAAAGTTCATTTTTGTGAGCTGTATCTGAATATAAACCAGACTACGGAAGAGGAAAAGACAGCGAGAGGGTCGCTAGGTGAGCATTGGGAACATTTTGTTGGGAATGTTGTGGCTTTAGGCCAGAGTTCACCACCGCTGGTCCATCTTTCCTGCGACTGGAATTCCCGACAAAGTCCCTCTTTGTTTGGACAGACGGGCCAGGGCAGTGTCACTCATACATCCGGCTCCACAGAGCTGATCTTCGGTGACAAGAGCGCAGATCGGCCGTGTGCCAGAGCTGGTGCAGCAATATTTATTGTGAATGAAATGTGCTTTTGTTGACAATAGATGGATATTCACGCTGACCTGCCAGAACTGTGCTAACATACTCCTTGCATTCCACCAGTCCTTCGGGAATTTGTCAGTCTGCGAATGGATTTCAAAAATGGAATGGATTAATGCTTAGCACACAATTTGTCATTCCTGTAGTAATGTTCTCAAGGCTAGGTATGTATATATTCTGATAAAGCACGTGTTATTGTTATTTGACAAATAAAGTGAACAGAAAATCACCTTGTGTTATTGCTATCTCAAGTCACAAAGGTTAATATTTGAAAGTAAACACTCTTACTCAATTTGAGGAAATATGTGCATATACATAGACCAGCATACATTGGACTTTGGCTATATTTATTGATATTTCCTAGGTGTGGTGATTGATCATAGCTATTCTCTTTGCACTTTGACTGCTCTGTGTAGATCTTTCATGTATGGAGAAATTAAAAAGTGCATATGTGACCCTGGACCACAAAACCAGTCACAAGGGTACATTTTTTGAAATTGCAATTTATACATCATCTGAAAGCTGAATAAATAAGTTTCCCATTGATGTATAGTTTGTTAGCATAAGACAATATTTGGCCGAGCTACACCTATTTGAACATCTGGAATCTGAGGGTGCAAAAAAATCGAAATATTGAGAAAATCGCCTTTAAAGTTCTACATTTATGTCCGCGATTTTGCTGCTTTCACTCATGAAAATATATATATATTAATATATATATACAGAAATTTACAAAATATCTTCATGGAACATGATCTTTAATTAATATCCAAATGATTTTTGGCATAAAAGAAAAATCGATAATTTTGACCCATGCAATGTGTTGTTGGCTATTGCCACAAATATACCCGTGCGACATGTGACTGGTTTTGTGATCCAGGGTCACATATTAGCTTTTTCTCTCTCTGTAGACATTTTGTTAACTTTGGGTATTTTTATATTTAACTTCCCTATTGTTATCAGAGCAATAGCACAACTTGACAAAACATCCTAGGCAAAAAGGAATAAGATTCATAAAAGGGCGTAAATATTATTAGGGTTCATTTACTTAAGATCTAAAATAAGCTGGATATATAAACAATCTTTTGTGTGTATTTTGTGAGACAATTTTGCACAACTTTTCCCATTTAAGTAGCATAAATAACTACTCAGGAGGCAAAAAAGCAATGCGAGCTGCTGTGAAAAGCATCCACAGATGGTATGTAAAATAAATTGGAGTCACACATTTACAATGTTAACAGAAGGAAAAAATACTATAAACCATAAACTACATCCAAATTATGCTATTATTAGACTGAATACTGTTAAAGGGATAGTTCACCAAAAAATTTAAATTCTGTCATTAATTTCCCAAACCCGGTAAGACCTGCGTTCATCTTGGAAACACAAATGAAGATCATTCAAATGAAATCTGAAAGCTTTTTGTCCCTCCATTGCTATGCAACTTTTAAGTCCCAGAAAGGTAGTAAAGACATCAGTAAAGTGATCCAGACTCCAGTGGTGTAACCTCAATTTTATGTAGCGAGTGTTTTGTTAGCGCAAAAAACATAATTTACCACTTTATTTACAAAGTATTAATCTCCAACATACGTTCATTCAACAACATCTGCTCTTGCATTAACACAACACAACACGCATGCATCGTGGTGCTCTCGTGAATGCACATTGGAGATCAATATTTTGTAAATAAAGTGGTAAATTGTGGTTTCCGCACAAACAAAGCACTTGTGTTGCTTCATAAAATAAAGATCTTTTTAATGAAATCTGAGAGCTTTCAGTCCCCTACCACTTTCAAGCCCCAAAAAGGTAGTAAAGACATCATTAAAGGTAGGGTAGGCAATGAGAGTCTAGCAATAGCGAGCTAGCTTTGAAAGCATGAGATCCCTCCAGAGTGTCTCTAAAGTCACGACTCCTTCAAAAGTTTCAAAACACATGAACACGTCCAGCAGAGAGTAAACAAAAGAGTCACGAGAGACAATGAAAATATAAACTTAAAGAGCGCTGACTGCTGTAGATTCATTTCAGCGTTAATAGTGTTGCCAATGAAACGCATAAATTCGAGTCACGAAACGCTCTGAGTATATCGGCACGGGTTTCCATCTCTTGCTAATGACAGTATTATGGTGTGAACGCAGCAGAAGCTGTTTGCTTTGGTTCAGGAGGAACTGTAAAAGTTGCTGCTGTTTCGGCGCTCGGAGACTGGCTTCTGTCTAAATCTGAGAATGAAACACGTTGATGATGTGTGATATTTGCATGAGCAGGTGCGCGGAGGTATGGAAAAGCATTGACAGGCAGGTAGGACCGAATGCAATGATTGGACGATGGATATTTTATGGTCTTAGACGAGATATATATATAATATTCATTTAGATCACTTAACTTTAGATTGCTCTCAGGATGTGAAGAAACTTTTCAATTAGCGTAATGAATAAAATGTTTTTGGAACACATCGCCTAACCTGCCTTTAAAGTTGTAGCCTAATCCGATAGCCTGACGTCGTCATACTCAGATTCAAGTAAGAATGTGAGTCGGATACTGCTCCATTGGGCGTTTCAACCAAACCAGGAAAGAAAATGCATAGATGCAGTCAATTGGATAGACCGAATCCTGTAGGAAGGACGGCAAAAACATCTTTCCAATCGACAAATTCCTTGATCGCAGTTCTCTATTCCTCTTTTAAAATGAATGCGCTGTCTACATCTTCTATAACAGACACGATGGCTGAATCTACACATCTCAATTCTCCAGCGGCAGCCGTTCTCTGTTGTAAACGAATTCAGCCAAGCGCTCTTTGGTGATGTGGATGATTACATTACTGTTGATCATCTGTCCATCATCGTATAAAGCCCGCCCTGACAATTTGATGGGTCCGAACAGCTCTGGTTCGGTATACTTGCCTCACAAGTCCAGTGCGAACTTCCCGGACTCAAATGTTGTGGGCGGGGCTAAGTTCGGCTGGCATCCAGGCTAATGTGACCCAAGTGGTTTAACCTCAATTTTATGAAGCGACGTGAGTGCTTTGTTTGCGAAAAAAAAACCATAATTTACCACTTTATTTACAAAATATTAATCTCCATCATTAATCTCTTACTTTTCTTGACACAAGAAATATTATCAACATTTGGCTATATTTGTGTGTGCCTACACACCTTTACACTGGCTACACTAGTCTGAACGAGTTAATCTTCTATTATATTTCACTCTTCAACTCCAGTGTGTGTGTGTGTGTGTGAGAGAGAGAGAGAGAGAGAGAGAGAGAGAGAGAGAGAGAACACAGATTGACGTCAGCAGTGGGCGTGTACCTGGGCGAGTAAAGTCAGTTCAACAGTTTGCGGTTCAGTCTTCACTTTTCAAGTTTTGTTCACTCGTGTGAAACTCACGTTCGTGAAATTGGCCAGCGTGAGCGAGGACGCGTTACATCATTAGCTCACCTTTAACGCAGGTGACACAGAACACCCGGAAGAACGCGCGCATCGAATATCATACGAGTCGCACCAGTTTCCATAAAGCCCAGAAGAGCTCAACAGATCACAGTCATGTCAGAGCTGAAGAAGAACAAGCTGTTTATTGTGCTCATGGATGTTGTGTGTGTGCTCGTGGGTAAGTCGGATCTTTTATTACATATGCATTTCTGTGTAACATGTTCTGAGCCGATGATTGTGAAATCCAGCCTCACCGTTCACGAAGTTCACCTGCCACCTTTAACTTCTGTTTCTTCCCATAGGATACAAGCACATCTCACAAAACACATTATATCTGGGTCAGTGACTATGAACATTGTCTGATAAAAAAAAGTTGTATGTCCTAGGTCATATATAATATGCCCAGTGCCCAGTTCTTAATATATCAGTTTTTATTTTGGTTTCATGCATTTTTGAAAAAATTCACACCATTTCCTACACTTATTTACATTTACTCAATCAAAACATTTCTAAATCTTTAATGGATAAATAAAGTGTGCATGTTGCAAATTATCATGGCTACTCAATTTGACCTGAAAAAAAGATTAATTTTTTACGGAAAGGTCAGAAATAGAGAATGACTTTGTTTTCAGAAATTAAAAACATATTCATCATTGAATAATTATTTGGTATGAATTCCATTTTTAATTGCATTTTAAATGCATTGTTTTAATATATTTGACAAAACAAATAAGTGTCATGTCAATGACTAATACATTCTCTTCTTTTTTATGAGCTTACGACTTTATATTTCTAATTTACCTTATTTAAGTGACTGGTTTATACAAGGTAAATGTTGAGCAATATAAAACTTGAAGTGTTACATTTATTTGGCTGGTGTTTAAAAGTGATAATTATGTATTTCATGCCACTTAAAGCAAAACTAAGGGAACATACCAAGGATGTAACCATATGGGGGACCAAACGTAAAGTAGAAATCTGACATTGAAAATGATTCTGAATATTTTGTCTCCCTCAATAATGTACATAATGATTTACGTCCTATATAATACTGTGTTTTGTTGTTGTTGTGGCATTTACCTTGCAGTACCGTGTTAATAGCATCATACATTAATATATGTTCTTTTCTAGTTAAATACTAAAATTTTCATTACAATTAAATGATGACATGAACAAAACCTGATAATCATGTTCTCCAGCATGATTTGAGATGCTGACCGCCCATGCAAAGAGTCACATGATCAATGTCACTAGTTTGCAGTAACCTACAAATAGAGCAGAATAATTCATTATACATCAAAACGTGATATTTTGTAGTACATTGTTTTCCAAAAAAATGAAGTCTCCAATGACCCCATCAATCCATAGTTTTACCATCTGAAATTATTTATAAATAATTGCATCATGGTACTTTTTGTAATTTCGAGCTTGTTCACACATGCAGTGCTTTACTTCAATCTTATGTTACAAAAGGACTGAAACTCTTTCTTTCCATTATTATTAGTTCAGATGCAGCAATCATAATAACTGTTGGTGAAATGTTCCCTTTACTCTTTGACATTCCTGTTTTTCATGGTTTCTGTGCCGCTGTAACTTTGATTTGAGGTTTCTGCTTTGTATTTCACCACCTACTATTATTTGAGTCACCACATAATACCTGTAATATTAAACCGGTAAAATGAACCGTGCAAGCATTACCTGATGCTATATCATCCATCATAGTAACAATGCTGACCTTTACGAGTGTCTTCATGCATAATTATAGTTGAAGTGAACAATGGCCTTCTAAAGACAGAGTTTTACCTCAGCTCATATATGCTTCAGTTCTTCTGTGTGGTCTAGTAGACCTGTCCAGATGACTCCGCATAGAGTGAATAACATTTGTAAATCTGTTTGCTTGGTTCACTTAGTGTGAGTCAGATTAATTCCCAAGAAGTGTTCATTAACTGCTGCTGACACAGCAAACTCTCACAGATGAAGACCGATGAGTCTCAGAATCATTATATCAGTGCCAGTACTGTGTGTTGGGATCTGTTTTCATTTAAAGCAATAGTTCACCTGAAAATACCAATTCTGTCATCATTTACATTCAAAAAAGAAATATACTAGCACTGTAAACGTAGTCCATATGACTTGTGATAGGTTTGACTATGATGGAGGGGAAGATTTTCAGTGAATAACAGTCTATTCCTCACACAAAGCTAACAAATTACTTCAAAAACTTTGAATATAATGTTTGAATTTTTATGAACTTTTATAGAGTGTTTTATACACTGCATATCCACGTCTAAGTTTTTGTTAAAAGAGCTATAAACAATGAAACAAACCAACCAATGAATCACATCATTGCACACTTTTAAGGATGCACTATATATCGGCCGATATGTTCAATTTTAATGTAATCGTTAATGACCCGAACGTGAATGTAAAACGGCATTTTTTCCTCTCTCGATAAGTCATTCGATAAATCATGCCGTTGGATGTTGGTAGGTTTATGTATATCGCAGCCACCGCACTAGCCATTATATTTAATGGAAGGAGACGTACTGTAGGCGTGTATCCAAGCATTAATGGCAAGGAAAACCCCTTAAACTGGGAGCTGCTCGTATGCTTCAAGGTCTTGATAAATTGTGGCATTTCTGTGTTGTTTAGAATCCAGTATTCCTGTAATACTTCTGTCTTTTATGAGTTTAATAAAGAACTCTGTCTCATCTTCTGTCCAAATATACCACGTCATCTTTACAGAGTGATCGACTTTAACACGCACCAGATGACCTGTAAATGCGATTGCAAAACTGTTTCCATTGCAGGTTTGCAAATATTCCTTTTTCGAATTGCCTGAAAAACCATCTTATGCAGCGTGTAAACCTTTTTGCAATAAATGGGAGTATTTGCGAAATTGACATCTTTCCATTTGGGTATTTTCAATTTCAAATTTGTGCAATTTGAAGGGTAATGGAAACGCCGCTACTATGAATGTTTCCTGACAGTGTGGGCGTGGCCTACAGGTAAACCCCACCTGTGCCATTCAGTAAGTGGGAACTGTCAGGAAAGACCAACTCAAACAAAGTGGGCCAAAATAGTAAATCTAATGCATGTGTTTGTCTGCACATTCTTGCTGCACTGTTTGCATCTGTAAATGCTGCGTGTCAAGGCTTGCTGTAGAATCAGGTCAGTGCAAGTCACACGCTATTCTCTACTGTCAACACCGGATAGGGATTGCTCTCAAATCAACTACATTTATGTGTCTGTCCAGACAAATGTAAATATTTGTACGTGTTTGGTTATCCGGAGTGGCCAATAGGCCTGAAAGGGTGAATTAGTGTGGAGTTTGCAGTTATAAACTTGCAAAGGCTGTGATTTATTGAGTATGCGCTGCGTGTTTCAGAATGAGTCGCGGCACTGTGTTCTTTTACACTTGTGATCATGTGTTTTCAGCATCTCAGAGAGGCTCGGTTCAGAGTGAATGTTGCATCTGCTCTGAGTTTGCAGATCTGTGGATCGCTTGAGTGCATTTGAGTCATAACATGCGCCAACCGTCTTCCCCTATTTGTAATAAAACCCTTACATTTTCCACCAAAATTAAAGCTTGATGGTTTAACGTTTGAAAATGAAGATGAATAAAGCCATAATATTGGTAATGTAATTTTACAGTTGTCCTGTAAAATATAATTATTGATTTTATTAATTTTATTTTCTTTAATAAAATTTTTACTGTGAAATATTACAATAGTAATATTTATTTTGTATTATATATTTATATATTTCAGATGCGATTAATCACGAATCATCAATTTGACAACACTAATAAAAAAAAAATATATATATATATATATATATAAAATAATTTTTTTATCAAAAAGAAAATGTTGCAATTTTGCATTGCAATTTTTTCCCTTAGATCATGTAATCGTAGGTCTGAGCCAATAGGGATTTGAAGCTGAGCTCTTTTCACTTGACTTAGTGATTAGCGATTAGCACCTAGCAACCACCTTAAACCCCATAGCAACTGAATATCAATATCGTAGATTCATTAATGATTCTCACGCACACCAGTCCCGTCCATCTGGATCTGTATAGAGAAGCATTTGAGGGGAAAATAACAACGTTTGTCGATATAATCGCTGATATAGAGGATGTAAGTGGCACTTTCTTCTTTCAGTTTGTCTAAATTGTATTTTCAAAGGATATTGTTCACTTTTGACTCTGAAATTGCATTATAGTCCAGCTCTGGTGCTAATGTTTCACGATTGCGATTCATTGCCTGTTTAATATCCTGCCTTTCTTGATAAAGTTCCATTCACGGCTCATTGGTAGACCTGTGAGGGGTTTGGTATTGGAAAAACTCTGCAGTTTTGGGATTAGCAGGTTGCATTGTTTGTGACATTTGAGAAAATCCTTGAGATGTCCACACCCCTCAGAACTCCACACACATGTAGAAACATTTCAAAGCTCTTCATACTGAGACTGGTAGTGAAAATGTGAGCTTTGAAATGCTGAATGTTCCACTCCTCACTCTTAAAGGGATTGTTCACCCTAGAATCAAAATAAAGTCATCATTTAAAGGTGCATTGCGCAACTTCATGTTAAAAATACCTGTTTTTCTTCCTATACATGCTTAAAGAACTGCCTGATGGGCTGATTGAGCCCTTCTCTGCTCACTGAGATTGCCTCTATAATCCTGCACAGTAAAATATATAAGGGATTCAGGCTCGAATTTGAGACTGGGCGTGACGTCATGCACGTTCACGCTCACGAGGCTGTCTCGCAAGTTTGTGTATTCGCAGACGCCGCCATTCTCCACATCAGCGGACAACTCGTGCGTCAAAAGTAGAAGATGGATTCAAAGAGACCGGCTTGTAGTCCATTCCAAACCCCAACGCAAACTCCACGTGAAGTAAAAGAAAAATTAAAATTGTCTAGCGCCACCAAAGGGCCAAACTGGAGTCAGACAAGCGTCGGAGTAAGACACATTTCACATTAATGTTTGTCAGTGTGTATTGTCCCTGTCAAAATATCTACTCAATAAATCAGCGCTACATGTAGTTTAGTGATTAGCAAAACAGTTCAAGATTCTTGAGTGTGATATAACATGCTGAAAAATATGACCGATAATTAGACACAAATTTTGAGTGAATTCTAACAGAAAAGGGATGTATTGTTATTGGAATATTCTACTTAGCAGATCAATAAAACAGGCTGAACCCCGCAAGTCTTCGGCGGCTTAGACTGTTTGGCTTTTATGAAAACGTCATGGTGACATTTGATTGTTTATTACCTTGAGACATTTGAGTGAACGTTGTTGACCAACCGTGTACGGTATGATTCTTATTTTGAACTATTGCGGAGTAATCAATTATATGGGTGGATACAGTAAACACATAAACAAAGTTTTTTACTACCCCCGTTTTCACCTCACACATAAGAGTAATTTACTCAAATGTCTTTCCTTTCATATATTTGAAATGACTTGCAGATTTATAACTTTATTACCTCTGAAGACATTTTGGCTGTACACCAAAGATCTGTGCGGCAGATGCTCCTTTAGTTATGAACAGCTCGTGCTCGTGCGTGTGTGTGTGTGTGTGTGTGTGTGTGTGTGTGTGTGTGGTCTATGAGCGTGCACAACTCTGGTTGCAGTTTCGCTTGTCGCCAGAGGGGGCGTAGTTCTGCAAAAACTCAGAAACCTGCATTTTGCACCTTTAAGCTCTAAGCCGTATCTTTCTTTTATGGACCACAAAAAGAGAATAAAAAAGTCAATATAATGGCAGTGAATAGTGACCAGCATCAAGCTTTTTAAAAAAGATGCAAAAGTATCACAGAATGATCCCATGCGACATGTGCCGTTTATATTACAAGTGTTCTGGGGTATAAGATTTGGTGACAAACCGAAATTGAATGGAGACCTATTATTTAATGAAATTCTTGATCTTGTCCATTGGTCTTCTCTGCACAGCTGCACAACAGCTGAATTGGATTTACTTATTGTAGAGTTATAAGGAAAGGTATCATGAGCACTGTAAAGTTTGAGGCGGATGTCATAACAAATGTCAGATGATTTTAAAATGAGCGGTTCGTTCATAAATCTGTAAGAGCTTTCCTTCATGCTGTGGAAATACAAACCGGTTGACATGCAGAACACAACGAGTGCAGTGCTGAAAAGGGTCTGGGCTGTAAGGTCTATTAGCGCCGCAGTTCACCCCGTCCAGAAAAAGCTAAAGTTGTGAGAAATAAAGAATAACAAAAGCAAAAAAAGGATCAGTGTACTTTCTTCACTCAGTCAAATATCACCGGACCGGAACTCTGTCGGAATGACAGTTGGCAGATGTGAAAGCGAAAACTTACGACAAACACAACGGATATATTCACCTCAGCTCAGAGACGTGAGTTTTATTTCATGTTGGGTTTTTGTTCATCTTGATTCCTCACAGCTTGTGTGCTTTTTGAGTTACATGAACAAACACATACTTTGTGCACAGAAGACCAATGTCCAAGAGTTTTGTCAAATAGTTTCGGTTTAACCAAACCATATTGAATACCACCAGAACACTGGTAATATACGACACGTGTTGCATGGGATCGTTCTGTGATTCTTTTTTTAAAAAGCTTGATGCTGCTTGCTAGTCACTGCCATTATGTGGATGTGAATGCGAGTGGGGCAAGAACCTTTTGTGAAATGGAAAGATTCCATGGATGTTTAAGGTTCTCCATCACTGCCAATAAAGAACCTTAATTTTTAAGGAGTACAGGGATCCATGGCAGTTAAACTTCATCTCTATGACTTGATTTCCTCTTTCCTTTGATGCATCAGCAGTTTTGAAGAATTCATGAGTTCATGTTTGTGTTTGGCTCATAAAGTCCTCCACAGGATGCAGAGGTTAAGAGTCTCTGCAGTTCTGTATTTCCTCTTCCTGTATGTCCCATGATTCCTACCGAATTATTGGAAATGTTCCAGCTACTTAATGTATTTGCCTTAACTATAGAATTCTCAAACTTGGCCACCTTGAAAAATGTTAATTACAGGATTTCCTCGACCTAAGCGGACTATAGAGTTTAAATGGAAGAAAAAATATGCTTAGTCATTACTTAACCCTCATACTGTTCCAAATCTGTGTGACTTTCTTTTGTGGAACACAATATGAAGTATGCTGAGTTGAGTTAGTTGACATTTAGATGCAAAGTTAGAACATCTAAAGTAGACATGGAAATCAAGTGTAACTTTTTTTTAAATTTTGGGTGAACTATCCTTTTAATAGTTAAAAAAAAAAAAAACATTTTCTTCAAACCCGTCAGATGTGATCTGGATCTGAGAAAGTTTGCGTGCTTCCAAAACTCTTTTGTTTGCCTCGATTTTGTGAGTAACTGTGAGAAAGGTCTGTTTGTGATGGTTCAGTACAAGTTGTCAGCAAATTATTGCATGAGATATTTCGGTTTCTTTAATATTGAAGAGGCTGAGCTGTGAGAACGAGCTCTTGACATTAGCTTTGAGTGTTTTTTTCTCTTCTCTCTGAATTAGTTTGGGACAGCCTTGGCCAGATAACATCGGATAACATGCCAAACTGATTTAACCCAAATCCTCTGATTTTCAGAGAAGCTGTTGTGCTAAACGCTTGAAGGCTCCGTATTTAATTCTTATCAGATGCTTTCCTTCCTTTTCTTTTAAGCCATGCTTCAATTTTCCCTTCCCTACATCTGTGTTTGGATGCTTTTTAAGTCTGTCAGATCTGATCAAATTTCCTCATGGTGTTTTTTTTGTGGGCACAAATGAGCAACAAATGGCTAAAATAATTGGACATGCTGCAGCTTTCAGTTTTTTCATGTCATGCAGCTTATTCTCACTGGCTTCATCCCAATTTGCAAACTATCTATACTATATTAACTATGCAAAAGTAGGATTTCCAGTATGTTGAAAATATCATGCCAAAGGTGCCTGCATGGTGTATTATTTCTGTATTTTCGAGGTGTGCATTTGTGCAAATCCTTTTCCCCATTTGCAATGACATGCACTGATACATCATTCACAAGAAGAACAGGTAAATAGTCACTCTTAAATTCATGTGGACTTGGCATGTGTGAAGCACAAGGTCTTCAAGCTTCCACAGCGGTTTACTCTTCAAAAGTTTTGGGTTGGTAAGATAAGAAAAAAAGTTTTTCAAAGAAACCTCTTATTCTCACCAAGGCTGCATTTATTGAATCAAAAATACAGTAAAACCAGTAATATTGTGAAATATTATTACAATCTAAAATAACTCTTTTCTATTTGAATACATTGTAAATTGTAATTTATTCCTGTGATCAAAGCTGAATTTTCAGCATCATTACTCCAGTCTGCAGTGTCACATGATCCTTCAGAAATCACTCTAATATGATGATTTACTGCTAAAGAAACATTTATGATTATTATCACAGTTGAAAAGTTGGTTTGCTTCATATTTTTGTGGAAACCATTGATACATTTTTTTCAAGGTTCATTGA
Source organism: Meda fulgida (assembly GCA_030578275.1). NCBI lineage: Eukaryota > Metazoa > Chordata > Actinopteri > Cypriniformes > Leuciscidae > Meda > Meda fulgida. The sequence goes on along the minus strand of CM060617.1, from coordinate 4,620,202 downwards.
TGATTAGAAAGTTCAAAAGAACAGCATTTATTTGAAATAGAAATCTTCTGTAACATAAATGTATTTACTGGCTCTTTTGATCAATTTAACTGCATCCTTGCTGAAGTAAAGCATATATTTCTTCTTCTTCTCCAAAAAAAATCTTGCTGACCTTAAACTTTTGAACGGTAAACCCAGATGTTAATCAAAAGTTAATTATTATAAAATATAGTGCATCTTGATAGTTATTTATTTTTATTTTATGATGTGATAGTATCTCCCAAATATGACATACTCCCTACATGAAAACTGCTTTTCCAGCGTAAGCTGTGCCAGGTTTAGTGGACTGAGGAATGAATGAACAAGATTATTAGGTCTGTCTTCACTCTGCTGAACACTCAGAATGCATGAAACAAGACCACAGGACCGACAGAGCGAGGGATCAAAAGAGAGCAGGAGAAGAGATATGGGTGGTGATATTTGGAGATAAGGGGGAAAAAAAAGAAAGAAAGAAAGAGAGAAAGAGAAAAGAGAGCGAAAAAAAGGATGATTAGAAAAGGGAGGTTGTCTCGCCTTTGTGGATTAGATGTTTCAGGTTTAACGGCCATTTCTATGAGCACATACCTCTGAGTATTACTCACTAACACACTTTCACTCTCTCTCTCTCTCACACACACACACACACACACACACACACACACACACACGCAAAAGGAACATTTGAGTGTAACTGTTGAGAAACCTGTACATCCAACACCTAGTGAGCAACCTACGTAAGCAGCATTTTAATACGCCATAGCAAGCAAGAAAGCCGAGCTGGTTTTGGAACAGAGCTGTAGAATACTGTACACCTGAATGATCTCAGAGAGGATCTTGATGATTTATTGCTGGCTCTTCAGATCAATGTTTTGGTGTCTGTGTTCTTTAAAGCACTGGTGTATTGCTGGTGTTCTAAAGAACTAGAGGATAGAACGTTATTTGTAGAACTTTGAAAGGTTCTTCTTATGACATCATCAGACTGTTACTGCCTTTTTTGTTTAAATTGGAACTTTTTTTTTCTTTTCCAAGGTGGATCTGGTGTTTGTATAGGTCTGGTGCTTAGGTCATTTGAGTCATGTGGTTTCATTTGAAAGGATTTGTGGTTATATAATGTTAGTCTTTTTGATGTGTTAATTATGGTCTGATGAAGTGCTGTGGAGCTTAATATTACCAATGTGGAAATACTTAATCCTCATTGGAAAACCTGAAAAGTTGCTGAAAGACATTTATATTGTTCCCAAAATGTATATATTTTTTAATAAATGTGTTTGAACTTTCTATTCATCAAATAATCTTAAATAAATATAGATATATCATGGTTTCAACAAAAATATTATGCAGCACAACTGTTTTCCGCCTTGGTGTGCAGAAGAGACTATACTTATAATATAAATCGTACTGACCTCAAATTTTTTGAATGATAGTATATATTTAACTAGCTATAATTAGATATACATTCGATGTTTGCTATTTGTGAATGCGATTTCTATAAAATGTTTTCTTTAATAGTCCTTCTGCTGTAATCCTGAACAATTTCCTCTGTTAGCATCTTTCATTCAGTCCTCTTTCTTTTAATCAGGAGACATTTAATAATTTTTTAACATTTTCTTCTTGACCTGTACTGAAGTGTCCATCTCGGGGTCACAGCCTCTCGGTCTCCTGGCCAGCTTGTCTACATCCTCCTAAACAGCTGCAAATATTCACCCAGGGCCGCTGAAAGATGTGTGTTGTTTAGTGACACCTTTTAAAATCCTCCTCTGTCATTGGTGCAGAGTCTTTGAAGAGTGTTTGTCAGTCACTCAACCTTTAAGGAGGAGCGATGCTCTGATTTACCCTCTGAGCTTCTAAAGTTCGCTGAAAAGTGCTTTCGATTTTTGCATTTTCTCAAAAGTGGGAAGTTTCAATGCATGCAGATGTGAATAAAACCTTGTGGATTCATTAGATGCTAAAAAAGGACACAATTTCTGTGTAGTAGAATATGCATAAACTTAAGCACTAAAATCATAGAAAGAAAAAAAAATATTTTGCTCAAATGCATTTTTAAGTAGTTTCTAGATACGTCTTGGGGTCTTTATTTAATGTAAGTCTGTCTTTCTTTTTTTTTAAAACTACTAATAAAAATCACAAATTGACTATATACTTTGGCACTGAATACCCAGCAGAAAAGCCTCGATCACTAGAGATCAAGTCTGATTGACATCACCAGAGCTTCTACAGCGAATGGTAAGAGCGTTGACCGCTCTTCCTTCTGCTTTTATGTTAAATGTTGTGAGGTCATCATCCTTTCAGTGTGCTTTCATTTATTTCTTGCCTAAAGAGTCCTCTAATGTTATCTTTCTATACATACTCGTAGACTCCTGATGTTTCATCATCTTACAGTTTGAACACTGTCAGTTCTTGTGATGTTGAGGGCAGCACATTTGACATGACCTTTATCAATCAGTTCTGTCTTTTTCTATCATTTCCTCTGAATTAGTTGGCTATTCTTTTGGACCATGTCTCGTCTTCTCTTGCAGTTGCCTTTCAATGAAAAATTAAGTCAGATCACACATTTAATTGAGAAAAGTTGTGCTGTTACTGTAAAAAGAGATCAGACTTAAGATATTTACTGAATATCTGCGGTACTGTTCTTAGTAACTAATTTTGGAAATAGTTTGTTTCTGAATATAAAACTGTCGACACAATGTAACGGACTTGCTCTGAGATGAGTTTTGGATGAAGAGATGAGCTTGTTGCTGTCGTTTGTTATCGTTGTACATGCAGGATGTGGTGGTTGGTCGGTGTGGGATTCTCCCGCCTCTCCTTCACTGTTTGGATGACTGCAAAAGTGACAGTGATGAGCATTGCATATTGCCCAGAGCTGAACATTATTTATTCTACATTATAATACAGCGACTGGAAAAAAACTGAGCGTATAGCATGAAATAGACGCTCAGTGCCTCATCACGTTTCTGCCGTTTTAAAAACATGGCGCTCCCATTGAAAACAATTGGAAAAATATGCTAGCCTCGGGGGAAGTATGCTTATTTTCTGGAAAAAAATGAAGTCACTAAATGCTTAAAACAACAGAAAATATCTGCCAATTGGGTCAGGAAAATAAGCCTAATTTAAAGGGAAAACTATTAGTTTTCTCATCCCATTGGCTGATATTTGTTCTTGTTTTAAGCCAAAACACTCTGAATTTGGATACATTGCTCATTGCTTCTCAAGTAAATCCATCCTAACTTGTTTGATATTTGTAATGAAAAACAATATTCAAAATTACACTCTAAAATTTTGTGTTTTCTCAACCCATGTTTGGGTTAAATATGAACAACCCCAACTGTAAGGTTAAACATTTTATTAAAAAAAATTTAAACCAATGGTTGGGTTTGTCCATTTTTTACCCAAACATGGATTGAAACAACCCAGCATTTTTTAGAGAGATTTATTTATAATTTTTTGCAGTGTAGCAGCAGCCACCTAGAACTCTATAGCAGTTCCCTAGCAACTGCATTTAAAATATGCAACAAAAAAACACCTTAGCAACACCCTAGAAACCACCCTTCTTGAAATGTGACCGAGTTCGCGTGACCAGACAACTCACATTTTCCTCTGTAAGTGTGTGATCTATTGGATGTGCGTTCAGCCATCACGTTAGTTTTGATATATGCAGAGGCTGTATGATATTCTCTGTGGTCAGTGTCAGCAGTTTTGTGTGAAAATGACACTGATTCCAGTCTAGAGAGACATCTAGATTTCACATGCACACGACGAGCTCGTAACTCAGTGGTTTGAGATTCAGGGTTGAGATTATCATAGAAAAAACAGTAAATATCTGGTTTGAAATAGTTATTTACAGTACAAGCATGGAAAAGTCATGGAAATTAGTATAAACTTGGAGATTTTCTATAGTGAATATATAGTAGTACCTGATGTACACTACTGCTTAAACGTTTGGGGTCAGTAGGATTTTTAAAATGTTTTTGAAAGAAGTTTCTTCTGCTCACCAAGGCTGCATTTATTTGATAAAAAAAATACAGTAAAAACAGTAATTTTGTGAAATTATTACAGTTTAAATTAACTTTTTTATTATTATTTGAATATATTTTTAATTTATTTCTATGATCAAAGCTGAATTTTCAGCATCATTACTCCAGTCTCCAGTGTCACATGATCCTTCAGAAATCATTATAATATGCTGATTTGATACTCAAGAAACATTTCTGATTATTATAAAAATCAGTTGTGCTGCTTCATATTTTTTTGGAAACCATGATGCATATTTTTTCAGGATTCTTTAATGAATAGAAAGTTCAAAAGAACAGTGTTTATTTGAAATAGGAATATTTTGTAATAATTGTATCACTCTTGATCAATACATCCTTGCTGAAAAAGTTTTCTTTCGAAAAACAAAAAAATGGTTTATTAAACTGAGTATTAAACTATTTATCTGTCATGCCAAAATGCTGATTAAATAATGTAATTTCTCTAAGCAAGTTAGAAGCTGATGCAAGAGGTTCCCCTTCAGTCGCTCACGTTCGACGTCACGTCTCCCGTTCCCTCCTTCAGGGAACGAGGGTTACATTAGTAACCGAGACGTTTTTTTCTGTCATGGCTCGTCATCTTTTGCAATCTCCTGCAAGATTTTTATCACCTCTGTCTCCGCCAACATTCCTCTTTAAATGTTGTCGTGTCACTTTATCTTTCCAGAGCGGCAGCAGCACTTTCTCTCTCACTTATGTACTCTTCGGTTTCCATCACTGTAAAAACCAATCTTCATTTTTGGCTGAATGTGGCCACATTCTGTGATTGTGAAACAAAATCAGATTTTCTGACCAGCTGTCTTTTTAAGTTTCTCTTTGGCTGGTGTTAAACACTGACTTTATTGTGATATGATGTGTGTTTTGGCATTGCTGAGTTTGAGAAGACCAATAACATGTATAATTTCAAATTTCTGGCCATGGGAAACAGAACAGAGTCAAAGGCCACAAGGATAGCAAACGGTGTCCAAATGTGAATTCTTGCCTGTTTATTTTATCCAGTTTCCTGATTGAAACGCGAGAGCCAGATGACATTGCGACGGGTCCCCGGAGACAATAGCTCTTCTTATTCCGTGAGTTGGGTTCCAATGCGAGCGCAAAGACAAATGATCCTTTGGCGCAGCTCCCGATCACTCGGCACTGTAATAACTTCAAAATATGCCTGCCATGCAGTCGATCCACTATAAGGCCAGAGCTGTGCGTGAGTCCGGCTCTCCGGGGAGGAATCTGAGATGGCGGGATTGGCAGAAACTCAACGCCTCCATGATTTTGCTCCGGATAAACCATCGCGATGAATAAGAAACAGGAGGTGCTTCTTTTGAGATTTTTGAGTGGCATTTGGGTTCATTTATTAACCGTTTGAGAGTGTTTTGATCAAATCCCCTACAGGAGTTGGATGGAGGGTCTCCATTAAAAGACACGCAGAAATAACAAACAAGAACTTTTGGGCCAGAAACAATTTACAAAAATGCTTGGCATTGCAACCTCAGTGTCCCATTGTATAACGTTCAAAAGTTTGTCGTCAGTAAGATATTTTTTTGTTTTTGTAAAGAAATTAATACTTTTATTCAGCAAGGATGCATTAAATTGACCAAAAGTGACAGTAAACATTTATACTGTTACAAAATATTTCTATAGAAATGAGGCAGTACAATTTTTTCAACATTGATAATAATCATAAATGTTTCTTAAGCAGCAAATCAGCATATTAGAATGATTTTTGATGGATCATGTGACACTGAAGATGCTACAAATCCAGCTTTGATCTCAGGAATAAATTACATTATACAATATATTACAATAGAAAACAGTTCTTTTAAATGTATTTCTAATCAAATAAATGCAGGCTTGCCGAGCATAAGAGGCTCCTTTCAAAAACATTAAAACATCTTACTGACCCCAAACTTTTGAGCAGTAGTGTAGTTAATATGAATGTGTTTTACACTGAAGTGATGTGCTTATATGTAATCCTTCAGTAGTTATTTAATGAGTGTTGCATGTTGAAGTTCATCTAACACAAATAAGGAAAGTTAGAACGGATCTAAAACATCATCCACTTAATGTAAAGCATTTTAGATCCCAAAATCACAGCAGCATGTTCTAACTGAAAAGACATGAGGTGTGTTTTATACATGTCATCTCTGGCATAGTTTGTTTTAGTCCAGTGGGATGTGTTCCTGGATCAATATTCCCATCAAACTATCCTAACGCTTACCATAACCTATCGCCCTAAAACCAGAGAGAAATGAACCCAGTCCTAACCCTCAAATCGGATTTATTGATATGAAAGAAATCACTGTAACTCTATGCAGGTATGTGAATGCAAACACTTTTAGCTAAACAATTTTTGATGGTTTTGAATTGTATTTTACACTTACAACGGAGCAAGCAAGTTCAATTCATTTTAGCAGGTCAGACCATTTCTTTTTGAGTAACGGATCAAAAAAATATGAGATGAAATATGATATTTGAGTCATCAGTCAACAACGTTTCCATAATTCCCTGTTCCGCTTTTTTTTTTTTTTTGTATGTAGTAAAATGTTTTTGTTAAATGCATATTTAATATGAATTTATATTCACATTTAATATTGTTTTGTATAAACAGTTAACAGTATTTGAATGCAACACAAGGACATGTGATTTAAACCAAAGTCATGTCAATATTTGAAGCACATTTAGCCAAAGCTGGAACACAATTCTCTCACAAACTAGTTTAGGAGAAAATTCCAGAAATTATATAAAGATCCCATCTGGTGCAAGTTTATTTCAGGTGACATTTAACACACACACACACACATGAAGTGAGACACCTGTTGAGCTTGTCTCTCTGTGCTAGACGGACATTTCCTGATGCTACAAAGATACTACTGTAAGCTGAATGTCATCATTTGTTGACACTTTAGCACATTCGGTTTACCATCATGGCCTCATTCTGCTGGTGTGCTCCATCAAATATAACATGCTGGACATTTTAAAACCATTAACAAAATTTAAATGAATAAAAACTAAATGGCTTTACAAATGTACTGTGGTGCTAGCATGACATGAGATGGCAGTATGCTATATATCATTGTCCTGAATATTCATTCATGGTCCATTTGCATACTTTGAGTTATTTTAGATGGTATTACATGCTAAGTGTCATCATGATGTACTTAAATCAAATTGGTATCTTCCCTTCTGTTGATAAGAGCTTTTTAATACAAGTGGTTTGCGCATCTTGCGTTCCTAAATGCCTGTTAAAGCAACTTTGTGATTTGATTTTGCACTAAGCCATATCACGATTTTGGTTTGGTTTCGATTAATTTTGCAGCCCTACTTAACTGTATTTAGTATTTATTGTTTTTCAGCCTCGTAAATATGGATTATTTAAATAAATTGTGCAATCTGATAGTAGCAATTAAAAGGTTATTGCCCTCTTAAATGGCTTCAATGTAGATAACTTTTTTTTATAACTTCACAACTTTTTTAACAATGTTTACTGCCTTATTTAACTGTCTTGAACTGGTGAGACGCTTGTAGAGTCTGAATGCTGTGATCCTCCTGTGAGTTGGCAGATCCTCTGCCAGTGGAAATTTCCTGCACATGGACTCTCATTAAAACCCCAACGCTTGAACTGCCATCTGACTGTAATTCTCTATCGAATCCCAGCCTTGAGATCAGTTTGAGATCTTCATCTGCTCTGTGAAAAATGCTCATCTCAGTTCTCTAAACTGCATCAGTGATCTTCTCAGAGTTTCACATCCCTCAGGTTAAACCAGTATTCAGCACAAGCCGAAAGTGACCGTGCTTATCGAAGACACCTCGACGATATACATTAACTGTCAGGATGCGAAAGGAAGAACTGACCCTGTAGTTTTTGCAGTGAAGTGTTGTTTTCATTCCCATTCCCTTCATGCTAAATATCAGAGCTGCTCTAGAAGTACATATGTTGGCCAAAGATCATTGTGTCTTATTCTTCATGTTTATTCAAATGTACAATCATCAGTTTTTGTTAGTATTTTTTTAATAAATTTCACAGTTTGTTGTAAAAACAACACATTATAGCAATATGGTCTACTAGAACTTTTCCATTCAATGTTTATTTGTATAGCGCTGCTCACAATACATAGTTTCAAAGCAGCTTTACAGAAAATCATGATGTTAATGTTTAGAATATCTTAATGTTCACATGCCTTATAGTTGCATTTAGCTGATTAGATTAAAATATTTTACATTTTGATGAGACAAGCAATCAAGCAGTTGAGATTTTGCTATATTGCTTTATGTGAGTACTGTATGTATGCAGGTATCATATCCAAATATATCACTGAATGATAATTTAGTTTAAATAATGCGATAATATAAACAAGTTGCTATCAATCACGCAATCTGAAATAAATGCATATTTGTCACATAAACACAAATGTTATTGTTAAAGTGTTTAATTTGACCAAATGGAACTGCAAAGACGATTCTTTTAAAACCTGTTTCCTGAACTTCATCTTCTTCATCCTGAACTTGCTATATTGGCATGCGGCTTTGCTCTAGATGACCTGAACGTCTTTAAACTGAGGAAAACCAAATGATGCAGCCTCTTCAAAGAAGGAAGAGGGAGATTTGTAAAAGACAGATAATGATGGAAGAAGGAAGGGAGAGAAAAGGCTTTGAGTGGAAGGAGGGTAAAGGTTGTTTTGAGTGTTTTTACAGTCTGACATACAGAGAGAGTTCTGCCTTCATGATCCTCAAGGCTCTGAATGTCCTGTAATAGTGGACGGTCATGTTCCTTTAGGACAGTCTAACCTTCACAAGCGTGATTTGAGAGTCTCGTGTAAAGTAACCTTTAACTTGTCTAAATCAGGAGCTGTGTTTCTGAAACTAAAGGTTCAACCCTTTCATAACAATGTTATCAGTCCGAGTCAGAATGTGGCTCTGCTCCCAAATATCAAGGAAGCATGTTACGCACATTAAGTTGCTTTTTAAGAGACCTTCTCTTTGGCCAAATTCAAAGGTAGTCTAATCCTCGGCAGAGATTGCAATCCCAGAATGCTTTGCAACAAGCTAATTGAAAAAAAAATATGCAAGTTGGTGAAAGTGAGAGAAATGTAAAATTATTCATTGAAAATAACTGTTCAGTCATGCCGTCATTTGATTTATTAGCAACGCTCTCACAAAAGGTTCCGTTGTTAACATTAGTCTACATTAGTTGTATGAACTAAAAATGAAATGATCTTAATTTCAGCATTTTTCATTGTTAGTTAAAGGGATAGTGCACCCAAAAAGGTGAACTTTCCCTTCACTTTAACTGTAGTCTCTTCAGAAAGTTTTGACTAAACCGCTCAATTCATATGGATTAGTTTTACGATCTCTTTATGAACTTTTTGAAGCATCAAAGAAATATTTGCGTAGCTGTCAATGGAGGGGCAGAAAGCTCTCAAATTTAATCAAAGATCTTCATTTGTGTTCAGAAGATGAACGAAAGTCTTACAGTTTTGGAAAGACATGAGGGTGAGAAATTAATGACAGAATTTCCATCTTTGGGTGAACTATCCCTTTAATGCATAACCAATGGTAACTAATGGAACTAATGGAACACTATTGTAAAGTGTTACTGATTTATTTGATAACATTTTAAGATTATGATGTCATATATGCCAGCTTGGTTGTCTAATTTCTTTTAGAAAAGCAGATTTTTATTTTTATGTAATTTAATGTGGAATTATTAAGCACAAATGATCTTTCAAGGCAGCTGTCCATGTAGGCGGTTGACCTCGAGGTCAACAGTAGCTGAGCTTATAACTCTGCCTTCATTGACACTGTACGGTTCTAATTAAAGTTTTATGAGTTTCCAACAGACGGCCCCCAAAGCTCATTGTCATCCCCTCGCATCCATTAAAAGACAGCTTTACAGTCGAATTCATTGTGAAAATGTGTGTGGTTGCTGGTGCCATTGTGTCAATGTAATGAATGTAAGCCTTTTGTTTTCCTTTTACAGCCCATCTGGGTTTATGGACATTTCCTTTTGTGCAAGAAAAAGCTTGTATTCTTTGTGTCTGAAAACAATGCATGCTTAAACCTTTCCCAGGATGTCTTGGATCTAAAATTGGGATTAATATTTCTGGAAATAGAATATGATGTATGGATGACCTACATTACTAACAATGCTTCGTAAATAATTATTACTGTATATATTAAAAGCCAAACATGCATTTGCCAAAAATAAAGTAAAAAACATTCTGATACAAACATACAGTGATCATGAAAGTGCCATAGCACTTTGGAACACTTATTTTATTGCATTAGATAATGTCAAAAGCAAGGTGTAAAACTTAAGATGTAAAAATATTTTTCATCTTCAATATGTAACTATATTTATTGTTTTATATTTTAAACTTGAATTAAAATCTTTAAGTTTGAGCATTTAAGTAAAAAATAAAGATATTTCATTTGTCTTTTTCTTATTTATTGTATGTTCTTAAATTATTTTAAAACTGAACTTTTTAAACTTGTTTTCTAACAATTTTTATGTGTTTGTTTTTTCTCTCATCTTTGCTATATAATTCCTATGTAAAGCGCTTGGAATTATCTTTAAAATTGTGCTATGAATAAATAGAATAAGAATACATTTAGCTTGAGAAGTGAGCATGTTTTAGTTTTCTTCAACATAAATGCTATTTGGTTTGATATATCTAATGTAACCTAATGACATTCACGCATTTTTAAGTGTCCAAATACTTTTAAGCGCCACATTTTGGAGCCTTTAGTCCTTTTGGGAGCTTTAAACTTGTTCTGACTAAGGCTGTTTTGAATCTGTCATTTGGTCGTGTACATTTGCTTTCATGTGTGTGGATTCAAGTAATATAATATGACTGGACTTCAAGGTCCTGACCTTGGGAAAGTTACCGTTGCTGTGGGAATAGAAAATATGTTGATGAACTTGATGATGAAGCAAATATATTTCACTCTGCCTCAATATCCAAAGATTATTTTCCCTCGACGGTCCCTGATAAATCTGATTGGCATCTTTGCTGTCCGATGGGAAAAGAGCTGCGTGGAATATTCAGGCTTTGAGAAACACAACCAGAGTTATAAATATTCCTTCTCCTGGTTCTCATGACTTTTGATTAAAAAAAATAGTGGAGTTGCACATGTTGGAGACATAAATCAGTGCTTTTCCTGGTTACAAGATACTGTTGTGGGCATCTGTTGAACTGACATCTGGTGCCGTGACCCTGTCGATAATTCCCACTGACATCCTGTATCCGGATGGCAAGCGGAAGATTATCCAGCATTACTGAATCCACATCATGTGTTTGACATTTATGATTGGTCGATAATATCTCTTGATGTGGAAAAGTCTGTTGTACACTCTGTGTTGATTTTAATTTTTTTCCTGCATGATTCGCAGAAGCGCTGATGAACTTGAATGTCATCTGTTTCCTATTATAAAAGTTTTTTTTTTTTCATGGAAAATTTAACAAGACATGCGCTAGATGATTTGTTTGATGTTTGTTACTGAGCCAGCCATCTGAGGCCAATAATAACGCTGTTGTTTGTGTTTCAGTGGCGATGCCATTCATCATAATGACCATCATGTTCCGGCCGTACCAGCGTGGCGTTTACTGTGATGACGAGACCATTCGTTACCCCTACAGGCCAGACACCATCTCTCACAAAATGATGGCGGCCGTTACCATTTCCTGCTCCATCATTATCGTGAGTCTCCACCAATCAGGCAGCTGAGCAAACCTTTAAAGGGGTCCTATTATGCATTTTACATTTTCAGCTTTCTTTAGTGTGTAATGTTGCCGTTTGAGCATGAAAAAGGTCTGCAAAGATACAAAGCACACAGTCCCTCCAGCGGGAGTTATTCTCTATATCAGTGTCACTGTTTTTGAACTCCCTGAAACGCCTCCATTGTAGTCTGAGTTTTCTTCTGCGAACGCACGTTACAATATTCCCCATTTAAATAATTCCCACCTAAGAAATACGCAAAATAAAGGCACTAAAGGGAGTTAGTTAGTAGTGTGTTGAAACTCGCGGTTCTAGTAAGGGGTGGGGAATTTCTCGCTTAAAGCAGTTGACCAATCACAACACACTGGTCCAACCAATCAGATCACATTGTGCTTTTATAGGAGGAGGGGCTTCATAGAGACAGGAACTAAACAGAGCGTTACTGACAGACTGGGAAGAGAGGAACTGCAATAATCTCAAATATTTCATCTTCAAGAATGAAAACATATTCTAATTAACCACAAAAACAAAATCAAGACTTTGTAAAAGGGCATAATAGATCCCCTTTAAAGAAATAGCTCATCCAAAAATCTGTCATCTACATCTAAGAATATTGTATGTTTTTTTTCTCTGTGATAAAAGGAATTAGCAAACGTTAAAATCAAAAGTCAACCCAGGCTCATTGCAAAAATGTGCTTGTGGCATCCTTTCTGGTATGATTGTACATTGCTTCTTGCGCAGTTTGCAACACTTTTAAAGTGTAATGTCTAGTGTGGCATTAAAAGTCCATTTGATTTTCCCTAAAACAGTTGAACGTGGTAATCTGCTAATGTTTTTAATAGTGCTGGTTGCTGTACTTATCACGGCAGGTTAAATGTGTTAAAATCCGGGAAAACGACTAAAAAAGCTGTATTATTCTCCCAGGCCAGTAGTTGGCGATGTCACTTTGTAAAGAATCACTACGCGCCTATATACTGTAATACACGTGTGCATGATGTCACCAATGATGGATTTTTTTTAACTAATCATAACTAACATTTATTTTTCTTGCAGGAATAACATTCATATGCTTTTGAATCTTAAATGCGAAAAATACGTTTAAATACGTTTGAGTGTAAAAATAACAAATAGGGAAAATGAAACTAGACAGATGTCTTGGTTTGAAAACTTGTAATTAACAATGAAGTAATCAAGAAAACAGAGTTTGCTTCTCAGTGGCGGTTCTACATTGAATTACACCCTGGACGAGACCCACTTCGAACCCCCAAAAACACCAAATTCTGCACAAACAGTTATATTTTATTATAACAACATAAGTGAAAGAGAAAATTATATTTCTCAATTGAACAAATCCTTCATTAGAACATTTGAAAAACACACTTCAGAGAATCCAGTTATTTAACTATTGCAATTACAACAGGAAACAACCTTTTTAAGGTGCACAATCTCCACTTCCAACATTCCCAAAAAAACAATTCTGCACAAAATATGACAGTATATAAGTTATCAGAACTTAAATTAAGATACACTATATACATAAATGTGCTAAAAATATATACAATCAGATATATAAAAAATGCAACAAGAGCAGAGATCAACAATAATATAAAATATTAAGTTTAATATACAAATAAAATGTTGAAATATTCTAAATAGCAGTAATCCATCACACAAATGTGAAACACACTAAAGAGAATCTAATTATTACACTATTGCACTAACATGCCAAATGTCTGTCATTACACACTATATTAATCTAACTTCCAGGGAGGAACCATTAGCTCCTTGGTTACAGCCTCGAATTCTATGCATGGCACACTTTTACTTTTAGACTTGTTAAACTATACTTTGTCACGGAATAGAGTTGTAGCAAATAAATAGCAAATGTTCGTCTTTGAAACTACTGTTGGCTAATCACAGGCCCTAACGTTAACCCAACTGATGGAAATAAATAATAACTGAACTTGTAACAGTTTTGTTGCAAAGCACAATATTATGGTGAAGTTAGATCTCGTGTTTGTTGAGTTAAAACCGAATATGGGGACGTCGACTGTAGACGAGACTCTGGTAGACTTAAGTCAGGTGCGAAAGAAGAAAAAATCTATCACACGCCGTTTTCACAAATTTGCGTTTTTGTAGTTTATACTGAGACGATAATGGTGTCATTCTCATAAAACCCGGCTTCATAAACCCGTTTTCAAAAGTTTGCATTTTCAGGGCCTTTTGGTGAAGCAACAATGTAATTTTAGCTTGTTTCTACAAGTCTTTGAGCTTTTTATCATAACTCGTGTTTCACAGTTCGTGTTAGTTCATAGTTTTATTTTTCTGTGAACTGTTTAAGAAGCAAGGGATTTGTTGTTGAAGCACTTTTGAGAACCAACCAGTTGTGGTAATTGTGAAATTTCAGTGCTGTATTTGATTGTGAAAAGATGCTGGTTGGCTTTGTATTGTGGCCACATGTTCTGAGAGAACATTGTGATGAGTTCAGTATGATTCATCAGAGTACAATTCAAAACATGAGTCATCTACATCCGACAGACTCATATATTTACTTTTATTACTGAGAATGAACCTTAAGACAAGCTTATTTATGAACCATTCGATAGTTACACAATGAGGATTCAAAGTGCTTTACAAAATAATCATAATAGATGTATACGAAATCAATGAAAAATGTAATATGAAAAAATACGCCATGCTGAACTATCACAATGTACCAATATTTACTCATGCATCTTTATTGTTATTGCTCCTCCTTGGGGTTAAATGTTCTTGTGACTAACCCTTAGAAAAATTAAGCCTAAAAAGCTTCATTGTTTCCTCACTTGCAGATCACTTCCGGAGAGGCCTACCTGGTCTATACCAAACGGCTTTACTCCAATTCAGACTTTAACCAGTACGCTGTGGCGCTCTACAAAGTGGTGGGGACGTTTCTGTTCGGCGCATGTGTGAGCCAGTCTCTGACCGATATGGCCAAGTACACCATCGGACGCTTGAGGCCCAACTTCATGTCGGTTTGTGCTCCAGAAGTGTGTGACGGCTACATGCAGGAGATAAACTGCACAGGAACCCATCGCAACGTGACAGAATCCAGGTACAGAAGCAGGGGACGGGAAAGGCCGGTGTCAGAGGTCATAAACTGCTAACCTCACTTCCTGTATTTGTTTATTTTTGCTGTTCACCTGTTGTTTCACTTCCTGTTTGACCATTTGTGCTTTCTTATCCTGTGACCTTTGCAGTCCAAATGTCTCACTGGTGTTTTCAAATGCCATATTTCCTCAAGACGTATAAATAGATTTGATTATACACGCAACACAAAGCATGACCAGTGTTTAGAAAATATTTCAGTTCTATCTGGCCGATTTGACAATTAGGGGAACTTTTTTTTAAATTAAAAATATTATATTGAAATATTTTATTATTATTATTATTTGCAATCAGGGCTTGACGTTAACTTGTTTGCTCACCAGCCACTGTGGCTAGTGATTTCCCAAAGATAGGCAAAGAAGACTAGCATTTTCACTGGCCACAATTTTGACATCGATATCGATACCATTAGAAAAATCCATTATACTGTAACACGTGTTTTCTTTCTCGACTGTTTATGTTTACTTTAAACATAACTGACTGTGTTTACAACATGAGTACTCACCAAGACACAAAATAATGTCGAAATGCTGGTTTGAGCATAATAAGCAGCTAAAAACAACTGTTTAGTACTGAGAGGCGGCTTTATGTGCTGCACTTTGGGGGTTTTAGCACAAAATCTGCGGTAATTTGTAAAATTATACATAATATGCGCAATCCCTCGCATGGATTCAAGCCCTGTAACAATATTCATCCAGAGAAAATGAAACGAGTGAGTGAGAGGAGGCGGGTTCGTGTGTCACTCGCTCTCGGAGAGATGAGAGAGCGAAAGCGCAGCTGGGATCGTCTATCTATTCTGCTGAAAATGAGCATTGGACGCGTTTCACATACACCTGCATTTGGCAGGTTTTAATGTCAAGCCCTGTTTGTAATCCTTCTTAATATTTTTACATCATGTATCACTATATTTAAATAATCTGAGATTTGCTGTTAGCTTTGAGTATTATCACCAAACTGATCAGTATTTTAGCATTTTAATTAAGAAGTCCACTTCTTTTTAAAAGTTATTTGTTGATCTTGCAAGTCCAAGAGTTATAAAGCTCTTTCTCCAAAACATAAAGGTAATTTGCATCAGCATCACACATATCAAAATGCATTTGAAGGTCAAGGCCATTATGGACATGTGATAAATGTTTTAACACGGTTGATATCTTGAAACATAGTTTGACCCTAAAAGTTCCCCTAAAGTGAAGAATGACCCATGAACGCTTCGTTCTAAGTGACGTGTGAACTGTGGAAATGATTATTTTTCCTCTCTCCCTGTGTTTTGTATCTGTCCGATCCGCCCTTCCTCCGTCGGGTCTGTTGCTCCAGGCTGTCCTTCTACTCCGGTCACTCCTCCTTCGGGATGTACTGCATGTTGTTTCTGGCGGTGAGTTGTCACAGTTGTCTTCCTCTTCTACAATCATGCTGACACAGAAGACTTGTGTAGACAGATAAAGGAGACCCTCTCAGCAACAGGAAACATGATAGAGACAGTAAACTATGACCTCAAACATCTCAAGCTTTAAATCAAGACAATACTTAAAGGGACCTATTAAAACAGTTTGGATTTTGTTGTTTGGGGCCTACTAGAATAGGTTTTCATATTTGAATGTTAAAAAAAACAAACGTATTTGACATTGTTGGAGCACCTCTCTTCCCAATCGTTCCTGTCTCTATGAAGCCCCTCCTTCCCGAAAAGCACAATGTGCTCTGATTGGTCGGCTGGACCAGTGTTTCGTGATTGGTCAACCACTTCAAGCATGTTTAGGCAAAGTCCCGCCCCCTAACCATAACTGCGACTTTCTACACACTTCTAACTAACTTAATCAGACCCCACCCCTTTATTCTGCATATTAATTATTTAAATTAGGAATATTGTGACGCGTTCGTTCCCGGAACAAAACTCAAGGGTACAATGGAGGCGTTTCAAAACAGTGACACTGATATAGAGAATGACTTGTGTTGTAGTGAGTGACTTGTGGTGTAGTGACTTGTGGTGTAGTGACTTGTGGTGTAGTGACTTGTGGTGTTGTGACTTGTGGTGTAGTGACTTGTGGTGTAGTGACTTGTGGTTGTGGTGGAGTGACTTGTGGTTGTGGTGGAGTCACTTGTGGTTGTGGTGGAGTGACTTGTTGTGGTGGAGTGACTTGTGGTTGTGGTGGAGTGACTTGTTGTGGTGGAGTGACTTGTTGTGGTGGAGTGACTTGTTGTGGTGGAGTGACTTGTTGTGGTGGAGTTGTGGTGGAGTGACTTGTTGTGGTGGAGTTGTGGTGGAGTGAGTTGTGGTGGAGTGAGTTGTGGTGGAGTGAGTTGTGGTGGAGTGAGTTGTGGTGGAGTGACTTGTGGTGGAGTGACTTGTGGTGGAGTGACTGGTGGTGGAGTGACTGGTGGTGGAGTGACTGGTGGTGGAGTGACTGGTGGTGGAGTGACTTGTGGTGGAGTGACTTGTGGTTGTGGTGGAGTGACTTGTGGTGGAGTGACTTGTGGTTGTGGTGGAGTGACTTGTGGTTGTGGTGGAGTGACTTGTGGTGGAGTGACCTTTTTCATGCTCAAACAGCAGCATTACAGACTAAAGACAAAATGTAAAAAAGCACAATAGGTCCCCTTTAAGTTCTGTTATCATTTACTCATCCTCACACCTGCATGAATTTTTTTTCTTTTTAGCATGAATGTTCTTCAGAATGTCTCTTTGTGTTCCACCGAAGAGAGAAAGTCATACGAGTTTGGGGCGACATGAGAGTGAATTAATAAACACTTAAGGTTTTCTGGTTGCTTCACTCATGTTCCGACGTGTCTGTAGTTAAGATGCTGCCAAGTCGTATTTAGACAAGGTGCTTTCCCATAACTTTTAAAACGTTTTTATATTTCGTTTCCTGCTGGTGAATGCACTTTCCATTTTTCTTCCCATAAAATATTGTGTAATCCGTTGTTGTTTTTCCTCATCCTGTGTAGCTGTATGTCCAGGCACGTATGGCATCCAAGTGGGCCCGCCTCCTCCGGCCCACAATTCAGTTCTTCCTGGTGGCCTTTGCCATTTATGTGGGATACACACGTGTGTCTGACTACAAACACCACTGGAGCGACGTGGTCGTGGGTCTTCTGCAAGGGGCGCTGATCGCAGTCCTCACGGTGAGTGGAGTAATCTCATGAAACCATCTTAAAATTAAAAAAAATAATAATAATTTGCATAAGGAAAATGTCCTGTTGGAGAACCACTGGGATTTGTTTGCATTTTCATGATAATTAAATCCCTTTAAATTCTCTTCCTCAATCTTCAGTAACTTGGATTTATGCTAAAAAAAAAGAAAAATTTGGTAATTATATAATTAAGTTATTTTAGAATTGTTAGAATACTTAATTAGAATTGTTTTTTCTTCCTGTTCTATATTACAGTAATTTTAACCAAATGTCTCCCCCAAAATTCTGTTAATGGTCATAAAAACAGAAAGCAGAAAGCATGCTCAATTTTTCAGCAGCCATAGGGATAAAATAAGCCTTCAATAAAGAGTATATAAATAACAAAGTAAATTTAAATAAAATAGGTCTTTAGCAGGAATTACTGAATTGAATTTGGTAATCAAACACTGATTTCAAAATGTATATTTTAATAAAAATATGTTTTAAAAATACTGACTATTGTGGTTTTTTGTCAATGTCAATTATATAAAATAGCCAAATAAAAATACCAAAAAAAATAATATTGTGAAATATTATTACAATTTAAAATAACTTTTTTCTATTTTAATCTATTTTTAAATGTAATTTATTCCTGGGATCAAAGCTGTATTTTCAGCATCATTACTCCAGTCTTCAGTGTCACATGATCCTCCAGAAATCAGTCTAATATGATTATAAAAAATAAAAGAAATCAACCCTTTTATTCAGCAAGGATGCATTAAATTGATCAGAATCTTTTGTAACATTATAAATGTCTTTACTGTAACTTTTATTTCAAATAAATGAAATAACACTTTCTATTCATCAAAGAATCCTGAAAAATTGTATACACAAGTTTGATAAGAATACTAAACGTTTCTTGAGCATCAAATCACCATATTAGAGTGATTTCTGAAGGATCATGTGACACTGAAGACTGGAGTAATGATGCTGAAAATTCAGCTTTGATCACAGCAATAAATTACAGTTTAGAATATATTCAAATAGAAAACAGTTATTTTAGATTGTCATAATATTCAACAATATTACAGTTTTTTTTTAATCAAATAAATGCAGCCTTGGTGAGCATAAGAAACTTATTTTAAAAACATAAAAAATCTCACCAATCCCAAACTTTTAAACAACAGTGTATATATCACTTCTTTTTTTGATTTAGAGTGGGATATGAACTAATGGTCTATTTTGCAAGTTGCATTAAGTGTTTCTCCTCTCCGTCACAGGTGCGATACGTCTCTGACTTCTTCAAAGAGCGCCCGCCCCGCTGCCAGGATGTGGAAAGCGCTGAAAACGAAGACAGCGAACGCAAACCCAGCCTTCAGATCGCAGACACGGACAGGAACAATCTTTACTCCTACAGCAGGCCTGCATGAGCCTGACCTTTGACCTGTGAGAGCAGACACACAGAAACCACTAGATGCTGCACCACGTCTCGTACAGACAGCCACACACACGCTGCTGCACACACACTGTACACTGGCACTGACTGCGCTCTCTTCCACAGGACAACACTCACATTTCAGAGAGAGCAAGTGAATGCATGAACTAACACTGAATATTACATTTTATACTCCTCTACAGATGACCGTGTTTATTCCGCTTTTTGTTTTATGCACGCTCATATACGCCAAGTGCACAGATCGCCTGACATCTAATGAACCCTGAGGGACTTTATTGTATCGGAGCACAAAGACTAACTTTTTCAAGGGGAACTGGCCGTTTCCATGACAACCTCAAAACCACCGGTTGACGTTTACTGACTAGATGTACTTCTGCTGTTGGAAGCGATTCTTTCGGCATGGGAAAGAAAGTGACCTTTTCTAAGTCATCAGAAGACAAGAGTTTGTGGTTCCCCGAGTAAGAAATCCAGGAAGAGAAGTATGAACATGGAACAGATGCCAAAAAAGGTCTTTCTCACATTGGTAATTAGATGTTAAATATATATATATATATATAACTGGATTATAGTGACTTTATTTTTTGATGTAAAGAAATGTTTTCCTGTGGCGGTAGGTTTAGGGACTTTATAGCCTTTTATAACCACAACAATTTGGTGTTATATCCAGACACATTTGCATAGCATGATTAATTTTTACAAAATACTACTTTATTTTAATGTTTTTTTTTTTAGGCTACTAAAGTCTTTATCCATGACAAAACTCTCTCATAACGACGCCGTTTACCACTAGCTAACCGAGGCACATGTGTGTGTATGTGTATAGGCTATATATATGTTTTTTTTGTGGGGTTTTTTTGGGGGAAATTAATCTTACTAACCAACCTGTCCACAATAGGTAACAAAAAATATTAACTAGCTGTATAATAACAGCCGTCTGTCTCTGAACATTATCACAACATCCTCCGAAGTGTAAAGTTAGATTTCACTTCAGTTCTTAACGACGTGAAACGCAGCTCGTAGTGTTAAAATCACAGCCAATCATAAAGCTGTTCGCAGATTCTAAACCAATGAGGTTTCACTAAGGGGCGGGGCTACCCAAAAACAAAACAAACTGACGATTCATATGGAATTGCGCCATGTTGTGCATCATCATGCTGAATGTTTCCACCATAGATGTGTATATATCTAGGGTATAGGCTTCTGGCATGTTATTAATAATGGTTGAAAAAAATGTTTTGACCTTTTATCTCACATATGTTATTTATAGAGGAAAAACAATTCCCATTTTATTTAAACAATTTTTCATCCCCTCTTACCTTTTTTTTTTTTTTTTTTTTTTTTTTTTTTTGAAAAAAGCATTATTTTTATTTTAAAGTCGTTGACAATCGATCATATGAACCCTGCACAACAGAACCTGCTATCTACTGTGAGCTTCTAATGCTGCAATTTTTTATGGACTCTATATTTAGTGAATATGAATGATGTGTCCCTCTTTTTTCTTCTATGTGGAACAGAGACACTCTGTGACTCTGGTTTAGTCACCGAAAACCAGACAGCCTTAAAATACACAGTGAATGTGAAGAAGACTCATGTTTACACGTTTGCCTATATGTAAAATGCAACTATTGTTTAGTTGAATGTCCCAGAGCAAGGTTGAGTATTTTTGCAGGATTGTTGTAAGTTTGTGCCTATATACACTACCGTCTAAAAGTTTGGGGTCAGTAAGATTTTTTTGTAATGGTTTTGAAAGAAGTTATGCTCACCAAGGCTGCATTTGTTCAAAAATACAGTAAAAACTAATAACTTAAAAATTTTAAAATAACAGTTTTATGTGAATGTTAAAATGTAATGTATTCCTGTGATGCAAAACTGAATTTTCAGCATCATTACTGCAGTCTACAGTGTAACATGATCCTTCAGAAATCATACTAATATGATGATTTACTGCTCAAGATCAACATTTATTATTATTAATGTTGAAAACAGTTGTTCTGCTTCATATTTTTTGTGGAAACTGATTTGTATTTAATTTTTTTATTTAGGATTTTTTGATAAATAGTTCAGAAGTACAGCATTTATTTTAAATAAACACCTTTTGTAACATTATAAATGTATTTACTGTCACTTTTGATCAATTTAATGCATCCTTGCTTTTTTTTATGAAAAAAAAGAAAGAAAAAAAATCTGACTGATCCCAAACATTTGAACAGTGTGTCAGATAAGATTAATACATTGTTGTTTTCAAAATTGGTTGGATGTGTAATACATGAGAGCATATCAACTAATGTTCATGCACAGTGTCTTCATGTCAAAACCAAAAGAGTTTGATTTTCACATTGGGAGGAAAAAAGTCTAATTGGTTAAATTAAAGCTACTGAACTTTTTATTATTTTCCTGAAAATGAATAATTGTAAACCACTTATGTTTAGAGCTCAAACTAAATATTTTTTTTTTATCTGAACCAATTATCTCGTCCAATAATTATTTTGTAATAATAGGCATCAGTGACTTTATAAAAAGTTTTGATTGTATAGCATTTGAATGTTGCACATATAATTTTTTATTTTCTTGGTATGTTTTATATTTGTTTATACCTACAACGTTCAAAATAAAATAAAAAGTTGTTCATCATCTGTCTGCTCTTGCTGTAAATGAGCTCAAAATAGAAACTTGTGAAAAGTTTTGAAACTGCTCAAAGTTAACACTCCAGATGTCTTTAATACTTTTATCTTATCAGTTGGTAAAACTATATTTTAACGTCCATGTTATCGGTTTGCTTGGCCAAGTATCAATATTACTCCTGCTCACACTTAGTGTTAAGAGTTTGTTCAAATCACTAACATACGTGCAGTAAAGCAACTTTTCCAGATAATTAAACTCATATGAACATGCTGTAAATGCAGCAAGAATTTGATTTCATATTTTTGCATGTGTCTTTGATTGGATGAACTTTTGTGAAATTCAGTCAGATGCCGTTCAGCCAAAAACTTGTCCTTATCTAACACAGAGATGATTGTACAAGGGAATCATGGGAATTTAACCAGCGGAACGTGTCACAGATAAATCCATCAGTTAACATCCGAATCGTGCTATAGGACAGCGAAGGCATGCTGACTTCCCTTCAGCTTCAGTAACTGCATGTTTCTCTGGCTTAAAACTTCTAACAAAAGCTAAATTCACATTTCATGTCCTCAAGGCAAAGTGTTCATTGTAATGCGTATGTTAAAAATCCTCTTTGATGTTGCGTCTATGAATAAGTCTGACTGGTTTCAGGCTCGATTGCCTGTTTTCATTCATTGTGTCGTGGCACGAGACATCCTGCTACTATACAAGACGCTTTATTTAGTTCATGTGATACAACAAAAGGTGTTTTTCCACTCAGCACACTGATTCTGAGAAATGGTACAAAACACCCCATATTGTTTTTGTTTTTTTTTATTTAAAAAAAGCAAGATTTCCACTTTGAAATGAATCAAAGATGATCTCTATATTAACACAAACGTACCATTCAATTAGATTCTCTTTATTTTATCAAAATTGTGCCATTGTCAGTATCCCTAATACCAACTGTTCTCAGAACTTCAAATACACACACACACACACACACAAACACACACACACACACACACACACACACACACACACACAAAAAATACCTACACTATACCTACAAACCCCTTTGTCGTACAAATTGCATTAGCTAAAATAATTACTTCACTTTAAGGTTTAGACTTCTAAGGACTGGTCTTGTTTTCTGAATATTTATAGAGCTAAAAAACATATTCCTTTTGTTTTGTATTAAGTAATGTGGGAAATGTTATTTTACAATCCACCGAAATCGTTTTTTTTTTAGTTTTTTGTTGTTGTTGTATATATATGGCCTTCACATACACATATTTTTTTTAAATCACAGCCTTCATCCTGAAATACATGTTTAGATATTGGCCCTCATTTTAAGAGGATCCTGTTAGTATCTATAACATCAGAAAAACAAAATGTCTCCTGAATGTAATAGAGAATGTAATTAGCCGGAAACTAGCAAATGCTAGATTTCTCCATGAATATTTGTACAGATGTTTATTTTTGACACACATCGAGTGACTGACAAGAAAAACTTGAGAAAATTGAAGAAGGCTCTACCAAAATGCAAATGTTAACATGTTAATCCAGAACAGTCCTATGATACATAAACCTTTAATTTTGCACTTCTGTCCGATATTCAAGAATCAGTATGAGGACACGACCCAAAATGTTTCCAGTGCTTCATTCTCAAAGCATTCTGGGCTGTATGACCTGCGTTTGACCGGCGATACTTCATGTTGCTGTCTTACATCAGTCAGATAAGACTGTTTGGCCACTTCATCCAAAACATTTGCTCATCTGTTAAATGATTTTAGAAGCACTAAATCTATCAGTGTTTGACTTCAGCTTTAAACACTTCATGTTTTATTGATTTGTTTTTCACAATGTGTGTCAATGGTATTTTGGAAAATATAGTCAATCCATTATATTTGTCTAGTTCCACATTGAGCAAACAATAACAAGAGTAAAACCTGATGTGACTGATTTCTTTGATTATAGCACAGCCTAGTGTTTAAATCAAGCAGTGCATGAACAGACTGAACGCAGTGTCCTATAGAGAGGCCAGATTATGCCCTTTTACAAACTCTTGATTTAGTTTTTGGGCTCTACTGGAATATGTTTCAATGGTTGAGTTTGAATGTTCAAAAAACATTATTTTTCTCATATTTGACATTGTTGCAGCTCCTCTCTTCCCAGTCTGTCAGTGACCCTCCTGACTGTCTCTATGAAGCCCCTCCTTCTGAAAAGCACAATGTGCTCTGATTGGTTGGATTGACTAGTGTGTTGTGATTGGTCAACCGCTTCAAGCATGTTTTTGGAAATGTCTTTCCCCTTGCCATAACCACTATTTCAACAACAAACACACTATGATGGCGTTGTCCACACTAATACGTTGAAAACGCATCTTTTTCTCTCAGTTTTGGCCTTCCACACTCCCAAGTGAATAGATTTGAAAATGTCGCGTTGTAGTGTGGTGGGCTGAGATAACGGAGGTTTTCGAAAACGAGCCATTTTTAGACATGTGCCTCATATTGAACCAATAGATGTCTATGTATATGCCGGTATTGTGCCTGTTATGTGCTATTCACTTTCACACTGTTGCTTAAAAATATGTTTCTTTGTACACTCTTCATATCAGAGTCCTGCAAAGATGACAGAAAATTCACTCGCATTTGCTGTCCTGCTGCAAACCATGAGAGCAGTGTTTTAGACCGAACATGTGAGGTTGAGCGACCTGGACGCATTAGTGAATGGTGAGATCTTTTGCTGAATAAAATGATCCTGCTAGAAGAATAGCATGAGTACTTTATTATGTTCTGTCTGTATAAGCTAAGAAAGCGTTTATGTTTTTCACATGCTCAACAAGGTTCATTTGGAGTTTTCCAACGTTTCAGTGCGGATGTGAAACTTTTGGAAAACTCTAGTGTGGACGGAGAGCGTTTTAAAATGAAAATGTCGTTTTCAAATGTATCCGAATGAATGTAGACGTACACTAACTAACTCAACCAGACCCGCCCCTTTATTTAGCGTATTTTACCTTGAGGCGGGAATTATTTAAATGAGGAATATTGTGACGTGTTCGTTCCCTGAACTCAAGACTACAGTGGAGGCGTTTCAGGGAGTTCAGAAACACTGACACTGATATAGAGAAGAACTCCCGCTGGAGGGACTTTGTAACTTTGCAGACCGTTTTCATGCTCAAACAGCAACTTAACACACTTTAGAAATTTGAAAATGTGAACAAGCATAATAGATTTTCTTTAAAATACAAAGTTTGAAATGTCCTGTTACATTTAAAATGAGGGTTAAAAAATATCATTGATCTTTAACAACAACTAGGTCTTCCAGTGGAAGAATGACACAAATGCATTTGTTTAATAAAATGATATTTTAATCTAACTTTGTGTCCATAATATTTCTTTATTACGTGTTAATCATCCATATTAAAAAGCAATAAGGCACTCGATGTCGTGCTGTATTGTGAATATAACAACATCCTTTAACCATGATTATATTCACAATACAGCACAGCCTCACAAACCTTATTGCTTAATTCAGTGTCATAAAGTGAGTTTTCATGTATGAACAACAGAAGCTGGTATATTACAAGCAAAAACAGCATCATTCCTCTTTGAAAACTGTGTGAAACTAATGCTATATTCACTCAAAATGACAGTTTTATTAAAGTCAGGGGAAACAATGCAATCTTTAGGGTGTTTTGAAACCTTTACTGACAGTTAAAAGCTTTTTGGGGAAAAAGTGAAATGGTGGTAAAACAGGAACACCTTATGTCCACTTGTCTAGAAGTTTCCGTGTCTTTGTTTTTGAACTCGTTTTGACAAAATTGGCAGTAAAAGCATCTCAGTCCATTTCAGTGTGGGAGATGATACGGAGAAATCCGTACCTTGACTCCATGTGCCTGTCACGCTGAAAGACAAAATAAGCACAGGAGGATTACACAACAGAAAGAGAATATTATCTTAAGTTATTGTGCACTTTAGCATGGGTGGGTATGTTAAGAGGAAGACTGTAGACACAAGTGATGATTCTGGTTGGATTTATGCGATTTGATTTTCTGCAATATTTTACAGTTACCATGCATCCAAATTAATAGCACCTAAAATCATAAACATGGAATTTTTAGGATGTTACTTACATCAAGAAAGCATTTTCTGAGAAGCAATTTTCTTGAAGTGAAGATTTTGCTCATATAGAAAATACATTATATTCTATTGCATAATAACAACCAAATTAAAATTAGCATTTAATCAAAATTGACTAGAAGTGACCAATTTCAAATATTTTATTTTTCATTTTTTTTTATAAAATGTATTGTTTTCTTAGTTGTTGGACACAATAAACATTTTTAGAAAAGTTTGAGTTTAAAATTCTTAAATGCATCAAAAAAGTATACATTATTAAAAGTATACTTAAAAAAATTATATTATATTAAATAAAAGTTTCAAAAGATTAGTAATAAGATTTATAAAATGTATTTATTTTTCTACAAGTTGTTGGACAAATTAACAAAAAAGTTTTAGATTCTTAAATTAATCAAATTATATATCATTAAAATTATATGTAAAAAAAAACTTTGTATTTATATATATATACACACACACACACACACACACACACACACATATATATATAGTTTGTAATTGTGAAGTTTGAGAATATTCACCAGAATATTCAGCTTGCTTTCTAATTGGCTGACAGATCTGTCAGACAGCTGATTGGCTGATTACGCCCGGCGTGTGAAAGCACAGATGCGGTTCGCTCAGAGTTCGGCTCAAGGGCCACGAGGACGGATGAAGGGCTTCTGACAAGGCACCTGATGCCCAGGCCCGAGCGTTCAGGGGCTGACCCGGTGCATTCTGGGACTGGCCCCGTGCATTCTGGGAAGGGCGGGCTGGGGAGGGGTAGCGGCTGTCTTTCACTAGTCTCACTCCATGGGAAGGAGTGGGTCCTGTGAGGGAAACCAGACGTCAAGGTGTATATAAAGATTCATTACTAAAAATGAATTGCAGGAATTGGAAAAACCATTTGGAGCTGAGAGAGATGAGATCACAGACGAGTGGAACACCATCCCCCTGCCGCCCACGTTTACTGTGAGCGGGAACAGCATGAGTCAGGACTTACCTAGTGTTTGAGAGCGGGAGACGGGCCGCGGGCAGAGGAGGACAGGGGTGCAGGAGAGCCAGGAGAGAGTGATTCATGGGACGCTGACGGAGAAGGAGATCTCACTTTCTCCTGAAACACAGAGTAAAAGAGCTGAAGCACAAACTTCTCTTTACTGTTTATTTAGAGCCAACATTAGATATGTAGGACCCTATTAAATGTTTTATTTTTTCAAAATTTAGTGTTTTCTGTTTTTACTTATTTTTTCTTAAGTGGTTTAATAAATGTATTAATCAAAAATGAAATGTAATCAATTGGATTCACAACATTTGTGCAATGTAAAAACGATGAACAAATTTAGCAAAAATAGACCCTATGAAATGTGTTTTGTTGTTACAAAAATTCTGTTTTATTTTTTCTGGATCAAGTTTCAAAAAGAATGTATAATCAATGGAATACATACAACTTTAACAACAACAAAAAAATTAACAATAATAATAACTTAAAGTTTTTTTTCACAGAAATTGTGTTGTCTTTTTAAATGTTTCTGGATTCTGTGTTTCATGATTTAACACAAATTAACACTTGATTTGGTTTCATGATTTAACACACTTATTATCTAAAAAAGAGGTAATCAAATGAATGAAAAAAACATTAACAATTTAATTAATCTTTTAAAATGTAATAAAATTAAATTTGAGCAATTACTTACATTATTTTGCCAAACAACGTGCTCCACAACAAATGCATTTTAAATTAAAACATGAATGACAAATTGTGAAATTGTGTGATATTCCTTAAAAAATAAAGTTTTGTAATTTATTATTATTATTTTGAGAATTACATTAAAAACAATAGTCACACATTTCTGTCTTTTTATAAGTTAAACAGAACTTTTATTTTGACGGGTTGTCGTGAAGAGTTTTGAGTTTCTGTGTGTATCTGACAATAGTTTTTCTCAAATGAAATGGTGAAATGCAGGTGAAGTGACTCCGAGCGGCTCTGGAGATGAAGTTCATCGTGCCCTCATAGAGTGAGACGGCAGAGGCTGAAAACACAGCGCCACGCGTACGTGATCATGTGTCGTAGACCACACTGCACCACTCACGCACGCACGCACGCACGCACACACACACACACACGCAGACTTCAGATTTCAAAAGCAGTCTTTTTGTGGTTTAAAGGTTTCGTTTAAAGCCTAAATTCAATCTGTTCATCATAAAAAATGATTGTGTCTCTAGAAAATTTGGACTAAGCCGCTCAATTCATATGGATTAGTTTTATGATCTCTTTATGAACTTTTTGAGGTGTCAAAGTGTCAGTTGCGTAGCTGTCAATGGAGGGCCAGAAATTACTCCGATTTCATCAAAAAGATGAACGAAAGTCTTACGGGGTTGGAAAACATGAGGGAGAGTGATTAATAAGTAATAAGTGAACTATCCCATTAATATTCACAGTCACTAGTCCACATCGCAATTTGATTAAGTGTATGGCTCTAACTTGTGATTTATTTATTAAAATTGTGCCAAATTCCATGACATTCCGCAGTAAATTAGCATTTTCACAGGGCCCTAGATATGCTTGAAAAACGACAATTTTCATGAAAAGGACCTAGTTAAACATCAAGCACTTGTGGGAAAAGCTGAGTATGAGTCTGAGATGCTTCCTCATGATCCAGTACCTGAGTGGGGCTCTTGCAGAGTCCAGGGGAGCGTGGCTGAGACCGAGGTGACGAAGAGGCTTCCCGGGACGGGTTCTTCCGGAGGACCGGAGAGATGTTCAACCCGTTCCCTTCAGTCGACCTGGGAGAGACTCCAGCGGGTGACACACTTTTCTGCAAACACACACGCTACGAGATGTCACCACAAACGTCAAATCTCATCACACTTCCTTAAACAAAGGCAATAGCAACTAGCAATAGTCATCGGGATATGACTCGGGTGCCTCTTTTAATAGGGTTTTATTGACATAGGATAATTTAAAGCTTAAACAGACAAATGATGCAGGACAATTTATGTGCTGAAATGGTTTCTTAAATTGTTGGTTAAATACAAACCCCTTGTATGAACAGTTTAGAGATGCTTACACTAACAAACATAAATTCTGATCATATTTATTTTCATAAGTTTCATGTTAATGTTTGGCAAGTCTTTACAAGATCTGGAGACAAGGCTTTTTTGATATAATTTTTTTTTATTTTTACTTTATTGGTTAATTACATTTTTTATTTTCATGATGCTGTTCACCAGGTAAACTTTATGTTTTTTCAGAGAAACCTTCAACAAATATTATATATAATTATTGAAGGGAGTTTTCTATTTATAGTATGTTGCACGCATTTGATGCAAGAAGCATGTACAATGGTCTTGGTTAGATTTTTTTGATGAATGACTAACTTTGCAATACTAATTAATTGTATTTTTTTATTTAGGAAGAACTAAAATAAAGTGATTTAAAACCGATTAAAGCTGCAAACATACGACAGCTGATCTGGGCTATTTTAAAAACTCTAATTCATATGCAAAATGATGCCTTTATGTCTCAAATCTATGATTTATGAACATGGTTACATTGGATCACAACTTTCATTAATAATTCATTAAAAGCATCACATAATGTTTGATCAATGGTTTTTGTACTTTAAAATAAGTGCACAAAAATACATGAATCAAAGCATCATGACATTTCTAACTATTTAAAGTATTGAACTAATGATATATCAAATATTCTATGATGTAATAAAGTTTGTTAATGTTACTTAAGAAAGATACCAGGTACATAAATCAAAAACTAAAAGTACGTATACTAAAACTATAAAGGCTTACATTTATTTAACATAAATATTCATGAACTCTGATGAAGTCACAGAAATACTGGAAGCGACCAATGACGCGCCGTGCCTCGGAATGTTCATTAACATCGACCAATCAGCTGCAGGCTACTCTTCAGCAACTGAATGGATGAATATCTACATATCCAACTTTACTAGGAGAAAATGTTGGAGCACAGTTGACATCCATTGTAGACATTGTATATTGCAAGAATGAGAAAGAAAGAAACTGTATTCACACCTCTTTAGTGCTATCTCTTCTGAGACCGTCTTCATTTTTACCGCCACTCTCCTGCAGGAAAGACACATGATCAGACCCACCCAATCATGAGCTCCTAATAATAAATGTAATATCTCAATTGTCTCAAATGGAGACTTTGCTCTAATCTCTTCTTAGATGTTTCTCCCGACTCCGAGTTAAGACCTCACGTGTGTCTCTAGAGTTTCAGAAGAATTTTTTTAAACTGTGCTCAGATTTGCCAAGATAACAAAGATTTCAATCAGGGTTATTATTGTAAAATAGAGCTAAAACTATTAGAAGCATCTTTGTTAACTGAACTAAAGCTAAAATAAAATAAAATTTAAACAATAGATTAAAAACTTTAGCGACTGAAATTAGTTTAAGTTGAAGCACTGAAATAATTAACTAAAAACAAAAAAAAAAATATTTTTGAAATAATTTAACTAAGATTAAAAATAAAAAAAATCAAAGCTAATTCAAAATATTAATAAAAAATATGTTTTATTGAATTACAAAACTGAATAACAGATCTTAATAGCTCTACACTCTTATTGTACAACAGCTATTGACTCATTTGTGTCTTAAATAAATAACTGAAAGCTGCATTATGCCTCCAAAGCTATAAAAGAGCAGCATTCCTCTGGTTTGGTGAGTGAATGCACAAGTCAGTGTTCAGGGATAAAATGATATCAGGTTGAATAAATGATGAGCATAAATATTTAATCGCAGTCGGCATGTCATTTAGCAGAATATGTAAGTACAAGCGAAAATCACACAGACTTCAGGATGAACTCAAATGCATCTTAAAAACTGCTAACCGAGGAAGTAGCATGTTTGGTCTTGGCTTGACTCACCCGCCGTGTTCGTCCCGCGCCGGTCTGGTCTGAGCCGCCCCGTTTACTGTCCACGTCAGCGTGAGAGGATGAGGAGGAGGAGGAAGGGGGAGGAGGAAGACCCAGACGCAGTCCTGCAGAGCGATGGCCCACCGGAGAGCCACTGCCACTCTGAAATACACACACCATAATCTCACACTAACATGAACGTGACATATCAACCCTGCTTCTCCTCAGGACCACAGGAATATCTCATTTCAATACATATCGACTGGAACAGAGCTTAATATCAGTGTATGTGTATACACATATATATATATATATATATATATACACAGTATATATACACACACACACACATATATTTATTCAACACAAAAATTAGTCAAAGATAATACATTAAAAACAAATACATTTATATTTTATTCATATACGCACTGTTTTATTTTTACATTTGACTATTCAATTTCCGTATAATTTCTAACTGCATGTTAAATAAACATATTGTGCATGGAAAGTTAATTAGTTTAATTCATATTTTTTGTTATATTGGATTTGTCTTGTTGTTTGTAATTAGCTTTTTTGTTCTTATTTTTAGTAGCAAAAATATAATAAAACGACAAAACAAAAAATATGTATATTGTGATTTATATCGTTATCGTGAAATAAGATTTTGCTCATATCCCTACCCTATACCTCACAATATGAAACATTTGCATTAACCATATTGCAAAATCTCTACCTTTTAGAGATTAACATAACAACCCATTTTTTTGGTTATTATGAGTGATTTCGTATATTAATATATGGATATTTAGAATATTTATACTGTATCACATGAGTTTAGTCAATTTCATACATAATATATATGCGTGAATAACATTATTTGTACCGAATTACAATAAGAAGGAAGCGGTTGTTGGTCCTAGAGAGTTTTTTGACCATTGAAATCGTAAACATTTAATTTGAAGCTTAAAGGGATAGTTCACCCAAAAATGAAAATTCTGTCAGTATTTACTCACCCTCATGTCGTTCCAACCCGGTAAGACCTTCGTTCATCTTCGAAACACGAATTCAGATATTTTTGATGAAATCTGAGAGCTGGATCACTCCTCCATACTAGTCCATAGGCTTCTTCAGGAATTGAAACTGGCCGGCCTCGAAAAGTTATTAAAAACATCGTTAAAATAGTCCAAGTGACTACAGTGGCTCAATCTTAAGTTTATCAAGCGACGAGAATACTTTTTGTGCGCAAAAACAAACAAAAATAACGACTTTATTTCTATTAATTTCCTTCTCGTGGGCCTCTAGTCAGTTAAACTAGTATGTTTGCGTAGAGCTACGTCACACGCAGGCTCACTATTGGCCGACGCTGGTCATGTGTGTGATGCGTGTGACGTACAACAACAAAAGCTTACGCTGTTACACTAGTTTAACTGACTCAGAGGGAAATGAATAGTTGAAATAAAGTCGTTATTTTTGTTTGTTTTTGCACACAAAAAGTATTCTCGTCGCTTGATAAACTTAAGATTGAGCCACTGTAGTCACTCGGACTATTTTAATTATGTTTTTAATAACTTTTCGAGGCCGGACAGTTTCAATTCCTGAAGAAGCCTATGGACTAGTATGGAGGAGTGATCCAGCTCTCAGATTTCATCAAAAATATCTGAATTCATGTTCCGAAGATGAACGAAGGTCTTACGGGGTTGGAACAACATGAGGGTGAGTAAATAATGACAGAATTTTCATTTTTGGGTGAACTATCCCTTTAAATGCAAAAAGATCCTAGGCCTGTTTTTTTGTCTTTGTAACCTGACAAATGAAAAGTAAAATGTTATACTGTAAGTTTATGGATAATCATTTAGGCACAACTTCTTTGAAAATGGAAAACACCACCATTATATTATCGGTTGATAATATGTTTTTACTGTTGGATGGTATATACTATTATAACACTCAGTTCTAGAAGCAAATTAAACATAATAATAATGAAAAACAAGAAAAACTACTTCCATGATGATCACATCGAATGCATGGCTTTAATCATTTTTACTTCTATTCATAGATGCTATATACAAAAATCCAATCCAACATATAAAATCCAATCAGCAGTGCAATCCTTACAGAAAACAAGACCATGCAAACACACTTCACTAATGGAAGGACCAATGGGAGGAGGATGAGAACTCAGGCTTTAATACTCACCCTGTTCGGGGCTCCATCTACAGAAATAAAGACAGACAGGCTCATTGAGATAAGATGATCCTGTTATATTGAACATTTACAATACAATTACAGGAATATTCCAGATTAATTTCAACCTAATGTCTATGGATCAAATCTGTGGCGTGCTGTCGCTCACAACAGACATTCAAAAAACAAGCAAAAATCACATATTGCATGTATAATGGAAGTCTATGGGGCTTTCCAGAAGTTTAAAGAGGTCATCAGATGCCCCTTTTCCACAAGTTGGTATGAATCTTTAGGGTCTTCGTGTACAGTTTGTAACATACTTTGGTTAAAATTCCTCAATTCTTGTGTAAAACAAGTGATTGTCTCTTTTAATGATAATGAGCATCCCCCCCACCCCCCATGTCAAATAAACTTTGATATTGCTCAGAAAATCCAAACTGCTTGATTATTGAGAGTGTTTAGACTTTTTGAGGATAGGATTCTGAGTGAATGGATTTTTTTCATTGTATAGTGGTTGCAAACACCATATAAAAGTGGATTTTGCATTCGATGACCCCTTTAAAAAGTAGAAATGAAAAACGTATATTTTTAAATTAATTCTTCTGCAAAATGTTGGTATTTGAGTATTGAGTTTTCTAAATTATCCTTTTTTGAGGTGGAGGAAATGTTCTCTATGTAAACAGAGTCCATGTCTGATTACACATAATTCCTTATTATATAGTAAGAAAAAGTTGTGCGGCCTCATGGGATAGTAGTGACAGTAATTTTGTAATAAAAATATTAAGTAAGAAATACTACCATAATTGCTACTATTATAATAATAAAACATTTTACTTTACTTTTATCATAATGCACTAATGAAAATAACCCAGAATACTCCTTGTAGTTATTCTTATTCTGATTCCATTAGCATTTCATTAAATTATACTTGTGTGAATTTGTACATGTGACAGGATTCTCACGCACCTCTGGAGTCCAGGTGCTCGGGGTGAGTGATGTCATCTTTAGGCACCATGTGCGGGGGGAACGGGAAGCCCCCGGGAAGAGCCATGAGGCCGGCACCCGCTCCCAGGGTCAGTCCCGAGGGGTGTGGCGTCAGAGGGAAGCCCGGGGCATGATGGGATAGATGCTGGAACTGCTGTTGCTAGACGGGGGAGGGGAGAGGAGAACGACAAGCTAATGTAAAACGTGACATTTGTAGAACAGCCTGTTTTTTATTTTTGTGGAATCCATGATACACTTTTACACAATTCTTTGTTGAAAAGAATGCTTTTATTTCAAATAGAAGCATTCATTAAAGCATTTATTTACACTTTTGAATGGTAGTGTATCACGGTTTGCACAACAATATGACGCTGCTCAACTGTTTTCAACATTCCTAATAGGAAATCTTTCTTGGTATACTGTGTATATATATATATATATATATATATATATATATATATATATATATATATATATATATATATATATATATATATATAAAAAACACACACACACACACACACACACACACACACACACGCTAGTTGTGTGCAGTGGTGTTCTGAAATGAGGAGGCAAATTCCTGTTTAAAAAAAAAAAATTTAATCAAATGTAAATTCAAGTCCCAGTTATGCTTAATGTTGTCATATTTTCAAGGTAAATAAACATTAGCAAAGTTATTAAAGTTCTATTGTTTTAAGGCGATTATAAATCTCATCAAGTGTTTTAAGTATTTTCACATTTATTTCAAAATAATAACTAAAGGCAGTAACAATTTTAACATATTTTATTGGTGAACTAATGTTCAGCTGTTCTTTTTAATAGTTAACTTATTTTCGGTTTATCCGTCATTACGCTCGGTAAACACTGGTCACAGACACGCAGATGTATCGCTCGCTAAACCCCCAGTCATCATGTTTTCAGGCCATTTCAAGTTGGATTTTGATATGACGTAAAGCGGTGATATCTAAGTGGGAAAGCTGTTGACTTTTTAATTAGTCTTCCCATTAACGCCACAGTTTTCTTCATTCACACTGATTCGCGAATCACACTTTCCCCCATTTATTCTCAATTACCCCCCATAAACCCCGCGCACGCTTTAGGGGGTCTGTTAGAAGTCATTGGGATCAGGGGAGGCAAGAGAGACGTGGACTCCCGCTGTAACTTTACCAAGGCGGGTTACTTTTGGATAGTGTTACTTTAGAAAAACTTTGTCACATTTTGTAATATTTGCATTGTTTTATATTTGAATTATTTTCTCATCCAATTTTGGCACTGCCTCTGATACACATTTCATATACATAAAAGCCTAAATGTCTAAAGATGCCCATGCACATCAGAAAATCAACTTTATGAAGGCTGGTAAAGGGCCGCATTTCATTGGTCAGGCAGATACTGTACTGATACTTGATTGATTAACTTTCTGTGTTTTCACTGTTATATGGTAGGGGGCGCTATTACACATCGTCTGAAAGAGTACAGAGTCTCTGGATCAAAACAGGGATAAAAGAAGCAGAAACAAGCCATAAAAGCATTGCTAATGTAGTCTTTGACAAAAACACGATTTTCTTAGCTTTTTGTTAAAAATGTTGCTTTTTTTATGAAAATTACCCACATTCAAAAAAGAATGAATGAAGCAAGGATATAACTATTTTATTTAAAAGCAGAGGCTCAGTTATTTTTCTTTTGATATATTGCATATTCACAACAAAATATTCTGGGGGCCATGAAGTTTTGTGAAAATTATCAAAAATGAAAATTTTTTTTTTTTTTTTTTTTATGTTTACGAAGAAAGAGTTAAGAGGAGGACAAAAAGTCAAATGGACTCACCCCGATGATAGCATTGAGCTCGGCCATGCTGACGTGTTTGGATCTTTCCACTGCTTGTGCTACTTGATGCTGATGCTGCATGGACACACAGATTCAAAATGCAACATCACACATGAAGCATGAATAAAACACAAACCAGAAGATATTCAAATATCAAGATCAAGACCAAACATGCAAAACCTGCTACACGACAGCACCTTTCACTGTGAAAAACCACAAACAAAGCAGATGTGCATGAGCCACAAACAGCAGGTCCTGAAAAGAGATGTTGTTGTCTCTGTGGCAGCGCTGATGTTCCCTGAGGGCGTTACGATTACAAAATAGCTAAATCCACTCAGCGTGGCTTATAAAAGAACAGAATGAAATATTGATCCAGGAAAGAGGTGGGCGATTGGAAGCTCTCTGTTGATGACCACCTCTGCTGTAAATATTTCATGTGTAAATAGCCCACGGGGGGAGAGGATGAGCGCGTGTGTGTGTGTGTGTGTGTGTGTGTGTCTGCTCACCTCTTGGGACAGCAGAGGAATGATCTGAGTGCATATAGCACTGAGCCGCTTTACAATCTCCGCCTGCAGAAACAACACAAACAAACTCCCATCAAACAACAGACGGCATCCTAAAGAAAACAGGCTAATGCACTTTATTGGTTCTAATAGAATTCACAACAGCAGCTTCTACAGGAGATAATAATTCAGCACGCTATATATGCTGTTAGTCCAGGACGGTTTCACATATTTTATTTTATTATATGTTGATACATTTTTTATGTGTTTGACCGATGAATTAATAAATGTTTAAACTTTTTTCAAAAAGACTGGTCGGTTATAGTTTGACATCATTTTGCAATTTCTTAACTAAAATATTACTTTTGGTCAAAAATATCATGCCATTTTATTGAGAGTAAAATGAATGAACACAACATATTTACTAAATTTAAAATATGTACCTATATAAAATACAAAAAAATTAAGACAAAAATTATTTAAAAAAAATAATAGATAGACAGAACGATAGACAGAGAAATAGACTGATAGATAGATCGATAGATCGATAGATCGATAGATAGATAGATAGATAGATAGATCGATAGATAGATAGACAGATAGATAGATCGATAGATAGAAAGATAGATAGATAGATAGACAGATAGATAGATAAGATAGATAGAGAGATAGATAGACAGATAGATAGATAAAGATAGATAGATAAGATAGATAGATGGATATATAGATAGATAGATAGATAGATAGATAGATAAGAAAGATAGATAGATAGATAGATAAGATAGATAAGAAAGATAGATAGATGGATAGATAGATAGATAGATGGATAGACAGACGGATAGATACATAGATAGTTACTTTCCTGACCACCCCGAGGTGCTTTTAATACACTGTGCGCGCACACACACACACACACACACACACCCACGCACGCACGCACGCACGCACGCACGCACGCACGCACGCACGCACGCACACACACACACACACACACACAGCTCATATATGTACACACTTCATTCAGGGCTGATCCCACTCACTCTGACCCACATACACTCTCAAATCCAGGCATTTCCAACAGATGGCCTGGAAAACGAGGAGATGCAGGGGTCTTATCTGGATTAGCCCACTCTAGCGTGTGTATTTGCTCATATCAAGTAGTCAGGATTAAATCCGGCTTCAGAGTAACTACCCAACAGAACACTGAATCGTGCACATCAGATGTATATACATCCCTCTTCAAAATAGCTAACACATGAAAACAGAACAACCTAGAGTTTATGTTCAATACAAATCTGACTGGATGAGCCACGCTCAAAGCCACTGTAAAATATCCTATATATGTATACATCATAAGTATTAATACCATATCTGTATTACTACAGTTAATCTATACATTTCACATATAGTTATGCTAACATGATATTAATTCTTTATTGTCGGCCAACAGTTAAAAAGCCACCTAAAGTGTTAAAACCGTTTAAAACCATGTTAAAATCATGTTGATGCATGTTTACATTTTTGGGTTCAGAATATTTTTTTTAAAGAAATGAATCAATGCATTAACTTGATCAAAAGTGACAGTAAATGCATTTTTAATGTTGCAAAAATTCGATTTAAAATGCTGTTCTGTTCTGAACTTTCTATTCATCAAAGAATCCTGAAAAAATACATCACGGTTTCCACCAAAAATATGAAGCAGCACAACTATTTTCAACATTGATAATAATCAGAAATGTTTCTTGAGCAGAAAATCAGCATATTAGAATGATTTCTGAAGGATCATGTGACACTGCATGTGATGCTGAAAACTCAGCTTTAATAAATTGCATTTTAACATATATTCACATAGAAAACAGCTATTTTTGTAATAATATTTCACAATATTACTGTTTTTACTGTATTTATGATCAATTTTAAGAGCAAAAGAGAAAACCGTGTTCCATCCCCACCAAGCCCTTGATCGTGTGGTTTCAGGATGATGGTCCTGCAATTAGTGTTAGATCTAGTGCCAACACTAACCTGCCAACCAGACCCCATCCCTCGCCCACACAAGGACACCTCATCCTGCACATCATGACACAGAGATCATGCTGATCGGTAATGAAATCAGGCTGTAAATGACCCATCAGTCACTCACCTGCTTCTGCATCTCAATGTTCAGCCCGTAAGACATCTCATAATACTGTGGAAGAAAGCAAAGCCAGTTCAATTACATTTAAATTACACAACATAAATCACAATCACATCGACCTAAATGACAGAAATGCTCTACATGTGTTACCAGAGGCCAGAAATGACCCATATTCCTAGTTAAAGACCTGACACTCATTTCTCTGTCACATTAATCCATGTGGAGCATCATTAGTATCAATGCAATCGGCAGTTGCCTTTATACATTTATCTATACATTTTCTCTGTTCATGCATTCCCTGAGAATTTAACCCATGACCTTGGCGTTGCAAGCACCATGTTGTACTGTTTTTTTACAAATGATGTTATCAGCATCTTGTTCTGCTATAAATTAAATGTTGCAAAGAGCATCTTGAGCTTTAGTGAAGCAATAAAATCTGTCAGAATCTTAAATATTTCACAAGGACATTCAAAATCCTTAAACTTTTCTGTGTATAAACTAACCACTTAATCAACCATATATTAGCTCATCACATCTTGGAATTATGGGTAATGTTGTTGGAAATCACTCTTACCATGATATAATGTCTGTGCATCTCTGTTTTCTCACTCGCCAACTTCTCACATTCCAGCTTTAGACTGAAAGACAGAAAACGACTCGGTTCATCTGAGTTCAAAGTCATGTGACACATCCTCGTACAGCTCTCATTGGTCAGTTAAGGACACCACAATATCAGCATGAAACAGAACAACCTTTACATAAAATATTTGTTTTTTTAAACTATATACTTATATTTTATTCTTAAAGCTGATCATGATTTGTAATGTACATTAATGTTTAGTATTCTAAAGAAAGACTTTCAGTAGCTTTTGTAATTGCCAATGAGACTATCTGGATTAGGCTAACTAGATGGCTGGCTAATAGTCTGTATCAGCTAATACAGGCGTCTCTAGTCGCTGGAATGATTTTAGAGCATTACAGTTTGATAATCTCATTAGCTTTTCCGCAGGTGATCCCAACTGCAGTTCACAGAGGAAGAAGATCATCCATACAGATCGAAATCACAACATAACTGAATAAAATGTTGATGGAATTATAGAAAAGGACATCAAGGAAACATGGGGAGCTTTATGATATTGCTTTGTTTTCAGGCTTCAGTTGAGCTCACATTTGGAGAGTTTGTGTGAATATTGTGATAGATCCTGTGTTGTGTACCTGTGATACTGGGCCTGGAACAGCTGAAACTCCTCTTTTATGTGGTCGAGTGTTTCCAGCACTGTGAATTTCATGCCGGCGTGGCCTGACACCAGCTGAGCCTGGAAACACATGAGCAGTGTGAGGGACTATTAATTACTATTTCTACATTATAATGGGATTATCATGCTAATTACTCTGTATAGATTAATCATGTTAGGTAATCTCAGGAGAACAATACCAGGATTGATGACAAATTGTACTTTCAATTCTGTTTATTTACCATACATGATACATACACACTGTCCAGCAAAAAAGAAAAGAAAAAAAAAGTCACTGTTTGAATTTAAATAGGCAAATGTTTAAGAGTCAATGATTGGATCATTATTGCAGTGATTAATATGTTTTTATTAATTGTGATTAATATGTACCAACAAAGACATACTATGGTAAATGTCCATAAAAAAATAGTTTAAAAATTGGCAGATAAATTTCGGCAACCGACACAACCGACATGCATCTCTAGTGTTAACCAAAAGAAAGAAGGTGCAATGAACATGTGAACATGCAATTAACAGGAAGAAGAGAGAGCAGGCCCTTAAACTACAGAAGAAAAAAACCTAATCTGATTATAGTAATGCATTACAACCAACAGTGCATATGACTAAACCATCAGAACGCACTGACAAACACAACCACAGAGCTGTGACCCGGACAATAAAGTTCAACCGCTCACACTTAATCTAAACTAACATTGCAGTATTGCTGATCATGCTTTAGTTACAGTCTGAAACCTCACTCGAATACTGTATTGAATACAGCTGATTCCATTAAGAATTTAAAACGAGAAGAAAAGGATTGTGGGATAAGTGTGCAGCTTGTGTCTATGCCTGAATCAATCCCAGACAGAATTCATCATGTGAAATGATAACTTAAACATCAAAAATACCTTAAGGGGAAGTGGGAATACACAATAAAATCCTCTAATACACACACTCACACACACAAACACAAACACACACACACACACACACACACACACAATACAAAGGGGCTTCACTGCATGGGTAAAGAGATAATTTACTGTCCTGCCATTGACAATAAAAGCTTTATTTTGTCAACTTTATCAAAAACACATGACTGACTGCAGCCACATATTCAATATATTGACCTTGATATGACCTCTGACAGAAGACAGACCGTCACCTAACAGCACTTCTTACAAACTATGAAAACTTGTTTGTGAGACAAAACCAACAAATGATGCAGTATGATTGCACTATGTATTTTGCATTAAACTAAAAAAAAAAAATTGTCTGTAAGATAATGCCAACAAATGATTCTGCATGGGATTGTACTTTTCTTTTTGCATTAAAATAAATAATAAAGAAAATAATATTTTGTCTGTTAGATAACCCAACAAATTATGCTGTATGGAATTGTACTATGCTTT
This sequence comes from Meda fulgida, assembly GCA_030578275.1. Taxonomy (NCBI): domain Eukaryota; kingdom Metazoa; phylum Chordata; class Actinopteri; order Cypriniformes; family Leuciscidae; genus Meda; species Meda fulgida. The sequence continues at coordinate 4,578,845 of CM060617.1, read as the reverse complement.
TTGTGTTAAAATAAATAAATAAAAAATAAAATAAATACATTTTATCTGTTAAAAAAACACCAAATAACACCATGGTTTGTTAGATAATGGAAGCAAATTATTCTGTATTCTTGCACTATACCGTTTGCATGAAAATAAAATATATTTTTGTCTGTCAGCAGGCACATCTATATATTTAGTGCATGCTGGGATATGGTGAAGAGCAGATTTATCAACAGGACTCAAAGGCTTTGCTCAGGAAACAAGAGAGGGTGTTGTACAGGAGCCGAGTACAGCGTGACAGAGCCATGAATTGTCACACACACTGTTCCTCTCACACCAGCCCTGAAAGAACGCAGTCATCTATCTCACACTGTTTACTGTGCAGGGCACTTTCAGACCAGAGATAGACGGGGGGGGCTGCTGAAATATTCAGCACATGTGGCACAAACACAAGAGCAGTAACAGCCGTGTGTGTGCAAACGACACATGAACCTGTGTTCCCAATCCATGCTTCCTGTGCCGATCGCTGCTATTGGCAAAAACAGAAGAGTTCAGGAGGGAAAAAACAAGCACATCTGTTGGGAGCGATCGTCTCATTCCAGAAGACCGCATCCGTACTGTACATCAGCTCTGATGAGCAGCTTGTTAAAGCCTCGATACACAATACTGCTCTGATGAGAGCTGACACCAACACAGACACACACACACACACGCATGCAGCCGCTGACTTTATTAGAGATGTTCATTTTACATCCCAATTTGGTGCCATTAATTATCACAAAAAAATTGCAATAAAAAGTAATGCAAAATTAATTCACATTTATGCAATACATCAGGAATTTTCTTGGCATCTGTGAAATTCAAGCTTGAAGTACTAGCTGAATGTACTGCACATTTTTGCATGTTCTGCAGTCAGTGCCGCTACAGCTGCCACTACATGCAACATTTTCCACATTTACAGAGAGCAGACGGCACAGAATGAGTTAAAAGTTGAACTTTTTAAGTTGAGACCATTCTTGAAAACAGTGTTGATGGTGCGAGACAGTGAGAAAAACTGTTAGGTTTGACCTAAATGACTAAATCCATCCGTCTGACTCTGACACTATTCACACAGGCAGATAAACAAAAAAATAGCACAGACTGAACGCAAAAACATCCATATTGCTGTGAATTGTAGGTCAATGATGTCTCGAATGATCACTATTTGTGGGCTTTCCTCAGCAAATATGGATTTATGTTATTAGCGGTAGTGTTGTTAGCAACTGAGATCTACTGAGAACTCATGCGCAAACTCCATCTATAATAAACAAAGCTGTCTACACTTCACAATGAATCTCTTAGGCTCCGTTTACAGCTGGTATATAGATGCGTTTCAGTCGATCGGATCACAAGTAGACGAGGGAGACACATTCCCGTTTACACCTGGTGTTTTAATCCGTCTCTTCTGTCCACTTTCAACCACTTCTGTCCTGATGTCCTCGAGAGGAGGGTCTATGGACGGGTAAATGTATGTTTTTTTTTCAGATCTTTCGATCTAATGGATGAAATAAGCTAAACACAATTTACATATGAAGGTGCCTGGAGACGACGGAAAAGCACACGGAGAGCATCAGCTTTAGTTTCTCTGACAGCCGCAAGACCAGCCGAACGCTGTGAGTGTGTGTTAGAAATCAGGAATGATGAGGGAACTTTGTGCTTGATACGTTTTTTTGTCTTCAAACCAAACTTGGGTCTCCATCTGACAGTTTAAATCCCGTCTGGCTAAAGCGCTTCCTGTAATGTTACGCATTAGGTCAGTAGACGGAGAGTAGACGGGCTTTTGCAGCTGTTCAAACACATTCCACCGCATGAGTGTTTACACTACAAAAGCAATCCAGTCGAATGTGTTTCCAACTACCTCTGGAAGTGGTTGAATGTGGACAAACATTTTAGACCCGTTTACACCTGTATTTAGTGTCGTCCACTTGTGATCCGATCGACCGAAACACATCTTAATACCAGGTGTAAACAGGGCCTTATTTACATCGTTTTTACACTTTGTTGGTAAAAAATGAAAGGATTCTTGGGAGTGCAGAACTCTAAAGCGCGCTGTGAACTAAAACTGGTGTTTTGAGCGCAGATGAGTAGATTCTGAATCTTAACTCAAACACCTCTGATTGGACATTGTTTTCACGAGTTCAACAGATACTTCTGTGATTGGCTACAATGATCAACGCTTCAAAAACATGTTGTAAATAGAAACCTTTGACTTCACAGAATCAGTACTGCAGAAATTCTGGTATCATCATTTTTTTTAAATTTCAGTACCGACTTGGTACCAAAGTACCAGTACTTTTGACAACCATGAACAGATATGTGATTGTGAGGAGTTGAACTCTTAGAAATGTCTGTAAAAATAGGGTACTGTGTTAATATAAAGGAATTTTCTGTATTGATTTTTCACAGGTATTTTACCCGTATTTTGAATTATGCATTGCAAAGTGTTTTAGGCTTAAAGAGGTCATCAGATGCCCATTTTCCACAAGTTGGTTCTTTAGGGTCTTCTTGTAAAGTTTGTAACATACTTTGGTTAAAATTCCTAAATGGTTGTGTAAAACAACACTCTTGTTACCTCCTCAAAAACAGCTCTGTTTACAGCGACCCGTTTCAGTGCATGTCTCTTTAAATGATGAGCAATTATCAGGGGTAGGCCTTTGAGATGTTAAACCCGGTGTGTGTGCAGTTTTATATATATATGTTCAGTGTTAGAAGTGTGTTAAAGATAGAGGATCATTAACACCATCAAAGTAAAAACAGTAAATACAGCACAGATGGAGAAAGATACAGGCATCCTCACACACATTTACATGCGCATATCTGTCATACACACATTCATACTGCACTGCTTCAATGTCTGAGTATTACATCTGGTATTAACGTCACACTCGAGTGTGATCCGATCACAAATAATCTAAACAGAGTGCAACAGTACGGTTCGGAGAAAAAAAATCACATTGATTTTCCAGAAATTGATTATAATAAAATATGAGATCCAGCAAAAGCAAAAGAGCTAAGCGGTGCCGTCCTTTCCAGAGAAACATTGAGAACTGCATGATCCGGTCTTCCGGACTTTAAATACACCTAAACATAAATATATTTGCATATCTAAGTATTTTCAATAAACTAAAATATTGTTTTTATAATTGACTATAAGTTGTAGTCTGAGCAGTTTTTCACTCATGAATTTAAAGGCAGGGTAGGCGATTTGTTCAGGAAACATTTTTTGTTATGCTGGTTGTCTCTTCACATCCTGATAGCAATCACTAAGTTAAGTGATCTAAGTTAAGTGAACTAAGTTAAGTGATTTAAGTTAAGTGATCTAAGTTAAGTGAACTAAGTTAAGTGATTTAAGTTAAGTGATCTAAGTTAAGTGAACTAAGTTAAGTGATTTAAGTTAAGTTAACTAAGTTAAGTGATTTAAGTTAAGTGATTTAAGTTAAGTGATTTAAGTTAAGTGATCTAGTTAAGTGATCTAGTTAAGTGATCTAGTTAAGTGATCTAGTTAAGTGATCTAAATGTATTTATATGTATATATCTCGCCTGTAGAAGAAGCAGGACCATAAAATGTTCGTCCAATCATTGAATTCGGTTCGAATGGAATGATACAATGTCCTTCCTACCTGTCAACATATGTATTTCCATAGCTCACGCAAACATCACACACCATCAGCGCGCTTCATGCTCAGAGTAAGACAGACGCCAGTCTCCGAGCGCCACAAAAAAACAGCAGCAACTTTTACAGTTCCTCCTGAACCAAAGCAAACAGCTTCTGCTGCGTTCACACCATAATACTGTCATTAGCAAGAGATGGAAACCCGTGCCGATATACTCAGAGCGTTTCGTGACTCGAATTTATGCGTTTCATTGGCAACACTATTAACGCTGAAATAAAACTGCAGCAGTCAGATGGTCAGCGCTCTTTAAGTTGTTTATGTTCATTATTATTGTAATGTTATGCGCTTTGAGACATGAGGTAGTTTAACGGCATCTCTCGTGACTCTTTTGTTTACTCACTGCTGTGTGTGTTCATGTGTTTTGAAGGAGTCGTGGCTTTCAAAGCTAGCTCGCTATTGCTAGCCTCTCAGATATTGCGTACCATAACTTTAAACGCAGAGTAACTACCAACAGCAATTTCCAAAGGCCTGTATATTCAACTGTCAATCATCTGTTTTGCTTAAAACAAGTGAGTTAAGCCGTTTGATCAGGAAAAAATTGTAAACTATTCTCAGCTGTCCACTTGTGATCATATCAGATCAATTCCATATATTTATAAAAACTATAATAGTATCTCAATGATACTAAAATAACAGTGGATGGGATCACAGAGGCAGATGTTAATCCCAGGTTTGAAGCGGTCATGAGCGTCCTGTATCAGATCCCACAGGGTTTCGAGAGCAGACAGATCATCAGCGGCCCAGCAGGCATCCGCTGTAGCATCAGCACACACAGTCATTATATATTACCACATACTGTCCGCTAAACACATGGATAAAAACAGCACACGCTAACAAACCTAACCACATTTGCACACCCTCTAAAGGTCATTTATTATGCACACTAAAACTCCTCACTAATGCAAGCTACCACAAAACTGGGTCTCCATGGGCCTGTAATAACATGCCATCATTGCAAAGGTAGCTTTGAAGTGCAGCTCAGTGTGTGTGTGTGTGTGTGTGTGTGGGATCGTGTTGCCCAGTGATGATAATGGAACATGACATTTGCAGCAGAGAGTGGGGTGGCCTGGATCCATATGTAGCAACATGCAGCAATAACTCGAACAAACCATTCATTCACCCGTCCATCCATCTGTCCATCCCTCCTCCACACACAACAAACTCACAAATCTCTCCGTTCGTGAATGTCATTCTGCAGAATTTCGGCCTTGAATCATTTCTATTCTTCTGCACATGCACATCTGCCCATCTCTCTCTCTCCATTCAAGTAGTTTTATTGCCATGACTGTTGAATATACAATACTGTAGAAAAGAATATGGCTAAATTACACCTGTTCAAATGAATATTTGTGCATGTGAGCTTTATAATCGTGTTTAAATGTGTGCCAGCTTGAGGAGGAGGGCTTCCCCAACTGAGTTTTGGTTCCTCTAGTCTTAAGGTTTCTTGAAAGTAGATTAATGTACTTTCATAAAAACAAACAATAATAGTACAGTATAAATACATATGTGTGTGATACAAAATATCAATACTTATTCATAAATAAAGAATTAAAAAAATTAAAAGCAGCTAAAGTAAAACTGGATGCAGATTCATGAACAATCTAAAAGGAGTAGGCTATATTTAATAATAGGCTCATTAATAGGCTCTGTGACTGTAATGGCTGTTTTCGCAGCCCGTGCATCAACTGAACCCATAACGCTGTAATTAACTCTTCATCGTGACCTTAACCCTGACCCTAACACCAAACATAATGCACGTTAAAACGGGCCCCCTCGCGCAACTCAACGATCCGCTAGAAACGATCTGTAAAGGAGTTCCTTAGGCTGCGGTACCTGGGGTCTTCCGTGCGGATACATGGTTCTGGAGGTCATCCACGGGGATCTCGATGGTCAGGATCGAATCCGGAGTCACCGTCCGACACCGAACCCCCCGTGCGCTCGCGCTGCGTAAACCCGGATCTCTCCTCCGCTCTCCGCGCTCCAATCGTTCTCGAGTAACCTTAGAATTTCGAGGTATCCGATGAAAAGTTTAAAAACGTTCTATTCGCCTGGATCGAACGCTCTTCCTCTCTTTATGACGCACAGTTACGGCGCGCTACATTGTAACAAGATCATCCTGTGCGGGGCGCGTGCACGCAGAGCGCGCGTCGGAGATCAGAGGAACATAAACAGCGCTGACCTGCGCGCACACGCAGTCTAAATAATCAAAGCGAATCGGTTCGTTTGAACAATTCACTGATTCATTTGAGTCTCCTAAAAATGTACAATAGCAATCACGGTCTCCACATGCTATGCTTATTTTACTACGGGGTTTGGAGATATGTGTCACCATTGTCCTCGTAGAAATAAATTAACCGAATGAATTCTTGTTTTAGGTAGAGCAAACCGTTAAAGTATCTTTAAATAATGTGAACCACAGTCCCCATTTTACACGCACATTTAATCACATTTTGTTTGCAATGTGAATTTTTCGAAGATTTAAAACTTTTTTTTTTTTTTTTTTTTTAAGGAAAGTGGTTAGCATGCATGGTGAAATTCTGTAAGAGGTTGTTAGTCAATATTCAAAAGTTCTGCGAATCGGCTCGACCGAATCACTAAAAAGTACTGGTTCAAAAGAATGATTCCTTCGCGAATAGGCTGTCAACGAGCCAAACTGCAGTCCGCGAGGGGTGTATTGGATTTCTGAAAATCTAAAATAAATATAGCCTATGAGAGAGTGAGTCGGAGAGAGAAAGGGGTGAAAGATCAGAAGAGAAAAGAAAACGCACAGCAGCTCTTCTCAGCGGTGCTGCATGTGAGAGACTGGTCGACCGCTTACATTTGTTAATGAAGATTACATAAAAAGGATAAAAATGTATCAATCGCAAGTGAGAGAACAGTTGAAACCAAATTACATTGACATATATAATACTATTATAAACTCATCTGTTTTAAATGAAATACTATTTGAAACAGAACAAAGCCACAAAGCACTGTTATCATAACACAGAACATATTGTACAAACATTACAGCCTTAACGTCTATTTTCAAGACTGGACCCTGATTGGCTAACAAGATTAAAGTCAAGGCCAATAAGGTACCCAAATGCCCACGTTGTGTCATGACATGCACTTTGATCTAAACCAATCGTGAAGCAGGCCTCCAGCGCCGGTGAGTGTTGCATTATGGGTAATGAAGTCATTTATGTTCTTAATCGCCGCATAATGACGACGGAACGCCAATCAGCGTGATAGAGGTGAATATTTATGAGATTATGAGACAATGATCCCCACTGACAATCTGTACAAAAGAGGTATTATGTGCAAACTGACACATGCACATACTGTTTAGAAATGGAAAGCGGAAATGATGACATGAACTGACCAAACTCATCATGACGTATGCCATATCCATAGACTGTAAAAGAAAATGCCATGGCCATTTTCATTTAGGCTGTCCATTATGATTCACCCATCATACATATATTAATATATTGGATAAAATATTAAACTCACAGATTTAAATATGCAAATCATAATTAATTTTATTTTATCACAAAATCACAACACACTTAAAGGCAAATAATTAAAATTAATTAACATCATTACAATACAATAAAACATGTATTCATTTTAAATTAGAATGAGTATTTTCCTTAAAAAAACATTTTGAGTGGATGTAATTTTTTTATTTTTTACAATGAAAGAAAATATATTCTTGGGAATATTATTTTAATTATTTTGTCCTCATTAGGCCTATCATGTTCAGGTTTTTTTTATGTTTTATTTTTTTTTTACTAAAATCCAGCTCATTACATCATCCTGCAGGAAATGACATTTTCGGTGGAGACAATGTATATAGCCTACTTAAAAATACATGTATAATGTACATAACCATATACACTAACCCTGTATTTCCATCGTGATATATAAAGACGGAAGGGAGAAGATGAAAGGTGGAAGAAAGGAAAAGGAGCCCACAGACCTAAAGAAGAAAAGGAGGAGTGGTGATGCAGTGTGGCGGAAATAAAAGAGGGATAGGAGGGTGGCGACAGGCCGAGGAATGAAAGTGAGAGACAGTGACAGCATACACACACACACACACACACACACACACACACACACACACACACACACTGCCTGACAGAGTTTAATGAAATATCATGTCAGAGCGCTCTGCCACAGGCCACATCTCCATCAACCAGAGGAAATGAATAGAGAGACAGAAGCGCACACATTCTGCAGTGAAACAGAGAAAGACTGCTGGATTGTAACCTTCATTCTGCAGACCTAAAAAATGCTGGGTTGTTTTAACCCATGTTTGGGTCAAATATGGACAAACCCAACCGTTGGGTTTAAAAGTTTAATTAAAATTTTAAATCATGTTGGGTTCGTCCATATTTGACCCCAACCCGGCATTTTTTAGAACTCAGAACAATACATTCCACCTAAATGCAAATATAAACTATTATTATGATTTTATTATTATGATTATTATTACACACAGATCATATCAATCATAATATGCTTTAATACTTCCCCATGCAGTTATTTTAATTTTATTAATATTTTATATCAGCTTATATTTTTAGTTTTCATGTTAATTTTAGTTGAATTTCTTTTAGCAATTTCGTTAAGTGCTTTTGTCATTTTATTAGTTAAAAAAAGTGTAGAGTCTCAAAGTACCATCTCAAAGTCCTAGCAGTGACAACAGCATCTGAAGCTTCCTGAAGGGCCTTGAAGAGACGATGACCGCGCATGAGCCTCAAGCAGGCAAAATCCAGATCCCTGGTGTCGAAGAAAGGAAAGGTCAGCAACAAAGTCTGCTTTACACTTGGCAACACCCAGACACCATCCCAGACAGAAACATGTCAGCCCACATCTGGTACGAGTTGAATCCACATGTTCCGGATGTGGCCCGGATCTAGGCCGACACTAGGGGCTTTCGCACCGGAGGAACCTTTTCATAGATCCTAGAACCTTTGGCGGAATATTTTGGCATGTTCGCACAGCAGTCGGGTCTAAACCAGCACTAACTACCAGTGAAGACTAACACACAGAGTATAGCCTATATATTTACTCCAGAAACTAACACTACGAACATGGAAAACAGTGATAGACGGGCCTCTTAACCTTTACGCACTGGAGAAAATTCAACGCAACTTTAAGGGGACCAAGAGAAACATGGTGTGATAAAGTGAGGTATGTAACTTTCAATTCAAAGAACCAAACAATGGGTTTTGTGTTCAAAATAAGTTTATTTACTGTTTTGTCTCACATGTGTCGAATGGAAGGTGCACATTTCATTGCGACTCATGTTTGTTGGCCTTAGCCTTTGGTGCCTGTAAATGAGAAGGTGAATGTAAATCACACAAATAATGATCTGTTTGTTAATGGTGAATGTTGTCTTACCTTCTTCCTGGAACTTCCTAATAGGAGGGGCTCGCCCACAGGAAGCCTGACTTATACCTTCCCAAAGAAGGAGGAGTTCAAGTATTGAAAATGTTGAATGTTATTAAATTAAATACATGTCTTTTAAGATTCTCGTTGATTTTCATGATGAAAATAGAGCTTGGTAAAGAAGATGCTAATATTCATGTTTGAATATTGATGTTAAATATGATCTTATAAATAAGCTATGTAGATTGTATTTGAGACAGCATTGCCATTGGTATGTTTGAATTTGAGGGGAGGAGCCTCAACTATAAAGAGTCTGATTGTTTGGACAAAGGGGGGAGAGAACAAAGGGTGACTGTTGGGCCAGTAGCCAACGTGTTTGATGTTTCTCATGTAAATATTATTTTGTTATGTTTTTATTCTCCTTTATTTTTGTTTCTATTTTGAATTTTCTCGTATTGGAATTTTGGTGGATGGAACCCTGTTCACTGTTTGGAGCATGCCCTGACAAAAAAATTAAATCACCTTTGAGAGACTTCAGGAGTCTCACAGTGCCATCTTGTGAGAGTGTTAGAGAGACCTATAATCGAATTAAAGGGTTGTACAAGAGGTGGATGCGACGTGAAGTCAAGACCAAGGATCAGATAGGAGAGACGATCATTCTTGAGCAGTACTTGAGGATTCTTCGTCCAGATGTGAGGACTTGGGTTAAAGAAAATCAACCCCAGATGGGAGAGGAAGCTGCGAGATTGGCAGAGAGGTATATGGCAGCACATCGGGAACCACAACGGACTTACAAAGGTACTGTGGGTAAGGGTAAAACTGAGGAGCCCAGTGATCAGACTGTGGGAGTGTTGGGGAAAACTTCTACTTTTGCCAAAGGGCCTCTGATTTGTTTTTACTGCCAGCAGTCTGGGCATAAGGCATCTCTTTGCCCATTAAGAAAACCCAAGGTAACAAACATGTGTTATGTTCCCCGAGAGGAGTGGTCCAATGAACTGGTAAAATCTACTGACAAGCATAGACATATCTTATCAGTAATTGTCAATGGTCAGCCTGCTCAAGCACTTGTAGATACGGGGAGTACACAAACCTTGGTAAAATCACATTTACTGAACGGTGAAGTGTTAAACTATGGGGATACAGTACGTTTAGGTTGTGTACATGGGGAAGAAAAAATCTATCCAACTGCTGATGTATCCATGGTTGTTGATGGACAGGCATTTTTGCTGAGGGTGGGGGTAATTGACAATCTGGCATATGATGTGGTGTTAGGTGATGATTTTCCTTCTTTAATTGATCTGGTCAATGCAACACCCAAAACTTGTGCAGTGGTAACTCGATCTCAATCTAGAGGGCTACAACCCCTTCCTGATGTCCATGCGGATTTGTTTGGGTCTGGTGGGAAGATTAGAAAGAGTAAAAGACAAAGAAAGCAAGACAAACATAGGGTGAAAGTTAGGGCCCTGGATATTGTGCCATGTCTCCCTGGACCTGAGTCAGATTTCATTGATTCTCGATGGAGGATGCCTGAAAATTTTGGGGAATTGCAGAGGTTAGATGTTACCTTACAACCTCTGTATCAAAAATTGTGTGAGGTAGATGGTAAGCCTGTGGGTGTACGACAGTTTGGTGGGGATCAGTTTATCTTAAAAGACAATCTTTTGTATATAGCAGACACAGAGAGTCCCAGATTGGTTGTGCCTACTGAACTGCGCAAGATGATTTTACATCTGGGTCATACTATACCTTGGTCTGGACATTTAGGTCAGCAGAAAACTTATGGGCGAATTAGTCAATGATTCTACTGGCCCAAATTGTATCAGGAAGTGCAAGATTACTGTAAGACCTGTTCTGAGTGCCAGCTTGTAGCTCCTGTCCGTAAGGCAGATCGAAGTTATTTACAGCCCTCACCAATCATTGGCACCCCTTTTGATCAAATAGGTATGGACATAATTGGTCCTTTATTGAAGAGTAGTTCAGGTAACCAATTTGCCCTGGTAATTTGCGACTACGCAACTAGATATCCTGAAGTGTACTCTTTGCGATCGAACCAGGTTAAACATATTGTGAAATGTTTAATTGATTTGATCTCCAGAGTTGGAGTACCCTCTGAGATTATTACTGACCAAGGGACTAATTTCATGGCTAATGTGATGAAGTTACTGTATAACCAATTGGGCATTAAAGGTATCCGAACTACACCGTTTCACCCACAGACTGATGGGTTAGTTGAGCGTTTTAATGGCACACTTAAAAGCATGCTAAAAAAATGTGTGGCTGAGACAGGTAGAGATTGGGATAAATGGATTCCTTTTTTGTTTGCATATAGAGAGGTTCCCCAATGTTCAACTGGTTTCTCTCCTTTTGAGCTTTTGTATGGCAGGCAAGTTCGAGGTCCCCTGGACATGCTCAAAGAGGAATGGACAGCAGAGAAACCAGCCCAGTGCAGTGTCATCTCTTATGTGTTGCAGATGAGGGACAAGTTGGAGACATTCCGGACTTTGGCCAAAGAAAATCTACAAGATGCCCAGAAGAGACAAGGTATGGTACGACCATCATGCCAGAAAAAAGAACCTAAAACCTGGACAGAAAGTTCTTGTACTGTTACCTTCAGGTACATGCAAACTGTTGGCCAAGTGGCAGGGTCCGTATGTCATAATCCGAAAACTTGGCCCAGTAACATATGAGATACTGTGTCCTGAAAGAAAACGTCCTAAACAGATCCTTCATGTTAACCTGTTGAGAGAGTTTAAGGAGAGGAGGCTTGAACCTAAAGATCAATTGGTACTGATGGTGCGGGCAGTCGTGGAGGAAGAAGATGAGTTAGAGATGGAACCAATTAGACTTTCAGCGGAGGATCCTGGCTGTAATTTACATTTAAGTTAACAACAACAACAACGACTCGCAGAGGTACGTCAATCTTTTCCATCTCTCTTCCAGGAAAGACCGGGGCGTACCAATGTGGTCACCCATAACATCATCTTGAAAGAGGAAGTTCCAATTCGACAGAAGCCTTATCGAGTTCCTGAGAGGATGGTAGAAAAGCTGAAGGAGGAGATTGAAACTATGTTGGAGATGGGAATAATTGAACCTTCCCAAAGTGAGTGGTCGAGTCCTATACTTCTGGTTCCCAAGAAAGATGGTGGACTGAGGTTTTGTACAGATTTTAGAAAGCTGAACAGCGTATCCTGCTTTGATTCCTACCCGATGCCTCAAATAGACAAACTAATTGAAAGGCTGGGTCATGCACGTTACATGACTACACTAGACCTTTGTAAAGGATACTGGCAAGTGCCCCTTGAGTCCTCTTGTAAGCCATATACTGCTTTCCGTGCCCCCACAGGACTATATCAGTATAATGTAATGCCTTTCGGGTTACACGGAGCACCAGCAACGTTCCAGAGACTTATGGACAATGTACTTGCTGGGTGTGACAAATATGCAGCAGCATATTTACATGATGTAGTGATATATAGTGGAACATGGCGGGAACATTTAGATCATCTTTGTGATATCTTAAGTAGGCTTCAGAAAGCTGGACTCACAATTAACACCACCAAATGCTCGTGGGCACAAACAGAGGTGAAGTATTTGGGATACTTCATTGGCCATGGTCAGATTAAGCCACAAGTGGAGAAGCTTAAGTGTATTCAAAATATTCAAAGACCACAGAGAAAGAAACAAGTGTGATCGTTCCTTGGTTTAATTGGGTGGTATCGCCGTTTTATTCCCCATTATTCAACTCTGGCTACCCCATTGACTGATTTAATCAAAAAGAGTCCTTCTAGGTTTCACTGGACAGTGGAGTGTGAAGGAGCTTTCACAGCATTTAAAGATCTGTTATGTCAAGAAGCAGTTTTGCAGGGCCCTGATTTCTTGAAGAGGTTTCTTGTGCAGGTGGATGCCTCGGACGTGGGACTGGGAGCAGTTTTAGCCCAAGGAGAGTCTGGGAGTGAGAGGCCAGTACTGTTCTTGAGTAGAAAACTCTTCGACAGAGAGAGAAGATATTCAACGATCGAAAAGGAAGGCCTTGCGATCAAGGTGGCTATTGACTCTCTCCGATATTATCTACTTGGGCGGGAATTCACCCTGCAAACTGACCACCGAGCCTTGAAATGGATGCAAACAATGCAGAATAGTAATTCGAGGATACTGCGCTGGTGTCTGGCTCTGCAACCATATAAGTTTACAGTTGAGCATTGTCCAGGTAAGAAAAATCTCATTGCTGATTACTTATCCCGGTTACCAGACTAATCCCATTCAGAGGGGGGGAAAGGGAGAAATGTGATAAAGTGAGGTATGTAACTTTCAATTCAAAGAACCAAACAATGGGTTTTGTGTTCAAAATAAGTTTATTTACTGTTTTGTCTCACATGTGTCGAATGGAAGGTGCACATTTCATTGCGACTCATGTTTGTTGGCCTTAGCCTTTGGTGCCTGTAAATGAGAAGGTGAATGTAAATCACACAAATGATGATCTGTTTGTTAATGGTGAATGTTGTCTTACCTTCTTCCTGGAACTTCCTAATAGGAGGGGCTCGCCCACAGGAAGCCTGACTTATACCTTCCCAAAGAAGGAGGAGTTCAAGTATTGAAAATGTTGAATGTTATTAAATTAAATGCATGTCTTTTAAGATTCTCGTTGAATTTCATGATGAAAATAGAGCTTGGTAAAGAAGATGCTAATATTCATGTTTGAATATTGATGTTAAATATGATCTTATAAATAAGCTATGTAGATTGTATTTGAGACAGCCTTGCCATTGGTAAGTTTGAATTTGAGGGGAGGAGCCTCAACTATAAAGAGTCTGATTGTTTGGACAAAGGGGGGAGAGAACAAAGGGTGACTGTTGGGCCAGTAGCCAACGTGTTTGATGTTTCTCGTGTAAATATTATTTTGTTATGTTTTTTTTTCTCCTTTATTTTTGTTTCTATTTTGAATTTTCTCGTATTGGAATTTTGGTGGATGGAACCCTGTTCACTGTTTGGAGCATGCCCTGACAAAAAAATTAAATCACCTTTGAGAGACTTCAGAGTTTTTTTTTTTTCTTGCTGCCTGCTTAGCCACAACAAGACTATTTTTACCACACATGGTTATGTTTTTCTGCGCAGCTAACACAACGTCAACCACACGGCATACGCTAATACCTTTTCATATACTGTCTGCTTTCTATGTATAACAGTTTGATCTAAAAACGTATGAACACGGAGAATGCGAGCACTGTTAGCTCAGGCGTTCTCAGCGCCGTCAAAGTAAAAGTCACAACACCAAGCGCGGCTTACGTCACTTCAGAGTTTCTACTGGCGGTGTGAATGCAACCAGGAAAATGTTCTTAGGGAAACCATTAGTTATTGGAGAACCACCCTGGTGGCTTGTTCCTAGAACCAAGTTCCTATAACTACACTCTTAAAAATAAAGGTTCCAAAATAGGGGTCATAGAAGAACCATTTTGGTTCCCAAAAAACCTTTTAGTGAATCGTTCTAAAAAGTTTTTTTTTGGAACATATTAATAATCTAAAGAACCTTTTTCCACTATAAATAAACTTTTGTGGAACAAAATGGTTCTTTATGGACTCAATCATGCAGATCAAGAACCATTACATTACATTTAACAGAATGATTATTTATCTTACACAAACCTTTCTCAAAGTTAATACAAAATTGACTTTTGGATGTCTGAACTGACACTAGGTGGAATGAGCGACCAAATCATCTAAAAAAATGCTTAATTTTAGAACGATTCACTAAAAGGTTTTTTGGGAACCAAAATGGTTCTTCTATGACCCCTATTTTGGAACCTTTATTTTTAAGAGTGCACCCATGTGCGAAAGCCCCTTATGTTGCTGTCTGGGATCCATCATGGAAAAACCAGTTAGGAGCCTGGGGAAGATGTTTGTATAGCCTAAGACAGTGGTTCTCAAACCTGTCCTGGCGTACCCCCAACACTGCACGTTTTCTTTGTCTCCCTAATCAAACACACCTGATTCAACTCATCAGCTCATTAATCCATGTGATTATGAGCTAATGAGTTGAATCAGGTGTGTTTGATTAGCCCCATGACATGCGGACTTAATAAAACCTTATCTTGAGCCAAATAAGCAAGCTGACATTCATTACAATCTGTTTATTATATTTAGAATACATACTAATATCATTTATGTCTTTTAGTTTGTCAAGAGATTTAAAGTGTTGTTTTTGAAGAGTGCGCATGTGCGAACGTGCTCTAAGAACGAGCCTATGATTGAATCTGGAAATAAAGCAAAATAACAAAAAAATGAGAAATAGTCCTCAGATGCCATGCCTGTAATTTATAGCAAAACATCTAGCATTAATTCAATCTCAAACTGATTCATTAAAAGAAGTTATTACTCCACCACGTGCGTGACAGCATTAACCAACATGGCTGAACGACCAATTTGCGACAATAGGTTATGGTTTCGGGAAACAGTCGTGACTATAGCTAGTTGATTTCGACACTAGCGAGCTGTGTCGTTTGTAAGGGAAACGCATCCGGGTAGCAATATAGCATCCCACTATATGGAGGAAGGACAGGAGATCTCAGCTCTAAGATGAGGGACGAACATCGCTTGAGGAAGTGTGAGACCACAGGATAGTTGGGATGCGGTGGACAAGCTGGGAACAAGTAGAAGAACATTGAGTCACCTGGGCTGAGCTCTGGAAATCCAAGTCTCACCGAATATAATCCAGGTTGTCTACGATGTGCTATCAAACCCATCCAACTTGCCCTTTGGGCCTGAAAAGAAGGACCCTGGACCATACCATCAGCAGATGTTGCACTGAGCGAGCACTATCTCCAGCGGGATCACAAGCCCAGCAGACAAGCCAAGTCACCTTTATTTATAGAGCGCTTTTTACACTACAGATTGTTTCAAAGCAGCTGCTTCACAGTTGAACATAATGCAACAAAGTTTGTTTCTGCTTTACAGCAGATCTGGAAGAAAATAGCATAATAGACCAGCTTCAGTGGTTAATTTTTGTTGTAAAAAAGTTATTAAGAAGAAGACTTCACTTTTATCAGGGCTGGGGAGAAGGTATCACCAGTTAGGACCCGCTCGTCTGGCCTGAAAACAACAGCAGGACTGGGAGCTGAGACTTCAAGCAGATTATCCTCTTCGAGCTCACATTTCCCTGGGAGGACCGTATCGAGGAGGACAAGAGGACACGGACACTGAGCTGTATAAGAGTGCAGAAGATACGGCTGTCCTTTGTGATGGGATGGAGAGGGTTTGCAGTCTCTCTGCAGGGACATATGCTGGCCATAAATATAAAACAAGCTTAAATTTAAGCCTGTTGCCAAGGCCACATTTCTCATTTTTATTTGGTAGCTTGATGTAACCTACTAACTATAAATAAAACTGAAACAAAATGATTAAGTCTGTATAGACAACAAATAAATAAAATAATAATAAATAAAAATAAAATGACCATATAATAATATAACGGCCAACAAAATTACTAAAAATGTAAATAAAAAATAGAAATATAAAAACTAATTTACTTGATGTACTAAAAAACGAAAACTCAAACAAAATTAAGTCTATAGTCTACATTTAAAAAAAAAAAAAGGCAGAAACACATGACAAAATTACTACAAATGTAACAAATTAAAATGAAAAATAAAACTAAAACAAAAAGTTTACTTATTGTACTAAAACAACTAAAATTAAATTAAGCCTATATAGACATTTAAAAAATATAAAATGGCAAAAACAAAACAACAAAATTACCAAACATTTTAAACAAATTCAAAATAGACTATTTAGATTTAAAAATAGATTTAAAATATGAATAAAATTATAATGCCATCTCAATTATAATAAAAACCCAAACATAAAAAGAAAATAATCCTAGACTTAAATTGTTTAATTAATAAAAAAAAAACAAACATCTGAAGTCACAAGGAAACCAAATCAGATAAGCATGATCACTATATATATATATATATATATATTTTTTTTTTTAAGTGCACAAAGATAGTAAGTTATGTTTGTGATGTGGTGTAATGACTGATATAACAGGATATAATGTTGTTTCTAAAGCGTTGCTCCTGATGAAAATGACTCATTTCAGCTCGATTTTGGACACAGACTGCTCATCATAACATACACAAACACAGACCGTTTCTGCTTCATAAGCAATTTAGACTGTAAACAAATACGCAGTTTAATAATCTTGATGTTGATACTCAACTTCAGATTTATGCAATATCAGCATCCTGTGGAAATTACTGTAAAGCAACAGCAGCATCTGCTGTACAGAGGAGAAACTGCCGAGCGTAAGAGAATGGAAACTCACTGCCATCATTTACTCTCCCTGTCTTCCTTCCATACGTTTCCCACAATGTTCACACGACTCTTTTCAATACAAAGAAAGCATATACAGTGACCAAGAGCGCTCAAGGACATCATAAATGGACAGTTCTGGCACTGGACGAACTGTTATAGTCATACTAAAATAAGCAATATAGTGTAGAGGTTATTAGCTTTAAATAGCTTCTAGAAAATGCAAGTACACTGCAGCTTAAAATTTGGGGTCAGTAACTTTTTAACATGTTTTTTAAACGTTTCTGCTTCTGCTCACCAAAGCTGCATTTATTTAATCAAAAATATGATGAAAACAGTAATATTGTGAAATATTACAATTTAAAATAACTGATTTCTTAATATATTCAATAATGTAATTTAATTCCTGTGATGCAAAGCTGAGTTTTCAGCATTACTCCAGTCTTCAGTGTCACATGATCCTTCAGAAATCACTGATAAATCACTAATATGATGATTTACTGCTCAAGAAACATTTATGATTATTATCATCAATGTTGAAAACAGTTCAGCTGCTTCATATTTTTGTGGAAATGTTGCATTTAAGGATTATTTTTTGAATAGAACGTTCAAACAAACAGCAATTATTTAAATATTTTTTGCATTTTTTGTAACAATGCGTTTACTGTCACTTTTGACCAATTTAATCCATTCGTGCTAGATAAAAGAAATTACTTTTTAAAAATAAAATAAAATTTGAGAGCTAGTAAACAATTTTTTAAAAACTAAAATGAAACATTTTTAACAAAATGAAACAGAGGGACAAATAAAGGTCCAATGAATCTTTTATTTGTAAGGCACCATAAATACTTCCTTACTGCTCAATCTCTCATACATGAATAGTAAATGTTTTAACCTTTTTTTTCTTCCAATTGTCTTTAAATGAAGTTATAATAGCAGATTATCAACACAAACAAAATACATTTCCATCAAGTACATCATGTCATATACAACACGCACACACACACATTTTAAAAAACTACTACAAAGCTCCAAAATGTGGCAAATATTTGATGAGTACTGTCAGAAGAGGGAGGGGCTTATGTCAGGAGAGAGGCGGGGCTTCGGGGATGGGCTTACACACCGGTATGTCACAAACTAGTCTCTTTCAGCTGATGATCATGAGACTGAGACCAAGGCAGAACGTTTAGCAACTATAAGACCAGCAGCCAGTGTTACGTGCATCTAAACAAACCAGAGCGTAATCGTTTGACTTGACTATTAAATGATTATAGATTTCTGTATATCTCAGACCTGCGCTAAATGTCCTCTGGGACACATACACCATAAATGTAGCTTTATACATACAAAAATGTGTACAAAATTATATGTATATTGATATATTTATACATGTTCATAAATTGGCCAGCAGTTTTTTGAGATCAAACGGAAAGGATAAAAATCAGAAAACTTAATTTAGAGGAAAAAAAAAAAAAAAAAAAAAGTAGAATCAAGGGCTCAACAGCGAGCGCTTCGTAGTATACATCAGCACTGGTGTACCGAAAAACAAAGGAATTATGGGACAATCTAATAAATGTCCAGGAACACACAATTAGAAAATACCCACAATGCACCAGTGTATGTGTACAACCTTAGGTAGACGTGTCTTTAAAATAGCATGGAATACTAGCATACTACTTACTGTGCAGTATATACTGTGTGATGACCTCATTCAGTGCCATTTAAAATAAAAATGGTTATTTTGCAAATCGCAGGTATATTTTTACACTGGAAAAGGTTTGTGTGGTTTGTTGTATACAGAACAATTTGGCAAATGCAGTAGGTCATCTGGGTATTCAAAGTATACAGAAAACGTGCACTATGCAGGGCACATGCTGAACTATTTATGCTGTAATTATGACAAATATGCTAGGTATTTTATTAACAGAAACTTGGAGTATTGATAAGTTAATTCATTTTGTGATTTCAGAAATGTAAGGAACTGCACGCTATTCAATTAAAAACAACTACTGAGGGGGGAAAGTTGAGTATTTTATTACTGTATTTTTGATCAATATCAATAATAATGCATCCATTTAAAATACTTTATGGTTATCTTGGAAGTTGAGAAGCACAGCTTGCAGACACAGTAAAGGTAGTATGCCATTCCAAACATCCTATTACAGCTTCACAAACGAAGACTGTAAAACAAGATGGACAGCGAGTCTCTGCTTCTTTCCACTGTAGAAAAATGGAGCCAAAAAATCCCAGTTGCCGATTACGTCGTTCAGAGCCCGAGTCTGCGAAGTAGTGGAGTATCAAGGTCCCGCCCACACTCGATCTCAAGCACAGCTGTCAATCATGACGTTAAACCCTGTTTTTACAGCATCATATAACTAACTAAAACCAAACTTATTGGGAAAATTAACCCTTGAACACACATCTCTGTGATGAGAACGAGTTAAAATGACCGAAACGATGTAATAAAAGTTTTTAAAGTGTAATTGGAATTTCGCTTCCTATTCGAATAGCTTCCTATTCGATTACATGGAGAGGGCGGGGTTTATGAGCTTTACTGCAGCCAGCCACCAGGGGGCGATAGAAATGCTTTGGCTTCACCTTTCACAAATCATTTAAAACGCACTCACTAGCTGCCACCTTCTGGTCACACATGGAACCACATTCACTGTAAACCAGGCGGCAAAAAAACAAACTTCCTTTTACACAGAAAAAAAAAAATATGAGGATGGGGGTCCGGATTGGGAATCTCTCTTTGCTTTTCTCAGGACTGTCACTTTATTACACAGACTGTGGGCTTGATCAGTTCAAGGGCTATTAAGGCTTTGCTTTACCTTGTTTTCTAGGCAACATCGACAGTGTGCTGTCTTTTTATATAAAATACTTCAATCAATTAATGTGAAAGGGTCACTACAGGGTTTAAACCCTTAACTAGATAAGCCTAGAATAAAATATCATGAAATACATTGAATATTGGATAACAGAGGAAATTGACTGCAAGCATTTCTGATCCACTAGTCAGGTCATAAACAGACCACTGGCCAGCTAAAGTGCTTCACTAACCAGTGACGTGAAAGCATCAGATGCTAGGCCATTCCCGGTGGTTGCCAAGGCATTGCTATGGTTTCTAGGGTGTTCTAAATGTTTTTTTGTAAGTGCATTGCTATGCAAATGCTAAATGAGTTTTTCTCAGTTGTTTTCACATCGCAATG
The DNA here is from genome assembly GCA_030578275.1 of Meda fulgida. Classification (NCBI taxonomy): domain Eukaryota; kingdom Metazoa; phylum Chordata; class Actinopteri; order Cypriniformes; family Leuciscidae; genus Meda; species Meda fulgida. The sequence continues at coordinate 4,558,258 of CM060617.1, read as the reverse complement.
TATTTGAGGTGGTTGCCAGGGCAGTTGTGCAGTTGCTAGGGTGTTACTAGGTGCTTGCTAGGCCATTCTGGGTGGTTGCTAAGGTTTTCTGAATATTTTTAGCATGTTGCTATGTCACTACTAGAGTGTTATGTGTGGTTGCCAGGGTGCTGCTCTGTGATTGCTACATTGTTCTGAATAGTTCATGAATTGCTATGCAACTGCAAGGGCACGTTTTGATTAGTTGCTAGGCTGTTGCTATGTGATTTATATTGGGCAGTTGTACAGTTGCAGTTTGGGCATATTGCTATGCCACTGCGTTCTGAATGGTTGCTAGAGTGTTGCTCTATGGTTGCTACAGGGTTCTGAATGGTTGCTAGTACATTGCCTTCGCAAATGCTAGATTTAATTGGTTGCTAGGCAATATTTTTTTAAGGTGGTTGCCAGGGAAGTTATGCAGTTACCAGGTGGTTGCTAGGGTGTTCTGAATGTTTTACGCATGTTGCTCTGCCACCACTAGAGAGATCTGGGTGGTTATCAGGGTGTTTATAGCTGTGTGGTTGCTTAAATGTTTTGAATGTTTTTTGTGGATTCCTAAGCAAATTCTAGAGCATTCTGATGTGGTGTTCTGAATTATTTTGTGCCACTATCAGAGTGTTATGGGTGGTTGCCAGGGTGTTGCTGTGTGGTTTTCTGAATCGTAGTTAGTGCATTGCTATGTAAATTATATGACGTTTTAATTGGTTGCTAAGCTGTTGCTATGTGGTTGCTAAGTTGTTCTGGGGTGCGTTTTCCAAAAGCAACTATGGTCGCAAGTTCCGTCTTTACCAAAAGAGTTCAACAAAACTTATGACTATAGTTGGCAGTAAACTCAGCCCTGCGTGGTTGTATGCGCAATATGTGTAATGGGGTGGTTGCCAGGGCAGTTATGCAGTTGCTAGGGTATTACTTGGCGGTTGCTAGAGCGTTGCCTGTGCGTTTTGGGTGACTCATAAGTCTGCACTACCTTGTCTGTTTGATATTCAGGTCTCTAGATATGGTTTGGGTTCCTCCATCAATATCTATGAAGTGTTTTTCACCCATTTTATCATCTGCCAGTTGAGCTGCACGATTCTGGATAAATTAAGAAACACCATTTTTTTGTTTCAAATAGAGATCACGATTCTGAACAGAAAACTAAATAAAATTACAGCATTTACTAGAGGTTCTCACAAAATATTAATTTCTGCAGTCTATTTAAAAATGTTTAATTAGAATGAATCATTTAAAAAATTGGTTTGAGTGAATGATTCAATGACTCACTCATTATACTTCACTTGTTTTATTACTGGATGAATCAGCGGTTTTAAACGAATCTCGCTACCGTAGACAACAGTATTTATATCCGAAATTTAAACGGTTATCCCAGTACTTCTGTGATAATTTGAATATTTGTAACACAAAAATAGTGATACAGTGTGGCTGAAAAAACTGTTTGTGAAGATGTTTAATTCCTATACATGACAACTGCTCTCTCTGGCTCAGCCCCAACACTAACGCAGATTTAATGTTATTTAATGTAACGATTTTGTCAAAGCGATTTTTGTCGTATTGTTGTCATTTACAAATAAGATTGTGTGGGTGTTTGAGTCGAGATTGCAATGTATTAACTTTAAATTGTGCAGCTCTATCTGCCAGGAAAAATTAAGAGTAATTTACAGTAATAATACACCTCTCCTCAACAAGACACACGATTTGAGGTATGTTACATGCTGAAGTTTAATACTTAGGGTTAGGGGTTTGTTCAGATCACTAATATGATACCCCAAATATGATAGTAATAGAACCTTAGCAAGCACCACTAATGAAAAGCAAAAGAATCAAACAATATTACAGAGGAAAGATTCGCTGTAGTAACAGAGAGAGAGAGAGAGAGAGAGAGAGAGAGAGAGAGAGAGAGCGAGAGATAGAGAGAGATAGAGAGAGATAGATATAGAGAGAGAGAGAGAAAGAGAGAGAGAGAGAGAGAGAGAGCGATTGAATCAGACCCAATCCAATGAGACAGGTGTGAAGAGAGGAAAAGGAAGGTTTCGGCGATCTCTCCTCGTCTCTTTCTGAGCTCCGCCCCTCTTTACAGAACTCATGAGACAGAATCAAACCATCTCTAACGAAGGCTAGTCGGATTTGTCTGCATCATCCTCTCGGTGGCCGTCGGCCCCGTCGCGAGAGCTCTTGTCCTCCTTGGCCATGTGCGCGTGTGACGCGAGGATGCTGGACAGCGACAGGAGGCCAGAGCTGGAGGTGACGGCGGGCAGGGAGGGCTGAGTCAAGCCCAGGGGCAGATGGTTCATGGGTAACGCCAAACCCTGAAGCTGAGAGAGCTGGTGAACCTGAAGCTGCTGCTGTGATCACATCAAACAACAAACAAACAAACATCCGTGGAGGTTAAAGATAGATCGCAATAACGTTCTTATTGTTGACATGCATTTGCATTTAACAATGACAAAGCCACATTACATTTAACTGCACTTTTACTTCACATAACTGTACAACACTTACTGATAACAATATAATTGTAATGCATTTTTTATTTTGCCATAATTTTCACTATTATTTTGCCAGAGTATGAGAGCACTAATACAGTTATTTTAATAGTGTTGCTTATTCAAACTGTCCACTTCAATAAATCGGTGCAAACGAGAATCTAATATTAAATAATTTGAAAATTTGCTTGATCACTCAAAAAATGTTCATGAAATATAAATATAATAATATTGCGGTCTATGACTAGCATAAAAACAAAAAACTACATTTTCTTCATTCATTGCGTAAAAAAATTCTTGCATAAAACAATTAGAATCTAATTGGCTAAAATGATGGATCCTCCAATTTTCAAAAATGTGTTTGTATATATATATATATATTAGGGCTGTCAGGTAAACGCATTATTAACGGTGTTAACGTAAACCCATTTTAACTGCGTACATTTTTTTATTGCGAGATTAACGTTCTTTTTGGCCTAGCAAACTTTGTCGTTTTTTTTTCATGCTTTTGCAACAGGATGCGGCATGCGCGGCGCTGCGCTATGAAACCCATTCATTTCAATCATGATTTCAATGGCTTGCGCCGCGCGATGACGTTTTGTTGCTTTGTCGACCAAAGCGCAGTAGCGTGCACGCCGCGGTCAAAGTACAAAATAGTCCAACTTTTGCCGCTGCGTTCTGTGACGATTACCCAGCGCTGCGCATTCCGCATCCTGTCTGAAAGTAAAACTACAACACCACACCGGATCTAGCTAGACCGAAAACAACAGGCACGCCGCACACACTTGTTTGGGCTTGCGAGCCATCCAAAGAGTAGTAGGCTGGGTTAACGTTACGTTTTGAGTGGATGACGAGCGCGAGACGCCCAAATGGATGCCAATAAGATTCTGAATGGACAGTTACTTTTAAAAAGTTGCCAAATGGTTCCATTGACAAGACCAAAGTGATCTGTGTGTTTTGTCGTTGTGAACTGAGCTATCATCGCAGCACGTCCAGTCTGAAATATCACTTGATGGCCAAACACAGACACAGCTGATGCGAATTCTCCGCCCCCTCGTCAATATCAGGACCTCGTCAGTATTTCTTTCACCCTTTGATGGACGGTGTTACATTGTGTGAGATTATTTGCTCCAAGTGAGAATGTTAGTGTGAAATTGAACAGTATGCTAATGTTGTTTTCAATAAAAAACATTTGCACAAAGCAAGCCGATCCACTTTTCCATGTTGATAAGAGCATTAAAATGAGAAAAAATATAATGGGACAAAAAGAAATAAAGAGATATTTAGAAAAGATAAAAATGTGCGATTAATTGCGAGTTAACTATGACATTAATGCGATTAATCGCGATGAAATATTTTAATCGTTTGACAGCACTAATATATATGTGTGTGTGTGTGTGTGTACTGTCAAGACGATTAATCGCATCAAACAAAAAAGTTGGTGTATGTATATATATATATATATATATAAAAACGTCATATACATACTTTTTTTTTTCTCTAGCAATAAACTCTCGGCCCTACATAATAACACTCATGTTAAACAGTATGAAGTTCCTACCCGAATAATTGAGTTCATCTCAGGAGGAGTGACCTGTTTGGCTCGCTCAATCGCCCCCAGGACCTGCTGCTGGTGCTACACACAAAAACACACATAAACACATTTTATATCTTCAGGTAAGATAAAGCACAGCACACAAAACCCAACCAAACCCTCTTCGGTGTATAAAAGCAACCCACGACACAAACCAACAGCACATTTATGTCACTAATGAGGCTGTGAGTCATTATAGAGAGTGTGTCATAAATAAATCACACAGTCTGACCTCTTGAGACAGGTAGGGCAACACCTGAGCACAGATTCCGTTCAATCTCTTCACAATCTCCGCCTGCGGACAGAACACAAGCACATCTCATGGGTTTACATCCATTAATAAGGTAGCTGGGGATGCGCTTACTGTCTGCTGATGTTGCACAAAAGCACATGAACAACACAGTCAGTCATGATAATGTATGCTGACCGTGTTTGATGGAAGAACGCTACTGAATCTAGGACGCTGCATACGCATGTACAAACCATACAAGTAGGCTTCTGCGCTTTAAAGGAAACTATGCAGATTTTGCACAACCTTCAATCTAAAGAGCTACATTGCTGCTGTCATATTTATTACAATATTTTGACAACTATGATAATGCAGAAAAAAAGCAAAAAGTGCAGATTCTGACAATTCATATTCTCACCTGTTTGTGCATTTCAATGTTGAGTCCATATGACATCTCATAGTACTGCAGTCAGAGAAACAGGAAAGAGGAACAGAGCAGGCATTTACATTTACAGATATGATTATGAACATGTAATAGCTGGACTTATGCACATTTAGTGATTCCCAAATGTAAAAATAAAAACAATTCAACCTATGTCTACAGTGTCTCAGAGGCATTACAAAAGAGTATGGAGAAAAGAAAGCAAAACACACAGTGGAGCATTGATAGTAAAAATCTGTGTATTCATGAAAGATCTTTATCTAGTATTTCTTCTGAAACTGTGATTTAGTCTCTGTGCTAGAAGCTTAGCTCTGGGCTAAAGCAGCAGATCACTCAGATCTCTGCGGTCCCGCTCTCAGACACAGCTGTTACTGACACACATTCACATTGATCCGTCACGAAGACGTCAATACGCTTGTGCACACTTACGACCCATGATACAACTGATCAATGAGACGATTGTGTGTGAATTACAGCAGACGCCCACAGGCTTACAGACAAAAAAAATAACTAAATTAACTGAATAAGGGAATGGAAAAAATTGCAAAACTAAGCCAAACAATTAAGCCAAAAAAGGGGGGAATGCAAGAAATGTGCATATAAGAACTAAGTAAGAGACTATAGTATGCTGGATAATAGTATAATTTGAGTATAACTGTAGGTCTGATAAAACATTTAACATTCATGCTTTACTCACCATTATGTAATGACGCTGCATTTCAGATTTCTCACTCGCCAGTTTATCACATTCCATCTTCAGACTAGGACAGAAAGAGAACAAAATAAAAGGCAGCATGAGATATACTATCCATTTCTTGTAAAATGTGTTTTAGGAGGGAAAATGACAAGATGCATCTTTAAGTGATGGAAAAGATGGAGACGTTCTCATGGTCTGAATGACACAGTCTGCGTGTATGACAGCTTAAATATTTGCATTTCACCCTAAAACACGCACACACACTCATTGAGGCTGTCAGCTGCACGTTACCTAATTTTCTCGCCTTCACTCTCGAAGCAGGAAAAAAAACGAGAGAATTCTGCAACATTCTATCACCATGACAACAAGTTTCCTGTCTGGACAGTCTGATGGAGACTTGTGATTGGCTGGCCATGCATTTAGAAGAACGTAATTATGAAAGAATGAATGATTGTATCCTTCATAATACTTCACCCTTTCTAAAAGTGGCTTTGGTAATGCTATATGTTAAATTGTCTGTGCTACACATACACAACCATTCACACGTTTGGGGTCAGTACGATTATTTTAAGTTTTTGAAAGAAGTTTCTTGTGCTCACCAAGGCTGCATTAATTTGAACAAAAATGGTAATATTGTGAAACATTATTACAATTTAGAATGTGTTTTCTATGTGAATATATTTCCTTCCCCCAACATCACTTGCCACCGACTAAAAGCAAGTAGTAAATCATGGTTTATGACTGTGATGTAATCTAAAGTCCATTGACTAGCTGAAACAAATTACTGAATTACTTATATATATATATATATATATCCCATCCCAACCCCCTAAACTCAACACAGGAAAGAAAATTCCTTCCTCTGTCCGTGGTTTGTCTGATGTGTGATGGCCGGATGCCCTCCATGATCGCTCGTATCTCTGGTGCTGACAGATGATGACAGGAAGCTTTTCCAGGAGGGGTCGCGTTCACACCATTTGACCGACACAGAGAGGAATTCACTCGGGCAGGGTGTTTTTAGGGTGTAGAGTGAAAGTGAGGAGAGAACCTGCCCGTGCTTCTCAGGGTTGTGTTGAATGTGCTTGAACTTACGGGTAAACTAGTTTAATGTTTTTGAAATCTTTGTTATGTGCCTGTAAAGTTGTGTCTGGTTATACTGCCATTCAAAAGATCACCAAGGCTGCATTTAATGCATCTAAAAATACGGTAAAAACAGTAATTTTGTGAAATATTATTGCATTTTAAAATTAGTTTTCTCTTTTTAATATATCTAGCCATATAAATGTCTTCGCCACTTTTGTAGCAATTTACTTGCTAAATAAAAGTATTAATTTCATTGAAAAATAAATCCTACTGACCCCAAAAGCTTGTGACGGTGGTGCACGGGTGTTTGTATACCTGTGATATTGTGCCTGCAGGAACTGAAACTCGTCTTTGATGCGATCACAAGAGTCTGATGTGGTGAATTTGAGCGGCTGTGCTGATTGAGACGAAGCCTGAAAAACAAAGGCAATAGATGAGAGATTAGATTCGACAGTGACTGATGATGACAAGCTAGGCATTAGCTAGGAAGTAGGTTAACACATTGAACCATAATTCATTTGTTCAAACTCTTCTTTTCCAGTTATCAAGCTAATTTTAAGACTGAACTCCAATGAACACCATGTGCATAAGTAAATGTTCTGACCACAGACAAGAAGCAAACCCCAGCCATAAAAACAATTCTTTTGATCATATTTAGCTTGTGGTGTCCCTTCTCAAAAACATTTCATTACTGCAAAATGCAAACAGGTTAAAACAATTCTTCTAAACGCCACAACTGAGACAGTGAGTATATCTCGTATCTGAGGTGAGCTGCTCAGGTCAGGCTGAAATTAAAGCTTCGCACAAACAGAAGAGAGGCTTTTCACCTCTGCCCTGCTTTACTATGGGTCACTGACTTGTGACCTTCAAGACCAGACAGACAGGAACAACACAAACCATCACACCTTAGAAAGAGAGAAACTGGATATGTTTCTGTGCTCAGCGTGCACACAGTCGTTTGAAAGCAGACAGATGCACACAGAAATTGATGGACGTGTGTGTGTGTGTGTGTGTGTGTTCATATACAATTGGCCCCCAGAGGAGGAATATACAGGCAGAACAAACTATCTTTTACACACACACATGCACACAGTTTTATGAAAACACATTAAAAAGGTAAACTGAAGAACCTTTCCCATTCTCCTCCCTCACATTCAGTCCATCCCTCCATGTCTCTCCTCCTGTGCATGATAGTGTCTCCAGGGAGAGGAGAGACATGTGTGTTTCAGTAAATCCCTCTAGTCACTAGTCTATGGCTGCTAATAGAAATCAATTAGAGGAAGAGAAACAGCAGCATCACCTGTGACCCCTGAAGCAGCTCCTCCTCGTTCACTGTGAGGTCCAGCATCATTCTCAGTTTAAATGTGCTTTATTGGCATGACACTATTGACACACTAACCTCCAGTCAGAAACCCTTAATCCTCACACACGCTACGGGACAGAAGGTCGTCGCCCTGCACATACTTAACGACTCAGGTTTCTGTTGTGTTGGTGCACACAACACGTTTATGCACTAATTTGCAGAGAACAGGGTAAATAAGAAAAATGTGCTAGCAGGATAAGTGTGATGTTTTGCTAATGCTTCACAATGCTTTGCTCTCCTCTTGCATTCTTTTGCTCTCTTGAAAAAAATGTGCCATAGCGCCTGCGACTGGTCGAAGCATGTCTCAATGTGCACACCACAAGATCTGCGACTTCTTGCAGAGTAAAAAACATCAACGGTGACAAACTGGAGTCTTATAGATTGGGCACCTTAGCATTGTGACTTGTGTTTTTGTGACAATTTTATATATATATATGTGTGTGTGTGTGTATATATTAAAGCTTCTAGATTAATGTATAAAATAAAGCCTTCATAATAAAACAGAAATACAAATAAATTAAAAAAGCCTAAATATTAAAAAAGATCTCTAGAATAAAACTGAAAAAAAATTATTGCCAAAGCATCCAATACACAAAACAAAAAAAGCACACAAACAAGCTAAAAAAAGAAAGCCTCTAGAATGAAACGGTGCGCACACACACGTGTATATGTGTGTGTGTAAGATAGAATAAATAAAAAAGCTGCAAAAATAAAGCATTTATAATAAAACAGAAAAAAATATATAAATAAAGCCTCTAGATAGATAATTCTATAATAAAATAGAAAAACTAAAAGGAAAAAAAAAAATCTCTCTGGCGGCTGTCGGGGCTAAAGCTCTGCTGTTGCCCCCTTTGTGATGCTAATGAGGGACTATGGCCTGAGTGACCCAGACATCTGCTGCGCACACACACACACACACACACACACTTAGAGCCCTCAGGGTCTTATCTGCTTTTTTGTCTCCAAAATTGCGGCTGGTGTGTGTTAGTGGCACAGGAAGTGAGATGTTTTGAGGGGGAGTTGAGCGTGCCGCAGACAAAAACAGTCTCGCAATTACACCATGCAAGCGTATATATATATATATGTGTGTGTGTGCGTGTGTGTGTGTTTTCACAGTATGACTGATCTTTCAGTGGTTCACAAACACATTAGCAGCAGCAGCAGCAGCGGGGTGTGGTGGCGGTGGTTGTGCACACACAGTTAACAGCAGAGAGAGTGTGTGTGTGTGTGTGTGTGTGTGTGTGTGTGTGTGTGTGTGTGTGAGATTATTCCAGAGAATATGAAAGTGTGTGTGCCTGTGTGCACCGGGGGGATTAACCTCTCTCTCTGTTGGGGGTGTTGTACTGAGAGGGGGGTCTTGTTAATTCAGTTGTCCTTAATAATGTCTTCCAGACCCCTGTCCACCCTCACAATACACACATAATGAACCCAGACTACTGTGTGTGTGTGTGTGTGTGTGTGATTGTGTGAGAGAGAAAGAGAGTCTCATACTAAGCAGAAACAGAAAGAAAATACATTTAAAACTAGATTCTCTGAAGAAAGTGTTATGCAGCTGTTAAGGTGTTTTGAGTGGTTGATGGAACATTGCCATGTGATTGTTACAGTGTGGTTGACAGGGTGCTTCCATGTGGTTGCTAAGGTTTTCTGCATGATGGGCGGATGTTATGCAGTTTTTACACTACTAAGTACTGGCCCAAGTCAGAAAAGGCCCTAAAATTACTATAATATTTCAACACTGTCTCATGAGAAATCATAAACCTAACCATAACGCTCAACCTCTAAAGCAGAATTAATCAAAATAAAACTGAAATTGGAATATGGTGATTGCCAAACTTGGAGTGATTGCCAAAACGCGAAGGCTGCGATTTAAATAGAGTAAAATGATGTATTTAATTAAATAAAAACATTCACTGCATGTTTCAGAGAGAAGTGCAGTCCTTAAATATTAGTAGTATATTACAAATTAGTATTGTAATTTTACAGTAAAAAGTAATTTTATTTTGACTAATTTAATTATTTTACAGTGAAATACTACAATAGTAGTATTTAGTAGTATTTTAACTACAATTAATCCTTAATTTGTGTAATAATTCTTATGTAATGATTATGTTCATTATTATTACTATATAAATCACAGGCATTTTTTTAAATTGCATTTTTTTTTCAATCACAATTTTTATTTTTACAAAAAACTATTCACCCCCCCCCCCCCCCCCAAAAAAATCATTCAGCACTAGTTTCAATCATTAACTCATGCATAAGCAATAATAGCAGTTATGCTTGCCTTAGCAAACACCACTACGTACATAAGACAAGTGATAAGAGAGAAAGAGATCATGTGACTGATATCTGACTGCATAAGAACCACACATGCATTTGCTCTTGTGCACCTGCTCCGGTACACACACGTCTCACACACTCATTCCTGCTCAACGTTCACAGCTGATTAGTGGGTTTCTAACAGAATTTAAAAGTAGAATGTAACAATCATGCTGTGAAATCATTTGTTGAGAATGAGCATTAAAAAAACACCACGAGTACAATTTCCCAGAAAATGCCAAGTGACCTACAACAGTGTTTCTTCGAATTTCCTGATGAATCATCACATGAACTAATGTGTGGAGTGCTAAAAATAGCCGTTTATCGTTGGGTTGTTACATGGCGATATGTAAAGTTCTAGATGTTTCATTGCAGGTTCTTCAGATCAGCATTTTGGCTTCTGGTTTTGTTTAAGCACTGGTATTTGGATGGTTTTCTAAAGCACTAGAGGGTTCTTTGTGGAAGTTAAGAAGATTCTCCATGGCATCACCCTGTAAAATCCTTTAAGTGTTTGCCAAGTCAAGCATCACTATTATTATTGCTCAAACTGAGGGTTAGAGATTTGAACAAACCCAAACACTAAGTAGGCTAATTAACTTTGGCACACAACTTTCTTGTACTACAATTGCTGGGCTTGTTGAAGAGAGATGTGTGTTATTATGTTTCTAAGAGACTGAACTTACAATTTACACAGCAACCACCCAGAACACCTCAACAACCACACTACGGGTGCTCTGATTGATCAGGCGCCGATCGTTCTCGGACGCGTTCTGGCAGTTCTACCAGGTGTGTGAAAATGACCTCTTTGAAAAACCTCTTTGCGAGACATTGCAACAACAGTAACTCTATAGCAATACCAGCAAGAAACTAGAGCTGTGCGATTTCACAGTGGTGCGCTTTCTAAAAGCAAACTTAACATTCAAACCATCTAGATCAGTGATTGTCGTAAAATAAAGTATACAGCTGCTAAACTGCAGAATGTGCTTGATAATAAAAAGCTATCCAAAAAGCATTAAGCCGCGAAAGTGATCCCTTAGTGTCTTTCTGTGCGCACGGAGAAGCAAAGTGAACTTTGGGCGTTGAGTTTGTACCTAAATGGTCAAATACATACAGAAAAATTAGTCAAAATGGTTAGTATTCGCTTAAACACTGTAGGTTATGTCTTAAGTGAACAGTTGGGAGATGAGTCGTATGTGTAACAGTATATTGGATTTGTGGTATTAAAGTATTTAATTAAACAGTTAAGACTACTGAAACTTCGGTAAAGGGAAATCCCTAACTGCAGGGGTTTTTCTAATACGTCTGATGGCAAACTTGACATATTCCCTCTCTATTTCTGACATATTTCATAATTAATCTGGTTATTTTTTTCTCTTTTGAGAAGTCGTAGAAATGCTTCTATGGACTTTTTCCTTTTGCTAATGGAGCACCACCTTTTTACCACCATAGAAATATACCCAACTATGATGACTTCTGGTTCGGGAACCCTGGAAATGTGAAAAGCTTCACTTTTTTACTTTATGAGAAGAAAAAAAAAATACCTTCCTAATTTTCCTACGACCAAAACAATATCAACACAAGAACTCAAAAGATCAGTGGGTTATCTCAGCATAAGACGGCTGCTCGGAGAAAGGGAGTTAGGTATTGTCCATTATCTTCACTGGGCAGAGAGTTCAAGAGTTCAGATGGAGAGAGGAAGAGGATGGTCATCGCAATCTGACGAATAGCTGCTTATGGTCACCAAACAAAGCTGAAGCTGTAATCCTTAACCATAATCCACCAGGCCTGACTTATTACCACAAACAAGCTGAAAAGAACCAACAATTGGATTAAGGAAAACACTGTCACACATACTTAATTTAGAATTAAGTGTTTACTATTAAAAAAAGAATCTTTCTCAATCCTGATTGTGAGCACAAGTTTTACTGTGTCGGCAGCAAAATATTATTCCCTTTCAAATAATTCCTAACACAGGATTTGTCCCGAAACAATTATCAAATCTGTCGACCATAAGTCGATAAGTAACTTCAGAGGTTTGATAAGTCAAACTGATCCCAAAGATCCTGAATGCCGAAGAACACAGTAAATCTTTGAGGCTAAGATTAAACGGAGCAGTCAGCTGTAACTTCTAATCCAAGATTTGGGATCCTGCAGTTAATCTCCGCCTGATTCCCACTTCTGCTGAAATTTCAGAGGTTTAAGACCAAAGTTTGGTCAGAGTACTTAAAAATTAATCAGCAGCAGTAAGAAGTCAAAGTAACGTCTTTAAAGTGGTCAGTTTTCGCTGTTGATGTATTAATCTGTTATTTTAAGACACTAGAGTCTTGTCAACAACAACCACAACAACAAAATCCTTAAAGAAATGCTGCCATACTTTGGAAATAATTCCTAATGGGATTAAACTGTAATTCTCTATGAACTGACATTATAATAAATAATTATTTATGCAGCTATATTAAATAAACTTGGACATTTTTTAAATGTAGGCTAGATATGATTTCTACATTTTAGAATTTTATTATGTATACAATTAAAAAATAATACAGTAAGGTTTTAGAAGGTTATTGTTTGATCTTATTAAATCAAATCAAAGTTTAATTATAAAGCAAATAAAACCATGAATTACTTTCTCTAGATCACTGAAAGAAAAGATAGATTTAAATTTAGCGATATTTCGCAATTGAAAAACTATTCTAGCCTTATTAGGACTAGTTTCAAATTATAAAAGAATTCCATTGGCATTTAGAGGCCGTTTACGCAACACCGTTTTCAAAAATGGTAAATTTAAAAACGTTTTGGCCGTTGATTTACACAACAACAGCGTTTTGGGAGCCTGAAAATGCAAGCTTTTGAAATCGGATTTAAAAGTACAAGCATTTGTAAACGACAGCATTATTATCTTTGTGTAAACTATTTGTGAAAATTATGACTTCACATGGATGCATATTATGTGTTCAGTCTATAGGCACGTAGTTTCTCTTTACAAAGTGACATCGCCAACTACTGGCCTGGCATGAATACAACAACGTTTTTAGTCATTTTCGCGGATCTGTGTGAACGGGATCATTTTGACGACATTATCATCTGTATGTGAAAAAGGAAAACCGTTTCCGTATTTAGAGCATTGTTGTCATGTAAACGCAGCCTCATTCCTTTAGGGTTTTAAGTGTCGATTCATCGAACTATAAGGCAGAGAACTACAGTTAAAAATAAAATATGAAATACCGGACTAAGGAATCGTTTTACGGACACTGCTCAGGCTCAAACTGCAATCGGTTCATGTGTCAGAACGTCCTGTTCACTTTCTCACAGACATCTCAAGTTCGCTGAAGACTGAAATGTTCTCCCAAATTCTACTCTCTGAATTAGCAAAAAGGCCTCAGTTAAAGAAACCTTCAAATCCATCCACTTGTGGGGTTTTCATTTAGCGTCCTCGTGTTTGTGTGTTCACATATGCCTGTGTGCACGGGGGAAAAGGCAATTAGGCTTGAGTGCAAACAAAATAATGACTGGGGACTCATTAACACAAGCTGCCCAGTGTGTGCACAGGAACAATTCATGGAAACGACACAATTAAGCCTCTACAGGGAGGGAACCAGGCAACTGGTGTGCAAACAAGCATCTCCGACCCTACCTGAACCAGAATACATTCAGAAATGCTTTCATTTAGACATGCGACCTGGAAACCTGACATCTGAGTTATGAGATATAGGCCAAACTGTGAAAGAAACCTGCCAAAGATCAAGAAACAAACACATTAAGAAGCCACTGCGATCTATCCATCCATTTAGCACGGCAAAAATACACAAAGACACCTTCTAAAATGTCTCTGGTAATCCAGGTGAAAATTCGTGTATAGATTCATATTACTGGAAGGAACCACACTGCATTGAAAAACATTAGGCCTAGGCTAATCGTTGCTTTCCGAGACTCATTTTGACAATGCTTTCAAAAAAATATGCTTTATGTACGTCTTTCAATGTCAACAATGTTCATACACTTCAAAGAAAAACAAGTAGATCCAGTTTTTGCAGGAGGAAGGATACAGACTGAACAACACTAGAGAGGACTAGACAATGAGAAACTGGCCATCTTTAAAACTCACACTGGCACAATAGTGGACAATAGTGCAAACTATGTGGACTTAGTAGCTCCATACAGAACTTATATTTTCTGTGAGTGGACATACGAGGGAAAAAACATGGTATTGCCATTGTACATGTTAAAAAAAACGCACCTTTGTGCATGTGCAGCATGGTATTACCATGGTCCATGCCCAAAAACATGGTATAATCAGGGTTCATGTCCACAAAAAACATTACAGTACCATATACAAACAAATAAATGGTAATAACATGGTATTTTCTGTTACATCAATATAGAAGTGATACAATGTCCATAACACCTGCTGTGTGACAATCAGCATGAATAAAGGAGAATGAAACACTTACCGAGTGCCTGGCTTGTGGAAACATCATATCAGCCTGTTTTTGTGCTTTATTCTTTCTCTGTAGATGATATGAAAAAGCTTTGGATTGATGTTCTTTTTGTTCGGTCTCGATTAGGTCTAAACTGATCAGTTTGAAGGAAGAAAGGTCTTTAGTCTGGTCTCCTGAAAAGATTTCCTGGCTATGATCTCCAGTTTTCCTGAATTTTTGTTCAGCACTGCAAAACCTACATCAACTTCAGACGGCTTTGCCTTTAGAATAACAAAAACAGAAGATTATCTTTACTAAAGTTTGTGACATTGCGGGTTCACATACGAAAAATGAATCTTCTTTTGGAATAGGCCAATCTCAGCGATTAATCCACTGCCAGGCTGATCATACTTGCCCAATTTCCAGCTACAAGCTAACTGGCTAAAGCTAACAGATGCGTCTATATTGCAGAAAGTGAACAGAATGCGTTTGAAAATGAGGTAAAAGCGTCTAAAACTGGTCGTGTATAAACTAGTTTTGCGTATATCCGTCTATAGGCGATGAAATAATGGCCTGTGTTCGAAAAATCATGCCTCTTCCGCCGCTTCTGGACTGGTATGTACGGACTCGTGATGCAAGACGCCAAACAACGGATTCTACTACGGCGAAGGCTTTCCTCATGAATATTAATTACTCCGTGCTCACGTTGCCTGGTAACCTTCCGGGAGCGTATGTTTACATCACCTAATTAATATTCAATGAGTGGTCTGGCTTGCTGGTGGGTCTCCGATACAAAATCTAAATATTTAATCTTCCAGTATTGCGAAAAGTTCCTTTTTTTGCACTATGATTTATTTTTGTCACAAAAATACAAGTATGCAGTGACGTGGGGGTTTATAGTAGCTGTATATGTAATAAAATATCCTTCAATTAAATTATTAATTTTTGTAGTATTGTTTATTTTAGGATGGTGTACTTGGAAGATTTTTAAAATATATTTGTAATCAGTAATTGTCCAAATGCCTGTTTTCTATACCCAGAGCACATTTTATGACCCGAACTGTTTGGCACTATAAAAATTTAAATAATAAATTCAAGCGTTTGCTTTCCAGCCAATCCGAAAGGCCTACCAGGCAAACGTAATGAAGCGTCATTAATATTCATATAATAAGCCTTTAGCGTAGTAGGATTAGTACCTTGGTGCGTTCGCATGCTGGATTTAAGGTGGCGCTCAGTAGGCCCATTTTAAGATGTCAAATGGATGAAATAACAGTAACACCGGAAGTGTCTGTCGGTGGAAGGTCTTGGAATTGCACTGCTTTTGTTCCCGGTCAATGCACAGCGACTCCAACCTGTAAAACAGGCAACTGCACCCATGGGACCATTTCCACTGTAGCGAGCATGTTATTTATTAATATCACTACGGCCAGACATATTCCTGGAGTATTAAAGACGCCATCCTGTGATTTATAATATAATATAATGTAATATAATATAATATGCAAATAACAAAATTATATATATATATATAATGCATTTTTGGCTGGGTATCATGGGGTTACATAGACATTTTCACCATTGGGTTTATTTTCAGCATTTCTACAAACACTACCTAATGCATATTAAACAACTAAAAACAAGCAATTGATCAAGCACATAATGAATTACACTACTGTTTAAAACACTTGTAAATGCATGCAATTCCCCCTACAATGTGTTCTTAAGGAGATAGTTCACCCAAAAATAAAAAATTATGTCATCAATTACTCACCCTTAAGTCGTTCCAAAACCGTAAGACTTTCGTTCATCTTCAGAACACAAATGAAGATATTTTTAATGAAATCTGAGAGATTTCTGTCGCTAATTTGACTACGCAACTACCACTTTGATGCTTCAAAAAGTTCATAAAGAGATTGTAAAACTAATCCATATAAATTGAGCGGATTAGTTCAAATTTTCAGAAGAGAATTAAAATTTAGATTAAAGATCGCATTATATGATGAACAGACTGAATTTAGACTTTTATTCATACATTGAAATAATACGGTGAATATATAGAAAAAGCTCAACCGAACCTGCTTGATACACGAGAACAAACCTCTTGTTGAAGCTCAAACGTGATGCGTAACACGAGAATGAACCTCATTGGTTCTCACACGTCAAGTGAACATGCTACAAGTTACAGTTTACCACAACTAATGTGTGAGTTGATGAATGTTTATGTTTATAAGTTTAAGTTGATATGTTTTATAAAATTAAGTTTTATTTAGCTGGTAGGGAATTTTTCTGTGTTCCCCTTCTGGACAAAAAACACAACCATATTTAGCAAACAATTTAAAATAAAGGCCATAAAAGACTTCTGTGCTGAATTCATAATGTAGATAAAACAAAAACAAAATACTTCCACTTCAAACATTTTGAAAAGCAGCAATGTGCAGAAAAAAAAGTTACAAGACAATCAGCAAGTATAGGAACAAATTTATTTAAATTTAAAACAGATACTTTATAATTTTTCTTTTTTTAGAAGGCGGTTATGAAAATCATTTCCATGTTTGAATGAGGTTCAGGCAACAGTGGTTGAAATGAAACAAATAATAACAACAACAAAAAAATATGGCGAAAATGTCGTAAAATAAATTTCCACTATGTTTCCTTATCTCGAGGATTTCAATGTTTGTCTGAGCCCAAAACTCCCACCTGGGCAAAGAGCACATGCTTTAATAATTACAATTCCTTAAAAAAAAAGAAAAAAGAGAAAAACAGCAGTTTATCTTCTAACTTAAATACAAAGTAAATCCGTTTACTCTCTTATTTAGTGTTTTACTCATTTTTAAAAGGAGGCCGTGTCTAATTTCACGGTCCGCATATGATTTGGACAACAATTGGCACTTGTTACGAGTCAGTCTCAGAGAAGGGGATTGGCACGCACAATATTATACAACATTTACATTTGGTATAATTACAAAATATAAGGGCAAAAAGAAGCAGAGAACGAATGAGAGAGAAAACCCAAATAAAATGTACATGATCGTCCTGTCATAAAAAAAAAGAGAAAATATTAAAGTGGTCCTGGACATAACAGCTTTAAGGTAATGTATTACAGTAAAAGGACAGGGGATTTTAATGATCAAATTCAAATTCAAATAAAAAATTAAATTTTAATGGGTCAGACCTTCAACCATTTAACCATCCATCACAGATGCATCTAACCATACCAGTAAACATACTTACATGGAAATAACGTAACTGTCTTGTCTGCAATGGGGCCGCAAATCTGACTCAATGTCAACAAACGGAGCACCCGAAAAGATTCATATGTTCATTCCATCACAATGAATCATTGAATCAAATTGCAACCATCATGGATTAATCTTTAGGTGCCTACACAATAGAGAAAGCTCTTACATTTTTGGGTCTTTGAAATGAAGCGAATACTGAGAATTTGGTTTGAACAATAGCAACTTCTACAGCCAAATTTCCTTTTCAGGAATAATAACATCTGGTTTAATGGCACAGACATGTGAAGGAAACTCTAGCGCCCTGCATTGCATTGGTATTGTTACAACAGTATTGTTGCCCAGATGTCTTTGAAAACAGCCAAAGCCTTCATTTCTGATATGTTTATTCCCCTGTCCACTTCAGAACCGAAATAGAAAGCCGCAGGCGAACAATTCTCTTGCCAGCAGCGGGACGGATACTATTTTCAATTTACAACTTGCTGGACAATCAGGAAGTTGGCCAACGAAGAATATTTGACCTGAGGAAGGTTTTAATTTCTGCTGTGTTCAATGTGCGAAGCATAGAAAATACATGCAGGTCATTGGCAAGATCCGATAAACGAACAAAGTTTTGCCTCCAAACCTCATCGACTGTGCCCTACTGACAAAAGAAGTGTGCTTGTCACGTGACTACCAATCCTAAAATGCCCAAAAAACATCACACGGTTCACAGAGGTAGAGGTTCTTGAGGGAACGTCAAAACTGGCACATGTATAGATATGTGTAGCTCGAACGGTCGCGCTGCGGCTCGAAGCGTTTCTAGGCATTTGCCTTGTGGCAAAAAAAAAAGAAAGTGCATGAAGAACAATCAAAGCTATGCCGAATAACGTGCCATTCTTACAATCGAAGGCCTTCGAACCGCAGATACAACAAAGCAACACATTCTCATAGTGAGCAGAGCTATAATTTCGACAGTCGCAGTGAACTAACACCAGATGCGAGCGGTGCGACACAACAAAAGCAAATAGGACCCATTATAAAAAGTGATGCTGTCTACACTGGATGCGGAGCGACAAGAAAATTCCCGACAGTAAACTGGTGCCCCCTTTTATTTCTGACGTTGTGGAAAGCAGTGCGGGGCCGAGGGCTGTGGGAACGGGCCGTCACCTGTTCGCCACACCGGTCTCGAGTCTCACGGAGGAGAAAAGGAGGAGTGACGACAGAGGACCAGGCCTGGACTATTTAGGTTGGGTTTTATTATGTTTATGTGCGGCAGTCGTCCATGAGGGGCTACCGCTTCACTTTCGCTTTGCTGTTTGTTTATTGTGTTATAGACATAGTTCAAGTGCTTGCGCAACTTCTGACCCGAAGAACAAATGGATTTGCAGCGGTCGCTTGGTCGCGTCTAGTGTAGACAGCATCAACTGTTGCGCCGTGAGGACTGTCGCGATCCATTTGAACACTTTAGAGTAAGACATTGTATTTTAGATGATTAAGTGCTCAATGGCCATGGTTTGCTTCAGTGTCTTAAAATCTAACTTACTACAACAACACTGCAGGGTTTACAAAATGGTGTGACATTTCCAAACCCCACTTAAACACTGAATCACATGGGTTGAGTTTACAAATATCACGTCAGGTTTTATATCCATCAAGAAAGCGTTTGGGAATACTTCTCTAGTATGACCGTGGTAAGTGATGAACTCAAAAGTGATAAAATAATGAATAATGCATGGTGGAATGGGTGTAAAACTGATCACATACAACAGAAGAGACGTTTCTCTTGGTACCGAATCACTTTGAGCTGTGACCAATTGCTTCTGGCATGGTTTTTCGTAGCCCTTGATGAAAATGAATGAAACATCACCAGTATAAAATATCAACTGTAAAAGAACCATAGAACACTTTTTTTTTCTATCTGTGCATCACATACACAATGAAGGAAACAAGCTGTGAATTTAGAAAGAAATTCCAATAAATCAGAATCGAAAGAAAAAGTCACTACTTGCAAGCGTCGACCAAATAAATCTTCAATCCCAAATAAAAAGCTGTCTATTTTCATATGGTACATTTCCTATGTTTGTTTTTAAGCACTTCACCTAAAAATCATTTGGAAATTTAACAATAATAATAAAAAAAAGATCTGTAGGAAAGTGAAAAGTGTGGTAAGGGACATATATTTATAGTACAATATAGTGTGTGCTTGGGAGAAGAAATTTAAAATAGAAAATAAAATAAAAACTGATCATTTTTATCCATAACGGAGGTTTATACAGCAGTACAGACACTAGTCTCCTATTTCTGTCTCATAACATGGGAGTGTTTCAAACAGGAAAGAGGAAACAATAGCATTCAAATTATCAACAACTTCAGATCTGGTCCATAAATTATATAAATAAAATGTTCTTTATTTAATTAATCTTTTCTTTTGCTTAAAAATCATATTTTTATTTTTCATATATCTCATATAACATTCACACCGTAGAGAAGGCCGTTTCGCTATCCCTCTCTGATGTTTCCAAACGCTCGAGGTTTTCTCAGACTATTGCTCATCATAACCGTGCGCGTTGATTTTTAAAACCACATTCGTCCTCCACACGTTATCAGCTATGTGTATATCATTTGACGTATTCATAGTGACCAAAAAAAGAAAAATCAAAAATTAAAACGAAGAATCACAGTATCAATAATATTGTAATTCATAAGAAAACCAACAGAACCGTACACAATCACGAAAAAGTGATTTTTTTTCTCTTTTTTTTGCCAAAGATAGTGTACCACAGACGTTTTGTACATAAGCAATAATGTGTATACGTATTTACAAATATAAATATACACAATCAATTAAGTTCAGCGCATAAATGCTTCCCTGTCCCCCCACCCTCGTCCTCCCACGTTCCCACCGGAATTTCGTTCAGAAAATCTTAAAATTGTTGAGCGAAAAATGTATGTTATGACAATAACAAAAACAACTGCATAAACAAATAATGGATTGTGTGCATCTGGGCCGCTGGATGGCGACTATACCCGCGAGTCTACGGCCCGGATTCTGAATTGATAAAGTATCTGTTCATGAGCGAAAAAAGAAAGAAAAGATAACCACGCACTAATTTATTAGATCGCGAAGTTAAACAAAACCGGGAAGAAAGATAAAAGATAACAACCATGGGGGAAGGAAGCAATGCAATCATTTTCAACTCTAAATGTGGAAATCTGCAGAACAATACCTATCGTATGTGTATAATCCTGTTTCACGCACATTTAAAAATCCTTAACGCTGTCTCTTACCCATCATTAATTCGACTGCTCTTATAATTTACTTTATATTCTGTTGCAGTAGAAGAAGCTAAAGTTACTTATCATTAAAAAGTTTTTAAAATGATCATCTCAGCAATATACACAGATTTATTTATTTTCATCTCTCCCTCACGTGCTTTTTGCTTATATAGGCATTCTTAAACTATTTTTTCGTTCGTTATCATTTTTTTTCAGATTTTTTGTTAATTTTATTTTTGCATTTGCGATGCTCTCACATGAAGTTTACATTCATCGATGCGAGTTGAAGACTAGCCTCGTCGAGAGAATCATCTCTGCGAGTGAAAGGTTCTCCACACCATCAGCGGAACCCCCTGGATTTCTAGAATCCGCCGGAATCCTCCGAATTCTAGAAGGATCCAATGGATCCATTCCGGAACTTCTGGCACCACAGCACTAGTCCTTGTGTCCATGTACAAGTATGTAAATATGTTATGATTATTTTTTTTTAGTCATTTGTTTTTTTGCAGGGCTGTGAACACCACATTTTTCCATTCATTCAGCCAGAATTCCCGAGAAACGCTCGGAGCAGATGATGTGATTGGAGCGAGTGATAGTACAGGAAGAGGAAGGAACGTCACATCCAGTTTTTCAGGCCAGCGCATCACAGATCGTTCTCATCGTAGCTTCGCCAATCCAACATTTCCTTGAAATACGCAAACGTTGGGAGTGGCGAGTCGGAGTCTATCGCCCTTTGTCAAATCCAAGCCACGTTTCGGTGGTCAAATTTGATAAAAGGGAAAGAAGCCTTTGACGAGCAGCTGGGGCTGAGCGGACAGACTTTGGCAAACAAATAAAAAATAAACGATGAGCAAGACACGTCCGTTACGATTCCGCAGGACAGAAAGATAAAAACTCTGGAAGCTGAGAAAGAGAAATTAAAAGAACGTCGTGTTTTGAAGGTGTACATGATGCCTGTGTGTGTGTGTGTGTGTGTGTGTGTGTGTGTGTGTGGACGTAGGTGTGCGCACGCTCTGTGGGTGCCTGTTCTATGCTGATTCGTGAGAGCGGTGTCGGACTCGTCACGTCTCACACCAGGTTGTACTCCTTCAGGTTTAGCTGCAGGATGGTGTCTTTCACCGCCGCGAACACAAAGCGGATGTTCTCCGTGTCGGTGGCGCAGGTGAAATGCGAGTAGATGATCTTGTCGCTGTCAGGGTTCAGATCCACAAACATCTTCAGGATGAACTCCCGTGCGGCCTGGGCGTCCCTCTGGGGCCCTACAAAACAATGTGTATATGGAGTTAAAGACTTCAGGAGACCTGGAAGAGTTCATCCTTCCTGTTTATTTTACTTTAGTTTTCTATATGAATTTACTTTGAAATGCAATTTATTCCTGTGATCCAAGCTGAATCACTCCTTCAGAAATCATTCTAATATGATTTGCAGCTCAAGAAACATTTATTAATATAAATGACAATGTTGAAAACAGTTGCTGCTTGTTTTTTTTTAAACATTATTTTTATTGATTAATTTTTCAAGAAAATGTCTTGTACAGCATTATGGAAAACAGTAAAAAAAAAGAGGAAAGAAAAAAAAAAACATTAGAACAAGGGGTATACATTCTGTTTTGGGGCAAGTATAGATTCACATTTAGGGCCCAATTTTAACGATCTGAAACGCAAGTATCAAACACGAAACGCAAGTAACTTTGTGGGCGGATCTCGCAAATCTAAAATGGGTTGGTCTGAAGTCGCTACATTACTCATAGGTGTGGTTTGGGCGAAACGTGAAATAAACCAATCAGTGTGTCATCTCACATTCCCTTTAAAAGCAGGCACACTTCCATGGCGGATTGCTTTTATAACGGCGGATTTGCCAGGCGCACGCCAGGAGCGGTTCACAGCCGAGGAGACCGACGCTCTCGTCAGGGCCGTAAAACACAGAGAAGTGACATTGTATGGGGATGAAGAAACACACCCAAATTAGCTTCGGTTAAACAGGCGTATAATAATTTGGGTAAATGTGTAAGCTACATTTATGCCTATTTTTTCACATCTTCATGGACACTACAATGATTTCCCTCGTGTGGTAATATTTTTTCTTGTAATTATGTATGGTTTGCAAAAATAGGAACTGCCGAATCTGTGTAAATGAGAGAAGCAAAGTGTGTAGCGTTGTGCACACGCTACATTATGGCAAAGCATGCGCCCTTAAAATATCATCAAGCGTCACTGACTTTAGACTAGGTTTTTCCCTATCTGTGGCGGAATTGTGTTCTGAAACTGCAGAATAGCACCATGGAACGTTTGCGCAGGAACATGCCTACTCTTTTCGCTGAACCGCCCCGGGAGTGCAACTTCATTCCCTAATTTACCATAATTTGTCTGTGGAGGGAAAAGTCCCTGTGCGTCGGGTGCAAAATAGGAATGATACATGCTTCAGTGTACAAAGTCAATTGCGCTGGGTGCAAGATAGGGCCCATAAAGTCATTGATTTTTTACATTACAGTACTCAATCCTGCTTTATATTTTTTATGAAAAACAGATTTTTTCATTATTCTTTGATGAATAATTTTTTTTTAAAAACAGCATTTGTTTTAAATATTTTGTTTTATAACATTAGAAATGTTTTAATGTTACTTTTGATCAATTTAGTGTGTCCTTGCTGAATGAAAGTATTCATTTCTTTCAAAAAAAACAACAACAACCAACCAAACAAAAAACAAAAACGTACTGTTTAGTTTATATAATGCGCTGACAATAGAAATTTCCATGACCTTTAAAGATTGTATTACTTTACATTACTTTTTTTAGGCCTGGAAATCAGAAATGTCCTGATGTTTACCCTGTACCCAGATAAAAAACGATTTCTGTGATTAGCAATTTTGCAAGATTATAAGTAGTGTAGTATTTCATCCAATATCTGTCAATTAAGAACAATTTTCTTTAAACAAGTTGAAATTACACTGCTTTATTCTGTCATTTAACTCTAAGAACTCATGGCAGATCCGTTTTGAAAGCTTAATACATTAATTTGGAGATTTTGAACAGCATTTTTACTGCTGTCACGCTCTACACGCCTTCAAACATGTCAGCGATTAATCGCATCCAAAATAAAGGTTTGTGTTTACATAATATGTGTGTGTAGTGTGTATAATTATTTTGTATATATAAATACACACAAATGCAGAAAAATGTGTTATTAATAAATACAATATTTATATATAATATTACTTATGTATAAATATATATACAGTATATACATGCAAATATTTCTTAAATATATTCATGCATATGTGTGTATTTATATATACAAAACAATTATACACACTACAAATATATGTTATGTAAACACAAACTTTTATTTTGGATGCGTGTTAATCGTTGCCCATACTAAAACACATGCATACATTGGTACTGTCTGCATTAAACCAGTCTACATGAAAAACACTGTACGACAGGAAGAAGACCTACCATCAAACTCTGGGAAATAGTCGACCAGGTGTGAGTAAGAGATCTTCTCCTCCAGCAGGTCCTTCTTGTTGAGGAAGAGGATGACAGAGGAGTTCTGGAACCATGGATATGTGATTATCGTCCTGAACAGAGCCTTGCTCTCCTCCATACGATTCTGAATACAGACACAAAGAATGGATCATAATATATGTAAAGATGCACAGTAAAAAAAAAAAAACACTCACTCACCCACACCCACACACAGGTAAAGGTAAACACGTCTATGGTAAAATAAAGCTCTGTGGCGGTTTGAGAGCTGCTCACCTCATTGTCTGATTCTACCAGAACCTGATCATACTCGCTCAGAGCCACCAGGAACATGATGGATGTCACATTCTCAAAACAGTGGATCCACTTCCTGCGCTCTGACCTCTGACCCCCTACATCAACCATCCTGAGAAACAAAGAGAGCGAGCGTTTGCATTATTGATCGGTTACAGACATTATATGCATTAATAATTCATGATTATACTATGCCCAGTATGCAAATCGTCTGCACGCGTTGAAGGGCCTGGTCAGCATGCAAAAATTCACAGCACACAACCAGAACACTCTGGATATGTATCCCATAATGCATTGCGCGCAACCTGAATTTAGTTTCAAGTGTGCCGAATTCACTGAAAGCGATATCTTAACTCCTTTATTTCCTCCTTGACTTATTTTTATTATTAACAAATTAATTAATTTGTTTTGGATTAAAAAAGCAAAATATGTGTATTGCTGAGATGACAGCGGGAAATACTGAATCTGAAACATAGCGAGGTATTGTGATTTCAACAGAGCACAGTACTGTTTATCACTGTATAATGCACTTTCAGTTTTACATACTCGTTAAAAAATAGTAGGCAGTATACAGCATATGTATGCATACTGTACTGAATACATTGGAGTATGCATGCAACCAAAATACCTTATGCATACCATGCAGTATATACTGTATACTAGCTACTATTGAAAGAAAGTCAAACTGTAGTATGCTACATTGTTGTCACTTGACCCTTATGTTGCATGTTAAATCCAGCAAGTCCAAGAATCATCTTGCACATACAAATATTTGTATGTGAACATTTGAGTCCAATCACCTACTTAGTCAATAACGATAAACATTGTGCATATGCATAATGCACAAACAATTATAGTAGTATGCTAGCATGCTATTCTGAACATACCCATAGCCCTAGATTTCAGTAGCATGGTAAATGTGTGCAGCCAGAACTGATTTGGGGGTTTATGCTGCGCCCCCTAGTGGAGTCAGAGCTCCAGTCCTGAGCCAGCAGTTCACAGAGGGGCCTTTGATAAATGAAGCCCTCTAGGATTGGCTGCCCAAAATAAAGCTCCTTCAGATAGAAGCGTCCTCATTTCCTTCAGCCAGGGGCTCGGTGACCTACTTCTGAACATACACACGCTCTTTAATGTAGGACGAGTCTCCACATTCACTCCGCACTTAGCGAACTTTGGCAGGAAGACAGACAGAGAGAGAGAGAGAGAGAGAGAGAGAGAGAGAGAGATGTGAAAAGATAGAGAGATGGCCGTGCGCACTAGTTTTTTTCTCTTCCTGGAAGCTCGACACGAGGTGCGTGTGGGTTTAAGACAGTTTTACAGGGATTAACAACCACAGAGCTGATGGTAATCATTTATGGAGTCAATATGGCAAAGAGGGCAGAAATAATCTGGTGTGTGTTTTGATGAATTTTCATATCACGTACATAGGAACGATTCAAAAACACGCTGTGAATCTCACCAGCGTCTTTCATAAGCATGACAGATTTTAAATGTGTAGGCGCACCAGATACGAAAACTTTCCATAAACTTATAGCAATTTTGTAATGAAAGTTCAATAATTAGGCCTAAAATCCTGTTGCAAAAAAAATATGAATCTAGGTTACTGTAGTTCTGAAAAATGCACACTTTTAAAAAATAATTAAAGTAATTTTATGGAGTTCTTGTTCAAATTTTAGTTCACATTCTTTTGAAAATACTCATTTTGGTTTAAACTGTAGTTTATTTAGCTAGTATTTTGTCTACATAGGCCACACCCTTGGGTCACGAATATTAATTACCATATATGATGTTTGCCCTCACTAATTTACATTCGGATTTATTAATTTAGCAGATGCTTTGATCCAAAGAGACATACAAATGAGGACAACAACTAAGTGATTCATCCTAAGGAGGAAATAACATGAGAAGTCTACAATACAAAGTTTCAGATGTTGTCTAGAGATTAGATTTGCAGAAGTTGTTAAGTGCTAACCATGGTTGGATTACAATTTACCACTTGTGCATTTGTTTAACCACAGCGACCCGAGTCCTTTAAACTGGCAACACACACTGCGGCCAGGAAAAATAAACTTCTTTAAAACATAATGGTCATCTTTCAAAAGCGAAATGCTGCTATGCTCCTGCATGGAGTACTGATCAAATGTTTTTTATTAAAGAAATTAATACTTTAATTCAGCAAGGATGCATTAAATTGATCAAAAGTGACAGTGAAGACATTTATAATGTTCCAAAAGATTTAAATGCTGTTCTTTTGAACTTTCTATTCCTCGAATAAACCTGAAAAAAAAAATGTATCAAGGTTTCCACAGAAATATTAAGCAACACAACTGTTTTCAACATTTATAATAATCAGAAATGTTTCTTAAGCATCAAATCATCATATTATAATGTTTTCTGAAGGATCATGTGACACTGAAGACTGGAGGAATGATGCTGAAAATTCAGCCTTGATCACAGGAATAAATTACATTTTACAATATATTCAAATAGAAAACAGTTATTTTAATTAGAAATATTATTTCACAATATTACTGAACTAAATGCATGCTTGGTGAGCATAAAAGACTTCCTTTAAAAACATAAAACAAACTTTGTAATACTCATTTAAATGTGTGCTTCAGCCGACGACAGTGTGTCTCTCTCAAGAGAAAACTGGAAATTGTTTCGTGGGTTTTGATGGATCAATAAAGACAAACAAATCAATTGAAAAATACAACCAAGGCAACTTTGACTGGATCTTTGTAGGTCACACGCTAGAAAGTCGTTTTCAGCTTGGGAAAATATTAATAACTCTCCAGCGGTGGATGTATTCTTGATGCTAACCTACATTCAGTGGGACAAAAAAAATCATTTCCTAAATTTCAAACGAAAGCTGATTAATAATTGCCCTGTGTCCTCTACCTGAAAATGATGCTTTGAAGGTCGAACGGGTATTCAATAATCCCTGTGGTCGGGATTCGAACCCTCAGAACATCCTGCTGGGTGGGAAGGTAGGAGGAATCGGAGATCCGATCCAGATCAGTTAGATAGCTACAGAAGGAGAAGGAGAGATAAAACATTATTAACCCCTTTATTTCACATGCGGGTGGTTTGGTCCCAGTCAGCAGATCTCAGAGGATCTCAGAGGATGCTTATTATGCTGTCTTGTGAGACAACCTAAAGAACACAACGGCTAAATAGGGAAGACAAATGCTTTTTTGTGTGTGGTCAAACTAAGGTTTTTTATTTTCAGAATGTACACTGCTTATGGTCAAATATTCCTGACGAATAGAAATCTCTTTATTGACTTATTTGATTTGAATGAAGAATGAGGAGGATAAAAACACCATAGAGGCTTTCGCTCCAGGAGGAACATTGGCGGATGTACCTGCTTTTTGGTGAGTTTGCTCAACGGGAATTGGGAATGGTTTTAGTTTATAGGGAACTAAATTAAATACTGCTAAACCAGCACCCAGTGATGTAAGTGTTCATTGATTGGCCGAACGCATGACATATGAAACAACGGCACCCAACATTTTAAAAAAGGCATGTAAACACGAAGTTTACATATACTTAAAACAGCGATAAGACATAAACATACAGAAAGCTAATGTTAAAGGCGTTTACTTGTCGCCATTGTCTGCGGTGTCGTGTTCTATTCTCAGCCTCGATTATACAGGTGAAACTGGAAAAATTAGAATATCGTGCAAAAGTTTGTGTATTTCAGTAATTCAAATTAAAAGGTGAAACTAATATATTTAGTATATATAACTATATACATATGCATGATTATACTTTTCAGAGGGCCGACATTTCTGTATTTAAAATCCTTTTTTAAATTAATTTCATGTAATATTCTAATTTTCTGAGATTTTGAATTTGAGGTTTTCATAAGCTCTAAGCCATAATCATCAAAATTATAACTTTTGCACGATATCCAAATTTTTCGAGTTTCACCTGTAGTAGCAGCACTGCAAGTTGTCGTAGGAGATTTAATTTCTTAGGCCTTCTTTTTACTCTTTAAATCGCATAAAGCCCAGGACACACCAAGCCGACGTCAAAGAACTAGAGACAATAAAAGTTGACTGTGTCTTGGCCAAAAAGCTGCACTTGAACACTGAAAAGACTGAAGGCGACTGTCGACTAGCACGTGTGTTCTGCGCCTGCGTTCAAGAAAATATCTGTCTATATCGGCAGGTATCAATAGGAAACCGAAACTAGGACTATTGAAACACACCGTATAACAAAGAAGTGCTTGCTTACCGTTTTGAATATCAATCACTATCAAAATATCAGAATTTAAAATTCTTCCCATTAATGTATTGCAAAAATAAGATTAAAGAAAGAATTAGAATAAAGAAAAAAAAAAAAGTTTAACCTAATGTTTTAATTATTTCTGAATTGCATATGCTAAATAGATTTTATGTGCAAAATTCCGTGAGGGTCACAATATAGCATACACGATTTTGAAAATTGTATTATTGCATAATTATTTTTTGTCTGACACTACTTTTCTCGAAATAGTATACTGTGATGTATGTGGTATGAATATATTGCATGGCATGTAAAGCAGTTTGCAACACTAAACAAACAGCAGTCTGCTACAATGATGTCACATGACCTCATTATGTGGCATGTTTAATTCAGAAAAAACAAAAAAAATGCCACCATCTCTGAAATAAATACTTTAAATGAGATGTAGCCATCTGCATCCCGTTTTACCAATTAAACTACAATGTACTTGTTTTAATATTATAGATTATATCTACAGAACTGAAGAAATAAACTATTGGAACTATGCTTTCGTAGAACAGGTCTGATTCATTTGTTATTCATTATATAAACAAGTATGTTTCTAGTTTTGTTAGTTGATTTTGTGTAAATCTCAGATATTTCTACTGTACTGATGTGACCTGTATTACCCAAACAAACCAGCAGGGGGTGTGATTCACATGATGCCAATGACTCTAAGCTTCATACATTTGTGTGTATTAATGTGGTGAAATATGCACTGCCTCCATATTTTATTGGGCCAGTAAAAGAAATAGACAAGACTGACTGCCGCCAAACTGTTCAATTAGATCATCAGAGAGACACGGACACAAACCCATTCAGAAAAAGGACCACGAAACACTGAAGCACGTTCTTAGAGAGATTAATTGATTTGTGTGTATTGCACAAGCTGGAAGACATGTTATTTCTAAGTACAAATTGATTTGAATCTGCTTTTTCCAGATTTAATAATATCTTGGATGTTGGCTAGCATTAAAGAAATAGTTCACCCAAAACTGGCAATCCATTTACTTTTCGGTTATTTCTTTCTTTCACGAAACAACTGAGCAGAATTTTTTTTTTGAAATTGTATTGGTTATTTTTCTACACAACTACAATGAACAGGAATGCAGGCTTTCAAGCTCTAAACAGGACACAAATGCACCATAAAAGTTATCCATGTGACTCGCAATTGTAAATCTACTGAAGTCAAATGATTGCATTGTGTGAGTTATTTACTAAAAATTTACTAAAAATCATTCTCATTCATCAGAGTTCATGAGCAATAGCGATTTAGGAAGCATACTAATCTTTTCAAAGAATCAGTTGATTTAGCTCACAAAATCAGCCTGAATCACCGGTTGATGAATCAGACAGATTCTCATAGACCAGTTCAAGATTATCAGTGATTAAAGATTTATATTTCAGTCTGTTCCCCACATAAGAGTTACAACAGAGTGCATGAGTACACTGAATAATGACAGATTTCCAGACAAACATGTCTCAATGGAATAACATGCACCAATGATCATTTACAATATGACCAGGAATGTGTTAAGAAAGTATGTTGACTTTTACAGATACAATATGATATATATACATTTAATTGTTAGGGACATGGCATGGTCCATTTGACATGGTTTAAACACAAACATGATTATGAATAATCATATTGTACTCAATACAGAGATGATACTCACTATTTCGTGGAGTCTGACAGCTGGTACTCTCGGCGTCTGTCGTAGGCCTCTTGAATGCCTGGATCTGCCCAGAGCATCTTTATGGCATTAATGTAGGGGTGGTCAAATGACATCACCTTCTCAATGTCCACCTCCTTCACCAGCATAGCGTTTGCCTGCAGTCCAGAGCGGATCAAAAGTGTAAGACAAAAACAACGGGAAAAAATATAGATGATCAACAGCAATGCAATAGGGCAGTTGACATTCCATGTGAAAAAGAAGTGCACTTAATTGTACTGAATGTGCACTTTTGCACTTCAAATATTAGAAGTAAATAAAAAAACACGCACTTGAAGATAATAGAATATTAATGAAATAAAAGGCCAATTAAGTGTACTTAAAACGTACACGTTCATGACTGTTTCTCAGCACAGTTAAGCACTTTTAAAAAGTGCACTTTGTAATGTCAAATTAAAAGATTTATTTTAAAATACATTTTAAATCAAAATGTTTAAATCCATAATCCTTTTGTCATACACACTTATTTTGATGTGTTGACCAACCTATTAAAGCATGTAGATGATAATTTTAACTGTAGTGTGTAACTTCAAATAACATTTAAATGTAATATATTTTCAACGTACTAAACTGCAACTGCATATATTTAGATACATGACATACAAGTTTTAATAGAAATGACATTAAAGTATATTGTAGTCTATCATAAATGTTTGTCAGCACATTCAGCAGAACAGTTTAACCATATTTCAAAGACAACAGAAGTAATTATGAAATTCAGGGCTCCAGACTGCGACCAAATCGTTGCATTTTGCGACCTATTATTTTTCTCGGTGCGAGTACATTTTGTGGGAGGTCGCACTGCCATCACCATGTTGCCCAACTGATAAGAGCTACCATTTCTGTTGCATATGAAAAGCGGAAAACGAAATGAAAGCAGAACAAAACCTTCTCTTTGAGCTGCGCTGAGAGATTATTAGCCCGGACCGATATTAGAAAGCGCGGCACGAGTTTGATCACGCGACACCGTTACTACACAGCGCCAGGAGATCAAGTGAGAAAGCGTTTGAATTCGCTGAAAATCACATTATGAAATAAATGTTTTTCTCTAATACACATTGGCCACAATTATTGGTGCCCCTAGAAATTTTAATGAGTAAAATATATCTGACGCATATTTCCCTTTATATTTACAATTTTCAGCACACCAGGGTGACTAGGAACATGAAATTACCTAGCCATGACGTCTTGCTTCACAAGAGTATAAATATGAGGAAACACAAAGGCCAAAGTCCCTTAATCATCCATTACACTTGAGTACAACCAAAGAATATTGTTCTGATGTGCAGCAAAAGATTGTTGAGCTTTACAAAATAGAAAGTGATTGTAAGAAAATAGCTAAAGCATTGAAAATTCCCATTTCCACCATCAATGCAATAATTAAGAAAATGTTACAAAATTGCCTGAAAGAGAATGTGTGTCTTGATAGTCTTAATGCACAGCGAGGAGCAGGAGACATCTTTAATGTTGTGGGCCTGTTTTTCTGCTGGAGGTCCTGGACATCTTCATACATACATGGATTCTATCAAATACCAACAGATAAAAAAAACAACAAAAAAACAAAAACAAATGAAGCTTCTGCCATGGTCCTCCCAGTCCCTTGACCTGAACCCTTTAGAAAACTGAAGAGGAGAGTGTATCAACATGGATCTGGGAAACTGAAGGATCTGGAGAGATTCTGTATGGAGAAATGGTCTCTGATCTCTTGTCAGGTGTTCTCCAAACTCATCAGGCATTATAGGAGAAGACTCAGAGCTGTTGTCTTGGCAAAAGGATGCAAAAAGTATTAACCCAACGTGTATTAGAGAAAAACATTTATTTCATAATGGGATCCCCCCCCCCCCCTCTCTCGAAGTCTGACGTGTGCTTCTATAAAAACCTATTTTAAACATGCTCAAATGTTTCTGTAATTATTATAGATAGAGCTTCTATTATGCATGACGTCGTATTAATAGTAAGACCACATGGAATATTGTCGTTTCTTTTTAATTTGCCACACCAAAGCACATTTTAAGAGAATGACAAACAATTATGAATGGTGAAAAACTAATTCATGGTTGAAATAAGTGGTTAAAAGCTAAAGGTGACCAGTTACAGCAACTAAAAATATATATATATATAAATTTGAAATTTGAACCTAAAATCTCTTTAAAGAAAAAGGTTAAAGGTGCTGTTTTTTTATTTTTCACAAAACTTTTTGCAAATGCATTTGCTGATACTAGTGGAGTATAAAATACACACTTCACCTTTAAAGTCCTTGTTATTTGCCCATTTCTGTTCATTTTACACTCATTTAAAAAAAATGTAACTGCTGATTATATGAAAATTGCAACACTCTATTTGAAAACAGCAATTTTGGAAATTAAATTTTGCCCCATTCAAATAAAAGTAAAAAAAAATGAAAAGAAATCAAAATCTGAATCAAATTGCAATAAATTATGTATGTCAAATGAAAAGAATTGCAATATGTTAAGCACATTGTGTCTACGGGCCCGTTTACACAACACCATCTGTGTACAGCGTTTTAAATCATTTTCGTGGGTCTGTGTGAACGGGGATCGGTTTGACAACGTCGTCTGTACACGAAAAACGCAAAGGAAAAACTTTTCCGTCTTTAGTACATCCTTGTCATGTAAAGGTACCCTTATACTACCACACGAACCGTGACGTTTCTTTTCCCCAAAGGCTGGTTATGAAAATAAAACTTTTTAGGGCCGAAATAGAAAAACACCATGAAACTGGTCACAAACTTATCCAAAATCAAAAGAAAGAAACAACAAATGTTATTCTGCATAAAGAATTTGGCAGGAAATGTATAATGCATGACCTAGATGCTTTCATCAGATTCAGCCTGAAATGCTTTAAAACTGAAATACTCAACATGAACCATTCTAACCTTGTTCTGCTCGTACTTGTAGCCGATTTTCAGGTTCTCGGTGGCGCGGATCATGGCCTGCATGGAGGTGAAGATGTTCTGGTACACCAGCTTGGTGAAGCCACGTTTGTCCTCGTCTGTGTATCCAGTGCCATGGATGATACGCATCTGTTTGATGAACGTACTTTTGCCGCTCTCACCCGTGCCTAGAGCAGAGAGGAGGGTCAGAGGTCAGGTTTATATTGAAAGACTAGATAAAGATCACAGGTACGGCATCCTTCATTCATGACCATCCGTTTAGATGGTTTGGTCACAATGTGGCAGCACATCGGGACACTTCTTTGTTCAATTGAGAAAAAAAAAGAGTCAATAAGAGCAAATAAGTGCCTTTGCCATGTTGGCTGCTGCTCCTTACAATAACATCAGTCTATTTTAGAAAAAATAACTGCATGACTCACATTAATGTAAATTATTTTGCCTGTTTAATTGTCCTTTAATTCATTTATCTGTATATTATTTTATATTATTATTTTATATATATTAAAAAAAAAAAATATATATATATATATATATATATATATATATATATATATAAACAATGTTGAATGCCTGTGAAGCCCAGTGTACAGTCTGAACTTCAAAAGGGTTTGTATTATCCGTCACACATGTGAACTCGCCCACGCACACAGACCCTCACACTCAGACAGAGATTAAAGTCAACATTGAATGACACACACATTTTAATTCTGCAACATTTCCAAATGAAACAGGTTATTCAATGAGAAAAAAGGGTGCACAATAAACGTGCAGAAAAAGTCCTGGAACACAAAGAAAGAAGTCAATTTTGCCCCCACTGTTGGTTACAAACATTCTTCAAAATATCTTGTCTCTCGTTACATAACACTCCTGTTTGGCTTCTCGGCTCAGCTGAGTGAGGATTTCAAACGAAGGCCGCTTTTCAGAATGAGAAAAGTCCTTCATCCCCTCTGTGACTGCAGGAAGTGAACCGATCAGCGAAGGGGCACGAGCATATCTGCACAAATAAAGCCAAATCCTACTGAGTTTTTGAAAAACTGTCAAGGCTCTGAGGAATGTAAATATGGTGCTGCAGTGGAAGCTTTCAACTCTTCTTGCAGCACAAAATCTACCGCACACTTTTATTGTCCATGAGGTAGGGGTGTTACAATATATCGTAATACAAAAATGCAACATCGTGGATAGATCACCCACAAATTACAGTGAGAAACAAATTCAAGGTTTCAGAGTTTTAGTGTCATTAGGGTCCTGATAATGCCAAATGTCTGATGTTACCAGTAAAAAGTGGCCAACATTCTAGTCAGTGAAAGAGTGCAAGCATATTCGTCTAAAATAATTCTGTATTTTCAGCTTCAGAATCATGAATATTTTTATTCTGGTGTCTCTATTGTCCTGTGCATTGGGTTTCCAGCACCAAGTCCAAGCCTATTCATTTACACACATAATGCAATATCAAATTTAGCATTTTAATCAACAGTTAATATTTTATTAACCTTTTAACATGTGTTGGAGTATAGCAATGATATCGTATCGTGAGTTCAGTATTGTGATATGTGATAAAAAAATGATATCCAAGCAGGTTTCACAAACATTTCCCCTAGCTCCAATTTTTCCAGCCATTGCCAATTTACTTAATATACTATAACTGCATTTACAAGCGGATATTTTCTTGGTCTAATATTTGTTACTTTTAGTAAAAAAAACAAAAAAAGAACACTTATATGAACCAGAGGATACTACTGCACACAATATTTTAAATATATTTTTAGAATTTTTTCTAATAAGCCCCAGGAATTTATATGGCATTGAGTAAGGGGTGTGTATTGACAAATTATACTGTAAAACAGTCAAGCCCAATATTAGGGGTGCAACGGATCGTAGTTGATCCCTGATCCATACGGACCAGTCCCCACGGTTCGGCACGCATGTGATTTGTGGATTAATTGCAAAGTCTAGATGGATTAATTAACCATCATAGAGTGAATGTTTATCATTTGCACGTGTTTTGTCTGGCCAATTTACACATTCAAGCAATTTTAAACCATTCAAGCGCAAGAAGAGGCCAAAGAGAATTGATTCCTCTTTCGTGTCTCCTTGCGTTTGAACAGACACAAACACACAAAATGATGTCAAAATACCCATCTTGGCAAGTATTCTCGTAAACACAGTCGATTATGTCTTAAGTGTATATAAACAGTTCAAAAAGAAATCAGATGTGTATCATTATATTGGATCCGTGCATTCGGTCTTAAAGTGACAGCAGCCTATAAATACTTGCTGCTGTCCAAGTCATTAATGTTAATCAAACAACAAAACAAAGATTAAAATATATTTAATTTATACAGTAACACTATAATGTTTTTATACATTTAATGGTTAAATTTCTACATTTGAATACTACTGTTAGACTATACTTTATTTGTAACTTTGTATTATTTGTAATATTGTATTTATCTATGCTTGTAAATAGTGTATTTGTGACTGTTCACTTGTCTTTAATAATGTTTGAACTTTATTAGTTAGGCTAGTAGTTTTAAAAATAACAAAAATACAAAATAAAAAAAGACAAAAATAATTAAAAAAAAACGTAATATGATTTGTGAGTTTTATGATGCGTTGCACCACTACCCAATATACATTCAAATTTAATAATAGTATTCAAATATTTTAATTAAATAATATAATAAATTTAATTATAATTATAATATATTTTGATTTTAATGAAATGGTGCCATTAAATGTAATAACTTTATGTAATATTGACTATTTGTGTAATATTTGCCAACTAAAAATCATAGATTGCCACGTGTCAAAAAATATGCATTTGTGTGTAAACGCAGCCAAATGACAAATCTACAATAGCGTATTTAAAAAAAAAAAATACAAACACAAAAATGTTGTTTGATAAAAGCAAACATAATAATGCAGTTAATCTGCACTTCACACACATTCAGGTCAGATTTATCCTTCTTCTCTCTGCAGATATTACAAGTACCAAATAAAAAACCTATAGAAATAAAGCTTACTGATCTTTTAGAAGAAGCACAAGCAATGCTATTTTTCTCTTTTCTCTCTGTGGATTCATGCTAATGGAGATCCCCATTAAACACACTGATTGTGTAGCAGGTCCAAAATGGAAACACATTAAGACGTGATGCATTAGACAACTGAAGTAGCAACACCCGAGGTTTAACCAACAGAGAGAGAGACCATAGAAGTCTACACTGCTTTTCCAAAGCAAAAATAAGAGCTGGTTTTTAATGGGCCAGCGCTGATTATGTTATGACAGGGCTGGATCCCTGGAGAGTCAATGTGCTTCATATCAAACAGGTCAAACAGCGTTAGCTTCCCATGCTAAACAGATGCAAATCTAACTGCATCAAATTACAGCATCTGTATATCATTTAAAACTCACGTGCAACCCGCAAAAACATGCGTCAGGTCTAATTGTTTTATCTTTCAGCCGAGCAACACGCCACAATGTAATTGCATCGTAGAACAAAAGCAGAAAATATGGTTTTGTTGCTCACAGAACCAGGAAATGTCCTGACCGCTGAAAGCATGTGAAAAGGGGATTTTCCCGCTCACAAAACAACAAAAACAAAACAACAACATATTTTCCAAATATAGGATACATTAATGCCACTAGATACCTGGCTTTTAGGATGGTCATCAAGAACAATCCCTAAGCTTATTTGGGCAAAAGATAGATGAGATTTGGCTCTAATGACCCATGATTCATTTCAGGTAGCAGGGAATCTTCTAGAAATGTCTGATGTTAAATAGATTTCTAGTATCTAATGAGTATATGACTCATTCTTATCTCTGAATGTGCCAGTCTTGTACAGCAAGATTATTGAGCATTAAAATTCAAACTTGTTTCTCAGAGACAACAATGACATTAAATGAAGACTGAGGCACTACAGTGGTAAAGACTGAAAGCCATTCCTAACTCTGTACACACCTTTTAACCCAAACGGATACAGGTTCACAATGCTTTCAATGAGGTGGAAAATCTTTTGAAAAGACGCACATCCGGCATTATTATACAAACTCTTCTATACATCTATGAACTATTACTATGAATGATAGTCGGATAACAAATATTTGCAGTACCCTAAAGGAAAAATAATCTGCATTCAAGGTTCAAAGTGCCAGTCATTTGGTTGCTATAGTAACAATGCTTTCCCTTTGTTTGTTTTAGTGCATTCAGTTTCCGTCAGAGAAATACTACACGCATCAGCATCTCTCAGTGCTGCATCTCTCGTGAATGAGCTCTTACAGTCATATAATGCAGTATAATGTGAACTTTGGCACATCACATTTCACTTTTTTAGTCAATCAGTTGAGTACCTGCCTGGAAAAAAAGGTCTGTCAAAATCTCGATTTTTGGACACAGTACAAATGCGTACTAGTGCTGGTTGAAAATCTGTGTGTCTTTACATTTGGACCCTGATCTCATACCAAGCCACTAAATGCAGACAATGTTAATGTCTGTGTAAAATATTACAAGCCAGTAGTAGGTAATATAGCCTACTCTACAACAACATGACGTGCCGTTCTACACCGGTAGCCTACATTTTGCATTCACTCTTGTTGTTGGTAATTCCTGAATGTGCACAATAATTTTCTTTTTGATATTGCATTAATAAGGAAGCCAGAAAAAAAAAAAAAAACTTGTGAGGAATAGAAGTACAGACTCTTCAATAGGTTGAATAACATTGAAAATATATATTTCCAAATCTCCACCAGACAAAAAAAGACGAAACAAGGACTTGTTGCCCTTTGATGATCAGGGTTGAACTCCATTCAGAAATAAATATAAAATGCATTAAATTCCAATTCAGTTCTGGAATTTGAACTAAATTTAGACAGAAGTGGCTGTTCAGGATTCAGAATCCTGACAGAATCCATTTTGTTTAAACATTTTTTTCTATA
Source organism: Meda fulgida (assembly GCA_030578275.1). NCBI lineage: Eukaryota > Metazoa > Chordata > Actinopteri > Cypriniformes > Leuciscidae > Meda > Meda fulgida. Next base: position 4,519,485 of record CM060617.1, on the reverse strand, counting down.
AAAGTAGAATGTAAATTAACTGAATTTCAAAGAATGTTTTTTTTTTATTAGAAAAGCGTAGTTCGTAAAGATAAAATTTCAACGATGACTTGACAAAGCCTTGTTTTAAAAGGTTTAAAATGCATTGAAGTTTGAAGTAATGATACAACGATAGGCAGAACAATAGACAGAACGACAGGCAGAACGATACAACGATTGACAAAACGATCCAACGATAGACGGAACGATACGATAGGCAGAACGATACAACGATAGACAGATACAACGATAGACAGATACAACGATAGACAGAACGATACAACGATAGACAGATCCAACGATAGACAGAACGATACAACGATAGACAGATACAACGATAGACAGAACGATACAACGATAGACAGATACAACGATAGATAGAAACGATACAACGATAGGCACAAAGATACAACGATAGACAGATACAACGATAGACAGAACGGTACAACGATAGACAGATACAACGATAGACAGATCCAACGATAGACAGAACGATACAACGATAGACAGATACAACGATAGACAGAACGGTACAACGATAGACAGATACGGTACAACGATAGACAGATACAACGATAGACAGATCCAACGATAGACAGAACGATACAACGATAGACAGATACAACGATAGACAGAACGGTACAACGATAGACAGATACAACGATAGACAGATCCAACGATAGACAGAAACGATACAACGATAGGCAGAAAGATACAACGATAGACAGAACGATACAACGATAGACAGATACAACGATAGACAGAACGATCCAACGATAGACAGATACAACGATAGACAGAAAGATACAACGATAGACAGATACAACGATAGACAGAACAATCCAACGATAGACAGATACAACGATAGACAGATACAACGATAGACAGAACGATCCAACGATAGACAGATACAACGATAGACAGAACGATACAACGATAGACAGATACAACGATAGACAGAAAGATACAACGATAGACAGAACGATACAACGATAGACAGATACAACGATAGACAGAACGATACAACGATAGACAGATACAACGATAGGCAGAAAGATACAAAGATTGACAGAACGATACAACGATAGACAGAACGATACAACGATAGACAGAACGATTGTTACAGAATTATGTATTCCTTGTTATCGTTATTTTTTGTGTTTGTTCTTTTTTTCTGTTGTGCTAATGCTGTTTGTTCCAAGCAGGATCTTCCAATCAGCTGCGGGATGGCTCGACCTCTTTAATTGGCGTGGCTTTAAAACGTCAGCTTCCGCCCTCTGAAGTCGAGCTGTTGCGATTCCGGGCTGGTCGCACTTCTCCTGTCTCCTCTCCAGCCGTCAGATCATTATTATACCTGATTTAGATTATGTTATGTCTTTTATTTTTCAGTGATGGTGTTTTGTAGGGTTGACCTGCCCTTTTCTTTGATATTACGTTTGCTCTGTTTTGTTAGTGTAGTTAGGGTAATTTGTTGGATTTTGTTTTGGATAATTTAAAGAGAATTTTGATTATTATCTGTTTTGTTTGTTATTTTGGGCCTTGGGTCTTCCATACACCCACTGGTTTATGTTACTCTGGAAATATTCTCACTTTATATATATTACTTTCTTCATCTTAATAAAAACGTTTATTGTTTTTTCCTGAATTTTGGGCTCATTGGTTTCTTTTGGTCTGACGACTGGGCGTGGAGTCATGTTTTATTTTTTTTTGTTACGATTTAAAACCTAGATGGATCGTAATAACGTACGATAGGTAGAACGATACAACGATAGACATGACACGATAGGCAGAACGATACAATGATAGGCAGAACGATACAATTATAGGCAGATTGATTCAACGATAGACAGAACGATACGATAGGCAGAACGATACAACGATAGACAGAATGATACGATAGGCAGGCAGAACGATACAACGATAGACAGATAAAACGATACAACAATAGACAGATACAACGATAGACAGAACGATACAACGAAAGACAGAACGATACGATAGCCAGAACGATACAACGATAGACAGAACGATACGATAGGCAGAACGATACAATTATTGGCAGAGCGATACAATTTTAGGCAGAGTGATACAAAGATAGACAGAACGATGCAAGGATAGGCGGAACGATACAAAGATAGACAGAACGATACAATGATAGGCAAAATGAAACAACGATTGACAGAAAGATACGATACACAGAACTATACAACGATAGACAGAACGATACAACAATAGATTGATTGATAGACAGATAAATAGATAGATAGATAGACAGCCAGGCAGATAGATCGCGTGACGAGTTCAGACATGACCTCAGGCCACTACAACACACTGAACGCCTGTACTTCTGTCCCTCACAGCGTTGTTTTCATTCACATCAATTTAAACATGCCGCTTCCTCCGACTGATCTATACACACATTCATTCATTCATGAAGCGAACGGATCCGCCTCCAAAACCTTCCCAGACAAGCCAAGCAAAAGAAATAGAATAATTTAAAACGTCTGATTTATTTCTCGTGACCCTGTCACAAGATTACAACAGCCCCCAACATACACTCCACCCTTCCAGTTATCTCTGTCCTCTCTCTCTGTCGTTCTGTTTTGTGTACGAGGACAGACAGCCTCTCCTCTTAAATCAGTCATTTAGCCCCTCCGAAAGAGCCAGCCGTCCTCCTCGTCCAGTATTAGGCATACTCATAACTCAAATACTTCTTTATTCTATTTTTTTTAAATGACCTAGAAATAGGAGGGCAGCTATTATGGTCTTGAGCCGGTACGGTGCAGGCCTGCGGTCACGCTTCGGCTTCAGCTCTTACAAAATCAAACACAGGACCTGCCGACTGGACAACCGGATCTGTCAGAGGAGTACTAGGGAGCAAAAAAATACGAGTACAGCATTGGAAATACATATGTGACCCTGAACCACAAGACCAGTCACATGGGTCAATTTTATGAAATTGAGATTTATACAACATCTGAACGCTGAATAAATAAACTTTCCATTGACGTATGGTTTGTTAGGATATAACAATATTTAGCCGAGATACAACTATTTAAAAATCTGGAATCTGAGGGTGAAAAAAAATGGAAACTTTGAGAAAATCACCTTTAAAGTTTGCGATTGTGCTGCATTCACTCACAAAAATAAATGTTTATATATTTACGGTAGGAAATTTACAAAATATCTTCATGGAACATGATCTTTACTTGATATCTTCAGGTTCAGATTCAAGATGCTCACCATCGTGAATCAAATTCAATCCGAGGATTGGTTTGTCACGATAGATCTGAAGGACGCTTGAAGGAATACTTCCACATATATAGGTAACGCGCAGATGCCTTCGTTCCCTATCTATGTGGAAGAAAGCTTGGTTTCTCTCCCAAGGCCCTGTGTTGGGAGTGCCATGTCGCCGGAAAACTGTTTCGACAGACGCCTCCCTCACAGGCTGGGGCGCGGTCATGGACGGCCGCTTTATGACAGGCCTATGGCAGGACCATCATTCCTCCTGGCACATAAATTGCCGTCTACACCTGGTACTCTTGTGCTCTCGTCCTAAGTGTGCCTGTGAGCAGCTTCACACTAGGACAGGCAGGGCTCGTTGTGGCATAGTGGGTACTCGTTCCCCCAAAGTGTCATTCGACGCAGTTCGAGTTCCCTCAAAAGGGAACGTCTCAGGTTACGACTGTAACCCTTGTTCCCTGAGAAAGGGAACGGGAACTGCGTCCCTTCGCCACGCATTCCCCTGCCTGGGAGCAACTTGCTTCATCGCAGAAGCTAACTCTGTTGGGTGCCGGCGTCTCTTTGTAGCTTCCGTGTATGCCGTCACACATTACGTCATGACGCAACACCAATCAAGATTGGCTTAGTTTCATTCATACGTTTCCCCCAAAGTGTCATTCGACGCAGTTCTCGTTCCCTTTCTCAGGGAATAAGGGTTACAGTCGTAACGCGAGACGTTTTCTTAGTTGGCCGACACAAAATATTGTGCATTTCTTTGCAGGAATAGTTTGTCTAAAATATAGTAGTGAACATTTGAAGTGGATCAAAACCTTTCATCAAAGTTATACATGAATTTTGAACAATACACGTTCTTGTATCAGGACGACTTGGATTAACTTCAAATGTTGACTACTATATAAGCTTTGTAAATTTACTTTCCAGCAATGACAGTGAATGGTGAATTACACTTAGCAATACACTGCACCATAGAAGTCTCATAAAACATGTTCATATAACTATATTTCAAGTCTTCCGAAGCCATTCAAATCGAACAATTCCTAAGCAATTTCTAAAACCTGGCAACGGATTCACGAAAATCGTCTTAAGAAAGAAGAAGTAAATTCTAAGAAGTTTGTAAGAATGTTCCTAAGAGCAATTCTTGGAAAATTCTTAAAGGGGTCCAATTATGCTTTTTCACTTTGTCAACTTTTTCAAAACAAGTTAGTGTGTAATGTTGCTGTTTGAGCATAAAAAAGATCAGCAAGGTTACAAAGCTCCAAGTCCACTCCAAAGGGAGATATTCTCTTTAACAGGAAACACTTTTCAAGAACTACAACAAACGGCTCATTGGGTCTCCAACACACTTCTTAGGATCTTGTGAAGTCCCACACTCATTTAAATAATCCCCACCCAAGGAATGTGCAAAAAAGGGGACGAGGCCTTGGTGAACTGCCCTGGAAAAGACACGAAAGTCTTAAGAATAAAATTCTTCTTAACTGCTATTTTCTTCCTATTTTTTAATCTAAGAAAAAAGATACAATTTTTTTGTATTCCGAAAAAAACTTTTCTTAAGACAACATTTAAAGGGATAGTTCACCCAAAAATTTAAATCCTGTCATCATTTAATCATCCTCACGTTGTTCCAAACCTGTTTAAATTTCTTTGTTCTGCTGAACACAAAGAAGATATTCTACAGAAAGTTTGTAACCAGGCCGCTTTGGGGCACCATTGACTTCCATAGTAGGGAAAAAATATCAATGGTACCCCACAATAGTTCAGTTTCCCACATTCTTCAAAATATCTTCCTTTGTGTTCAACAGCATAAAAATATATTCATACAGCTTGGGAACAACCTGAGTAAATGATAACAGAATTTTCATTTTTGGGTGAACTATCCCTTTAAGAAATACTAATATTCCTGAAAAGAACGTTCTCGAAAATCATTGTTAATAACTTCTTCAAGTTAGGATAACACCCAACCTGTCTTAAGTCCCCAAAGGTAAGATATTTAACGAATTTATTGTGTTGTTTCAAAGATTAAGCATTACAAATAACATAATAACATGAGTAAATGCAGTGCCAAGTTTGATGTTGTTTGGATTAGAAATGCAAAAGATCTTTGCCAGTCGCAACGAAAATGTTCTGCGTGCTTAATATGATAACTACAGTAATCTACAGACAGCGCAAAAAGACGGGCTTTGAGGTGTTTTTAATTCAGTGAGTCTTCAGCAATACCCACCTTTCAATCAAAGAACACCAAAGAACATAAGAAAAGATTTTCGGAATACAAAATATTCTACTTTTTTTTAGGTTAGAAAATAAGAAGAAAATAGCAGTTAAGAAGAATCTTATTCTTAAGAATGATTCGTGAATCCGGTCACCCGGTCTTAAACCAGAATCCAAAACTGCTATTGTCAGAGGTGGATGTAAAAATGTATTAATCATGTAAAATTTTAAAAACAATGGCTGTCCAGATAGACCGACTCAAAACAAAACTAGATAGCATCAAACTATCACTTCCATTATAATCAAACACTGTAGAAACTGGAAGCATCCAAAGTAGTGCATTACAACGCATATTCGGTTTTCTCAAGCTACTTTATTTTTCCTGTATGACCAAAATAAATGATTTATTTGTTTATTTGCTATTTTATAACACTTTACTATTAATTTACACATATATATATATAGAATATACACACTACCATTCAAAAATGTTTTTAAAGAAATTGATATTCTTATTCAGCAAAGAGGCATTCAATTGAATAAAAGTTAAAAAGTAAAGTAAAAAAATTAAGTAATGTATAATGTTACAAAATATTTATATTTCAAATAAATGTTCAAGTGACACTGAAGACTGGAGTAATGATGTTGAAAACTCAGATTTGCTTGACAGGAATAAATTACAATTTTTTTTTATTCAAATAGAACACTGTCATTTTAAATTGTAATAATATTTACAATATTAATATTTGCTTTTACTGTATTTTTGATCAAATAAATGCAGCCTTTGTGAGCATACAAAAAAAAAAACGAATTTTAAAAACATGACTGACCCAAAACGGTTTGAAAGGTAGTGCATATATAGTACACATTTATATATTCTATTTAAAAATATAATATTTGTGAATTTATTCCTACGATTTTTTTTAGCTGGTAATTCAGTAACATAGTCAAGTTATGTCATTGTACATCTAATGATTGTCCTCTTCAACAATCCTGATTTTAGATTAAAATTAACCAGTAAAAAACAAAGCGAATCTTGATCTGGGCTGAACAGCGTCCCAAAACCACTTGGCAATTCTCAGGCTCAATAATTATTCCAAGCACAGTGGAAATAGGAGAGCAGTTTGGGAAGTAGGATATGGCGGCACCTCGGGCTACAGCCCAGCACGAGTGGCCTGTATAACACGAGAGATGCTGGCAGCAGTGGAGAGCGCGAGCCAGAAAACTCACTCCAATCTAGGCTACAACTGTCCCTCAAGTCCTGCAGGAGTCTCATTCAGAGCCCGGACTGAAACCATGTGTGTGTGTGTGGGGGGGGGGGGGGGAGACCACGTGGGCGGACAGAGCTGAGAAACTGTGTTGTTGCCATAGAGACAGGCCGAACCCCCTCCCCCCCGCTACAAACCTCCACGTCAATTCCTGAGCGTACGTATAAAACAAGAGCACTTGTATCTTATCACTTCACTGCAGTCAAGCAAGGAAAGGAGATGATGCTGGGAAGAGAGACAGAAATTAAGAGATTTAGTCCAAAAACACAACAAAATGCAAAAGGCAAATACTGCTCTGTTTTAATAAAGCATGTCCTGCTTTCAGCAAAATGAATCTATCTGAGCTGCACCTACTTCTACAGCGCTCCCTCCTCCATATGTTGGCCTGACCCTTCGGTCAGCACAGGTTTGAATCACTGCAGACGCCCAGACTGTGAGGAGGAAGTGGCACGGATGCTCCTGGAAAGCATGCAAATATAACCAGTAGGCCATTTGCAGCGCGCTTTAACCGCAGTGAACTGTTGAGGTGAGCGTATCAGATAAACGACAACCACACAATTAGCATTGAGTGGTAGAGATAAACCTACTGAGGTTTACATGATTCAAAAAGGAAGTGCTTGGTTATTTTATTTGATTATGTCAACTCCACTAGCACCGGTTGCAATGAACTTTCTCCCAAAGGGCAATGAGTCTTTTAAGTTCATGCAAAAACATGCAGCAAACCATAGAAGTGATACGGCGGCTGCATTGGATCTTAGTCAGGGTATAGCTGCAATATTGAATGTCACATGGATAAAATCGTTCAGCCAATAAACCAAACAAATGTCATTTTAGCAAAAGCATTCCCATGGTCCAAAACTTCAGAAATATGGGATGCTGATTTGTCAATCAGATAATGTTATCTAGCATGTTATCTAATTTAGTCATTTAAAAAAAAAAAGACTCTTGAGAGCATCAGAAGGAATGTGGTAAACTACAAACAAACCAGTAATATTTTTCATCATATGCAATAGTTGTTTTTTTTTTTTTGCATAAGTGAGTTTTTATGGAGTTAGCTACAAAAGCCAATTTAAAAATACACTGCAGAAATAAAAAAAATATACTTTTTTGTGGCAGGACAAGTACTAAATTTAACTACTGGCCAGACTGGACACCAAAAAGAAATTATATTTGTTGAACTCTAAAGAAAATGTGATTTTTCATATTTCTTTAGCATAAATGCCTAATGCCTTTCATATGCAAGGAATAACAAATGTATAAAAATTCAACAAATCCAGATATGTAAAAATGATTTAAAATGATTTAAAATACATTTTAAAGCTACTAAAATAAGAGTCAAAAGCAAGTCAGGTAAGAAACATTTCACTGGGTATAACAACACTATCGTTCAAAAGTTTGGGTTTAGTAAGATTTTTATTTAAAGAAACATTCTATTCATCATTCATTTAGTTCAATACCATTAACTTAGCTGGTTGCCACAATTATAAACTACACTTTAAAGGTGGGGTATATCACTAACTAAAGTTATATGAACATAGTCTCTCCACTCAAAGAGACCATAACAGACTCCTGCTATATTGGGGGCAGTCCTAGCCTAATGGTTAGAGTCAAACTGGTAACACAAAGGTTGTGGGTTTGATTCTCATTACCAGCAAGAAACTCCCAATCGCTCCCCGGGCCCTTCTAATGTGTGTACAAAGGAAAAATTCAGAGTATGGGTTACCATACTTGGCCTTCATGTCATGTCACTTTATATTACTGAGAATAGAAACAAGACAATTTTCAAAAAGTAACTTGAACCAACACACCTCTGACCTCTGACACTTATGCACTTCAAACTGAAGAACAGAGATAAGACAAACTAATAAGCACAAACAATGATCTCTAGACCCACGTGACCACTGTAAAACTCAGTCTAAACTATTCACTTAAACAAGAACAGCAAAACAAAAGACAATATACACAAAAGTTGTTAACACAATGTGTTCTGAACATGTTGCTAAAATGTTCATATGGCTAAAACTAAACTGTCTATTTCAGCAAAAAAAAGAAGAAAAAAGGTCTAATTATTTAATAATTTGCACATTAATAATCATTAAATGTGATGCTGTCATAATTAGAGCATAATTTCACAGACAAATAACAACATAATGCATAGCCATATTTCTGCAATACATGGGTTTTTATGATCCCCCATAAATCAATAGGATTTTCTAAAACATAAAGCGAGGCCAAAATGTGTTGGTAAAACTTTGAGAAATTGGTGTAATCACCCTTTAATGTATACAAGCACAGCTGCACTCGTGTCACAACAGCGTCTGGGATGCTTTTTAAAAGGTTATTAACGGAACCAAAGACTGCATTTTACTGGCCTTAAAAAAGTTCTCATTTTGGAGCTGTCCGTCATCTCTCAGAAGTATGTGGTTCCTCACACTAGTTGCCTTATGATTCCTAGTTAAAGCTGCCGTCTGGATGGAATGTAACGTTAATGAATGGCTTGTAGACGCGTAGCGTCGCCTCCCGTTTCTACTGTGCCCTTTATGAGTGACGGAGGGAAATACTGAAAACCAGGGACGCTCCATGTCTCAATGCTACTACAGGAAAACAGGAAATGCTGCAGGGACAGAGCCAATAACAATTAAAAAAGTATTTCCCTTCCATAAAGGAGAACAGTAACCAACAAATAAACAAGCCTGAACCAATGCTTAATTCAAGACAACAATGTGAAAGCATTATCAGTCTCGGCTGCTGTTTTGGTGCTGGTTTAGCTGGTGAACCAGCAAAAATAAGATAGTGAACCTGGCAAATTATTATATTTTTTGTAGTGTTAGTGTAGAGTTTTTTTGTTTGGTTTTCTGTTTGGTTTTCTGTAAACATCCTTACAACAAGATTAATTTACCTTAGAAGCAAAATGACAAGATATTATGACAAAATTTAGTAAGCTGTATGAATAAAACAAGAAAAACCTAATCAAGAAAAGGGTAAGAAAATACACTTAATTCAAAGAGAAAACAAGTTTAATTTTCTAACCCCACCGGCAAATAGTTTCTGCTTTTTGGTTGTTTTGCTTCGCAAATAAATGATCTTGTTTCAAATATGTTCATTTTACTGCAAAAATAGATCAAAAATATGATTTTGTGGAGTTAAACTGAACTACCCAAGAGGACTGAATTGTATTTTAAAGAAATTCAATACAGGTGGGAAAATGTTGTGTTCTTCAACCTTGGAACACAGAAGGTTATTTGTTAAATATGATAGAACTAAATATAAAAACTAAACAGAAAATTCTATAGATAGGATTTCTAACAACCATCCATGTACCACCCTAAGCCCATAAAGCATATATATTTTCAAACTTCAAGGCTTCTTAAACTAAATTGGAATTTAAAAGACATTCCATTCAATTAAATTCTGAATGAAGCACAACCCTGGTAACCAGATGGTTAATAGGCCTCGTCATCAAACCTTTAGATGAACACCAGTTGTCCTTCAAATTACACCTGCAATGAGCCTATGATTAACATAGAGGAAAAACATCCTACGTTTAATCTCTGCATTATACTAGAATGGTTGAGATGGGGAATCGAAAATCGATTCCAGTTCTAGAATCGGATACTTAAGTTCAGGATTTGCAAAATTTGATTCATTTGTGTGCATTTTAATATGACTTTAAACCATTCAAGTGCAAAAAGACCCACACGCTGTTTTCTGTTTTGAGGACACATCCAATGCGTGCAAACAGAAAGCCGCCTCTATAGTGTATAGTGTGCGATACTGAGAGTTGAAGAGTTCTCTTCCACGTCTTTTTGAATGGACAAATACACAAAAATATATCAAAATATCCTCGTAAACACAGTCGGTTATGTCTGAATGTAAACAGTTGACAAAGAAAATGCAAGAGTATCAGTATATTGGATCCGTGCAGCTCTTAAAGTGACAGCAGCCTAATATTCCTGCTGCCGTCACTAATAACGTTAATCAATCAACAAAAGATAAAGACAAAATTCAGTCACTGGTTTTGACTGAATAACTATATTTGTAATGTATATTTTATTTATAGAGTGCTGTGTTATCTGACATTTGATTCGTTTCTGTACCTTAATACCTGAAAATCTTAATTTCAATCGTATCTTTTGTCAGTTGCGATTGCTAATTTGTTTATTTGTAGCTTTTTAAACCATAGGCATAAGTTCCTTGTGTGAGTGTTCTTTAGTTTAGATTGTTGGTCATGATATTCGACTACAATTAAATGTTTTGATAAATGTGAATGATATCCTATCCAAGTTTGTTTGCTATTACCTTATTGGAATCGAAATTAGAAATTGATAAGAATTGGAATCGATGAGCAGAATTGTATTTGGAATCGTTAAAATTCAAATTATATCCAACCCTATTGGGATGTGAGCGCGTGTACGGTCGAGCATCTTCGAGCAACTGTCAAGAAATCTAATGTTTGCTACCAATGAGATGGCAAGGAGACTGCCTGTGTTCCACATCTACTCACTAAAAGCTCCCTTTTTGTTCCTTTCCATCAGGGCCTACTTTGTGAGGAAATTGATCTGTTAAATGTGTCAAGGATAAGAAAAGAAAAAACGTGCATGTGTGCAACAGGAAAGGCCATTCGAGGTTTGCAGTGTATAATTAGATACATGGTTACCATACACACAGTCATATTTTTTGGCCACTCCATTTCTGTTCGTCGTATGCTATGACTGAGCCTAACCAGATGAAAAATAATGAAAAGAAAGAAAGACAGCAATAAAGAATGATATGTGTGTGCCATCTATCCTTGCAGGTCTCTGTGGCGTTGCCGGAGAAGTGCACCTGTTCTATAAATACCGGCACAGGGGGAGCAGAGGACGAACTCAGAAGTCAGGTCAGTCAATCACCTTGAAGAATTTCATCAAGGATAACAGCGAGAACATCTATAAATACACACATCAGAGAAATAGAGACCCTTAGCTTAGTAATCTCACTGTAAGAACCCAAACAGTAAGTTTGGGTTGAAAATACTCACAATTTTCTCTGAGCATCGTGAGGGCAAGGCACAACACGCCTGTGTCGCTTCTTTCTCACTTAGCTCTCCTCCGAGACCACCTGGCCCCGTTTGGCGCCGTGTGTGGCAGCATGTGCAGTTCAGACAACAGCGCTCTCTACAGGCCGGGTAAGATGAGGGGCTGCTTACATAAGAGTAACAGCAGGGACTCACGGCCAATTAAAATCCAGCCTCATTAAAGAGTACATCACCTACCGTTAGGGACACTTCAGGATTTCACTTGCCTGCTGTTATGCAAAATTCTGATACTGGCCTTGAAGGAACGATAGGTAGGTGACTGAAGGCAAGATGAATATTAACAAAATGCAAAGAAAAATCTTGTGAACAAGACCTTAAATGCACCATCACAGGTACATAAATACTTCTGAAATCATTTTTAAGATCTTGCACACCGAGTCTGAAATAGTTTGAAATTCGTATTCGTCATTCGGTGGTTCAGAATTGACAAAACACCTCTTAAAATACTTGCTACAGATGCAAAAAATGCAGAAAATCAAACCCGATCCGAAATTTTATGACGGACGAGAATTTCGGACTCAGAGTGCAAGGACCTTTAGGGGAAAGAAGTATTTATGTACATGTAGACCAACAACGTTATAACAAATCTCTTTTTACATATGACAATTCAAAAATGCTTTAAGACGTTCCCATAAAAACGGCAGGCAATAAATTGGTGATAAAATTTTTCCAACAAACAAAAAACAGCAACGATAAAAAAAATCCATCCTAACACTTGCAAGCATGCAATCAAATCTACACCAGACAACAACCAAAAACCCAGCGTCCACCATCATTATCAAAAAAACGGACCGATCTCGTTGCACAGCATCTGAAATGCTGAAATGTCTGAACAAAGTCTGTCATCAATGTGGTTCAGTTTAATTACCTTCCAGAACTGTATTACACGACTGTGTTCCCAAACAGCAGCATTCGTCTGCGCGCTCTGAGGCATAATTTATACACAAAATTATTTTTATAGAATGGCTTCTCCTTCTGCGGCAACTTTCATTTTTAAGAGATATTTATCGCTAGTTTATCAGGAAGTGACGATTTTGTTCTCTTCGGCTCACTGGATTGAAATGGTGCTTTATTCGCAAATGTTTTATGCGATCAAATTCGCAACTTTGGATGGAAACATAGCTTGAGAGTAAATGATGACAGGATTTTCATTTTCAAATGAACTATACCGTTTAATTCCCAGAATGCCTTGAGACTCTGAACTGTAATTCAGTAAATTTCACTTCCAATTCAAATCTCACCTATGTGCTGTGGCCAATTCTATTTAAACTCACACTTTATATTTGGTGGATCTTTGGTGGATGGGAGGCCAAAATGCAGAGAAAACTTTTTGTTTTAGAAATATCAGATTTGTGTGGATAGGGCCTGAGAAGGTAAAACACCAGCTGATAAAAACATCATAATGCTGTAATGCATTTTGGTATCCTAGACTACGTTCAATTCCAATTTGTTGCTCAGATCCGATTTTTTTTGTATAGCTGTTCACATTGTTGTTTTAAATGTGGCCAATATCAGATTCCAGTGCAAACAGATCATGGGCCTGAACTGACTTGCATGCGCAAAAGAACGATAAAGACGTCACGCAGCACGCTGTCATACGGAAGTAAACACGGACGACACTAAAGTAAGCGATTGCGCGTTTATTTATAGTGTGATCTGCCGCAGAAGCCAGCGAATTTAAGCGCAGACAATATAAAGAAACTAAGACGAGTTCAGCGAGTCAGTGTTGTCCTGAAACCGTAGTTCTAACGAACATTCGCAATCAGTAACGCAAAGTTGTGTGGTTTGGAACGACAGCTCTTGACCTGTGGTTAGAAGCAGTTTCTTGTTTGCATGACATGTGGACTTAATAAAACCTTATCTGAGCAAAATAAGCAAGCTGACATGCAGTACAATCTGTTTATTTCATTTAGAATACATACAAATGTAACTTACATCTTTTTGTGTGCCATGAGATTTAAAGCTGTTTTTGAAGACTGCGCATGTGCGTACGTGCTCTAGTTCGTAAGAACGAGACTATGATTGAATCTGGAAATAAAGCATAACTGAGAAAAATGAGAAATAGTCCTCAGATGCCATGTCAGTAATTTATAGCAAAACATCTAGCATTAATTCAATCTCAAACTGATTCAAGAAGTTATTACTCCACCATGTGCGTGACATGATTAACCAGCGTGGTTGAACGATCAATTTGCGACAGTACAGTTTCGGGAAACAGTCTAGCTAGTTGATTTCTTCAACGATGCATCTTACTATGGTAGTTAAGCAGCAACTTGCGTCGTTTGTAAGGGAAACGCATCCCTGTTCAGATGTAGGATCACATATGGAAGTGGCCCAAATCAGAATTGAAAAGATCAGATCCCATGTGGTTTGTGCTATTCACACCGTCATGAGAAAAATAGATATGAGTCACATATGAGCAAAATAAATATGATCGGGGCCACATTTACCTGCAGTCTAAACGGAGCCCTAGTTCTGGTAGTGATTTGGTGGGAAATTATCTCAATGACTGGCAGGAACATCCACAAAGATCCGCTGTTCTCTAAGCAGAGAAAGCGTGTGGTTCTGTGATAAACTCAGTCTATTAGCTCTCCTAACATGGACAGGAGCAACAGGAAACATCCCGCAGCTCTAGACTGGGCTGTCATAGCGTCTTGTCACAGAGGCACAGTCATGACTTCACTGCCTTATTTGATCAAGACGGATGTCTCAGCATGTTCATATATCCGCTATGCTCTGCGACGGTGGATCGCGATCAAACAAAAGCCCCGCGCAGACACCTGATGCACACGCCGGCCAAGAGTTTTGATGCCTGCTAGGTGGAAGTCCAAAGTACAAATCCTCTTGTTTGCACTGGACGTGGAAACCACCTGAAGCCTTGCTTGGGAGGGAGCAGAGACAGAGACAGCGACTGATTGGAGAACAGTTGAAGTGTTGCTCTGAAAACAAAGTAAAGGACTGCTTATGAAAAAAAAAACAAGACGGATGTGTCCTGGGAGCACTACAATTGAAAGTGAAAGTGTGTGCAGAAGCCAAGGCCCTTCCTGAAATATGATGTGGCCGTCAAAACCAAAGTTTAATCTTCAGAAGGGCAGCCAGGCACAGAGCACTCCAGAACAACAGCTGCCAATGCTAACAGATTGTCAACAATATAAACTCACACACCACATCACCACACCAGGCCATTTTGGTGCATAAAAATCTCAAATAAAATTGTCTGGTTTTGTTGTTCACAATGACACCGGCCCACCCATCATTAACATAAAAGCAGTGTAAAGCTTCAGTGTAAAGACACAGTCAAACTAGACAATGTGCTCCATTGCATGTAAACGCAAGAGACCGGAAATGGCAACTTATGCAAAGAAACTGAGTTCTATATAGTATGAAAGTGTAATTTTAAATGCTGACCTGTGAATTTGAATGACAAGAAGACAAGTGACAGAGAATCTAAAAGTCACAGATTGACTACTTGGCTACTTTCGTTTACAACTTCATTAAACAAGGCAATTACACAAAAGACTACAAAGGTTCTTCTACACAGAAGAAAAACATGAGAAAACAATGTTAAAATGTACGAAGAGAAAACTGAAATAAAATAAGTTGAAGTACTAACATTTCTAAAACTACAACTGAATTAAAATGAAAAATTATAGCTGAATAGAAAATTAACAAGCTGAACATATAAAAATGAAAGCTAATTTAAAATCGTAATAAACATAAAAGATACTAAAATAACACTGTTGCAGTGTTGCATGCTTAAAGTCTAGAGTTGGGGATCATGTTTAAAAAATGCTGCAATGGTCATTCAACTCATCATTATATAAAATTGTCAAGGTTGAAGGCAGAATAGTGCTATTGCGTCAACAGGGACGATTAAACAAGATTCACCTGAAACTATTGACTAGCAAGAATGTAGCCCAGTGCCAGAAAAAAACATCCCAGCATCAGTTCTACAATTCTGTCCATTCCAACAGAGGACACTTCATTTTGGGGGACAATTTCTAGCTTTAATCTGTTTTGACCAAGTACAGACAGCAACAAGGCCCAGAGCGCCTGGCCCTTCCATAGCCTGATAAGGGCTTCAGGGCAGACCAGGGGCAGCACAAACCGCATGGATGGGGGAAAGGGTGGAGAAGATCAGTGAAGCGAGCAGCAAAATGAATGGCACTGGCAGGAAGTCATGGCCCTGTCAAACTAGAAGAAGAACGAGAAGCTGGATAACATGAACATGAGTTGGGTTCAAACGGGTAAAGAAGCAACACGATGAGTTCAAATATAATGTCTATGACCATTAAGATTTCTGAATGGAATTTGAACTGAGCCAAACATCATATGTTCAAATGGGATAGAAATATACAAAACAAATGAACAGTCCATTAAACCCATTACAACACGCATGTTAAAGGGATAGTTCACCCAAAGATGAAAATTCTGTCATTAATTACTCTCCCTCATCTCGTTCCAAACCCGTAAGACTTTCGGAACTCAAATGAAGATCTTTTTGATGAAATCTGAGAGATTTCTTTCCCTCCATAGACAGCTACGCAACCAACATTTTGGTTGGTTTGGTCAATCAAAAAGTTCAAGAGATCGTAAAAAGCTAATCCATATGAATTGAGCGGTTTAGTTCAAATATTCTGAAGAGACTCGATCGCTTTATATGATGAACAGATTGAATTTAAGATTTTATTCACATATAAACATTCATCAACTCACACATCAGTTGTGGTAAACGGAAACTTAAGCATGTTTGCTTGAAGCGTGAGAACCAATGAGGTTCATTCTCGTGTTACGCATCACATTTGAGCTTCAGCAAGAGCCAATGACAGTTGTTCTCGCACAGCAATGCTTTTATGTGAATAAAAAACTAAATTAAATCTGTTCATCATATAAAGCGATCGAGTCTCTTCAGAAAATTTGGACTAAACCTCTCAATTCACATGGATTAGTTTTACGATCTCTTTATGAACTTTTTGAAGAGTCAGAGTGG
Organism: Meda fulgida; assembly: GCA_030578275.1. NCBI lineage: Eukaryota > Metazoa > Chordata > Actinopteri > Cypriniformes > Leuciscidae > Meda > Meda fulgida. The sequence goes on along the minus strand of CM060617.1, from coordinate 4,502,687 downwards.
TAGTTGCATAGCTTTTCAATGGAAGGACAGAAAGCTCTCAGATTTCATCAAAAACATCTTCATTTGTGCTCTGAAGATGAACTAAAGTCTTACGGGTTTGCAAAGGGTGAGTAAATGATGACAGAATTTTCATTTTTTGGGAGAACTAACCGTTTAAATTTATGTAAAAGTTGGAAGGGTGAAAGCATTTCTGTGGTCCATAAAACACGCTGTTAATAGGGCTGGGCGATATGGCCAAAAAAAAAAAATCACGATAATTTTTTTATATCAGTCGATATCGATAATTATCACGATAAATGTCAAATCTTTATTTCTTTCAAGTTTGAAGTTAGTGAAAGGTGTAGAATCCAGAGCGTTAATTGTGGTTTTAAACTACTCTTTATTGTCAGAACATATCATGACTAACACTTGCCAAACAGGAGAACATTTGCCAAATCTGAGTTAGAACATTCAAACATGTCATTTTTCCTTAACAAAATAAATATCTTAATAGAAAAAAAATATTTCTTCGTTTCTGCATGTGCTAATTTTTATTTGGTAAAATTTAATATTTTGACTGTTTGAGTTTTATTCAAATTAACCATTGGTCATCCAGCATCATGCATTTTAGATCATAACCACAGATAAAACCAGGCACAGCCCACAGCACCTCACTATCATGGCAAAATGTTACTTTATGGTTTCTATGGTATTTGTATGAAAAACAGTAGCTTAAATACATTATTAAATAATGTAATTATATTCCATTAGTTCTTTAATACATTGTCTACATTAATAATATAATTCAATTCAATATGTATATCCCACATTTCATAGTGCAGTTAATATTAGTAGGCTAACGTTAAAGTAAATCCGTGGTAAATGATGGAATTTGTAGCCGGAAAAGCTTCTGACTGTATCGTTGCGCACAGTGTTTCTCCTGTTCGTCAGCGCGGGTTCATCTGCCTTTAAACTGGTTTAAATCACTGAGACATTCGTGTTCTTCGCTGAACTCAAGCGCTTCTCACTGGATCTTGTGACGAGACGATCAGAGTAAACGCATCTGCTAGTGAGCTCGCGCTGCGCTGCCGTTTGGACTTTGAGCCGAGCGGATAAACGTTCTGAGGCGCGCGCGGTTCAAATGAGTTTCGTTCCGTTTTTGGTGCATAAACATTATCGAACATTTATCGAACTCTTGATATCGTTTTATCGAGAAAAATTATATCGCGATATCTATCGTTATCGTTTTATCGCCCAGCCAAGAGTATAATTATATCATCAGGGAGAACATCTTAATTGGGAGCATGCATGAGATTACAACTTGGTGAAGATCTCATACTTGGATCCCATAAGATGACAGCAAGGTACAGCAAATTTTGTGAATGCTTCTTGATTGCATAATTAGGAATCTCTAGGAATTTCTAAAATGAACAATCATGCTTAAGTGGAATAGTCACTGCTTTTGGAAATCTAACTTCACACTTAATGTTCCACTCAAACGCAACTGAGGGAGAGTGAATGCACATATATGCATAGATGTTTTCTTCTAAAAGAAAATGAATTTTGTGTATTTATTCTCAATTACTTTCGAGCAGATCAGAGAATCCATACAACACAGACTAACCTCTTGATACAACAAAGTGAATTTCTTCTAAAAGACTTTTGAGCAGATCAGAGGACCCTATCAACAGACTAACCTCTTAACACAACAAATAAAACTTAAAGATGCATGGAAGAGGGTCGCTAGTGTCTCATCGAGTGTCTCGCATGAGTGTCGCTTGTGAACAAGCATTTTTTAACACCTCCAATTCTTTAAAAAAAACAGAAACCCTAGAGCATGGAATAATCTTGATTCTTTTTGCATATTCTATTTTACAGCTACATCTGCAGAAGCAGGACTGAGCTCCTGTACTTAAGGTTGGTTAAAACAAAAATCAGAAGTCGTACAGAAAATATAAGGTTTACAGTTAAAATTCTCTGTGCATTGGAAACGAATTCATTAATGACATAATGTATCCAGATTTCAGTTCAAGATGTGACAGCTTCACAATAACTCTCTGAGCACTCGAAGGACAAAAAATCTGTACAACAATACATGACACATTACTTCAGCGCTAAGCACAGACAGCAGATATTCAGCAGGACATTCATAAACAGTATTTTAAAATAATAATACATTATTTTCTAATAATGTTGTAGTGCAACCGCATTAATATAATGAATTATTTTAAGTCACCTCAGAAGAAAAAAATACATCCAGTACACTTGCTTGTCCATTTTGCGGCACAGTAAAAACGGGACACCATCCCAGTATGTTTCAGCTTGAAAGTGCAATTAATGTCAATCAAAAATAAGGCAAATTCTACATTTCCAAAAATTTAAAAGTGAATCTGCATTACCTGTGGCCCAAACAAACTGTAAAGCCACACAGAGATAATCTTAATAATACAGGCATTAGGATTACATATTCATTCAATTTGTGACTATGAGATCTTAATATAAGGTTTCCAAAACAGCCCTGCCCAAAAGCACGAGAAAGATTATTTTCTGGAATAAAATGATGATAAAATAATTGTAAAGGTTTCTGAGAGAATATCAGAAGATGTTCTACTTTAGTTCAAAAAGTAGATCACAGCATTAGCAATTACAAGGTCATGGGTTTGATTCCCAGGGAATTAATTAACTTAGAAAAACATATAACATTTTATATATATTACAGACTATTATCTTCATGTATTTGGTTGAAAATGGCTTTAAAGATTTATTAATCAGAGACAACCTAATTTTGACCAAATAGCCATTGTAGACAATTGAATGTATAATGTACAATATTTAATGCAAAGTGTCAAAAATACAGTAAAAATGTTGTGCCAAGGCTTGGCTGTGTTAGGCTGCCATATTTACCAGCAAATTCTTTTTTCCAAAACATGAATAATGCCACAGTGACTTAAAACTCTAACACATGTACGATGTAAGACAAGGGTCCAAAAATGTGACCAAATAAAGTGCAGCAAAATCATCACACATTGAGAATATCTGAAATAGCGGCTAGCCCTACTAATTACCACAATTTGTCAAAGCTTAACTAGACTAAGCTGTTTTAACAGAGTGAGAAGCTGGTTAACACAAATCAGATATGGTATCAGCAATGGAAGCAAATATGAGTTCGTAAAGCCTATTAAGGTCTTGGCTAATCCAGACTAGCCAAGACTTATCCAGAGTTAGGCTGACAGTTTTAACTTATTTAGGCCATTAATAGGATGACTGAGCACCAACAAGCTGCATTTTTACTTCCTTTGGGGGCATGGGGATAGGGATAGGGAATGAGACAGGGAGAGAACTTTTACTTATTAATTCTCTCATAGCGGTAAAGGTCGAACTCTTGTATTTTCACAGAGGTCACGGAGCCAAATAGGAGCCACTGTGTCCTCAGGATCATTCACTGTCACAGAACTGCTCCTGTTCTCGCTTAACTAAAGATCACTAGACTAGATGGGCTTGAGTGGTGGAAACTTCAAGGGTACTACAATCTTGAATACCGGTTCGCCAATGTATCTAGTAGAAGTTCTCCAAATAATAAAGATGCAAATTTCAAGTCAACTAACCCTTTCCTAAGCTCCGCCCCCTTGCATACTGTAGCTAACAAGCTTCACAGCACATCCCATAAATCTCTTCTGTTAACATTTTCAGTAAAACACGCTGATGAACGACACAGTAAAATCTAAAAATGCTTTAAGTCTCATTCGGAAATAATATTAACAGATATCTTAAGTTTAATTTAACATAACACTTCTTAAATGTTTCTACAGGAACTGTATCAGGTATAAAACGTGTTCATCCTCGTTGGGACGCCTGTAGACCATAACATCAAAAAAGAGCAATAGGTTGATAATATGGCAGATGATGATATTTGGGGGGAAATAATAACAAAGAGTAAATTGTGGCATATTTTTCTGAAAAGGTTAATTTTAAGTTAATTCCAATGTTGTGTAAAGCTCATCAACCGTAACCAAAGTGGGCGGAGTTAAGCGAAAGGTCAATTGGACATAATTTTAACACGACGTCACCAAAACTCATACTTATGTCCATCTCTCCCTATCTGTCTTTATCATCAGCTCAGTTTCATTTAGTATTTTATGATCCATACTTGCAAGCTCATTTTGTGGTTTCAAGCGGAAAAACAGTCCTGACTAATAGGAAATGAATGACGGTTGTCCGTGTCAGATATCACCGCTTACCAATTCACTGAGTCATAGACAGAACAGCAAGCAAACTTCACAGCTTGATAAAGCATCCAATTCTCCTTCCTTGGGAGTAACCAGAGTCCAGTGTGCAGAGCACTCACGCCCTCACAAGGAAATAACTGTCCACCATTTTGAGATAATTTGACCCAAGAATTAATGTTAAAAGTGCAACAGCATCCCATATTTGACAGGTGGCACAGACGGACATGGTAAATTGATTGATTTTTGGCGCTCAAGGCTGATACCTACAAATATACCTATTAATTGTTTTTTTCTCATTATTTGAAGATTATCAAGGGAAAAACATCCTTTGTAGCTACAGAACAGTGTCTATACTCAAGGACGTAGTTTGCGGGGATGAGGTATAACCACCTAATGTACACGATAGTTAATGGTAACATAGAATCAGGCTATTAATTAATTATATACATCATGCATTCAGATCTTTTTAAGCACCAAGTTCCCATACGAACCAATTACTTGAGCAATATGTCTGAAGCCCGGTTTATTTAATTGTGCGCACGTTCACCACGTTCCTTTCGCGACGCTGATGATAAAATGTGTGACCCATTTAAATTCTATTTACTTTAAAACCCTCTGGAGAAAGTCAAACGTGATCTAACAGCCACATAAACTAAAAAAGACGAAAGACGAGAGAATATCATCCCGCATCAACATAAATTAGAAAGCTTTTTAAACTACTCATGACCACTTTTACTAGAATTTATCACATTCTATTGAGGTACATTTTGACTAACTTGTAGAATTTATAATAATTACCTGTTAAGGTCACTAAAGATTTTAATTACAACTGTGGCATGTTGTATATAGTTATTTGTAGGCTGCTATTTTTCATAACAAATGCTATAGATAAAAATAAAGAAATAGGTTAACATTGGCCTTAGCATGGAAGTGAAGCGCCATCAATGGTCTTACCTAATTATATTCTTATTTAAACAAATGGTATAGTTAAACAAGTACAATAACTATGTTACTTTTTTCATAATGTCAAAGTGCAAGAGCTTTAAAGTCTAGACCTTCTTGAATTATTGTCTAAACAATTGTTTTACAAAATGACAGGTATTAGAAAAAACCTGGATTTCAGGTTTCAGGAAGTCCTTTAAGTAAAATTCAGTCAAACTGAAAACGTTGTTGGTCCTAAATAATATAAAATACATCATATATCCAATGTAAACATGTAATTGTTAACTATGCTATTACTTTATTGCAGTTATGTTATCAACCAACTGTGCATGTGGGTGATACCACAAAACACCATTCAGCAAAACGAAATAAACAAATAAATCGCACGCTAAATGGTTGACACCTCAACCCCCCCAAACCCAAAACTACGCCCATTCCCTTACTTAAAATCACTAAAGCTGTAAACGTTCAGCTGACAATCTCCCAAACCTCAGCATAATTTCCCTAAAATTTGAATAGTGTAATCTGACAGTAGTAATGCAGTAAGTAACACAAACCACAAAACAGTCTCATACAATTTGCACCTATTGACACCTTGCATCCTTTAGAGCAAACCTGCCATACAGTTAACCCATTATTGATCGCACATTCTTATAGCTCTATCAAGCAGCATGCAATATCGCACAACAGACCACTTGGGTTGACTCATAACACAAAAGTGACAGCTAGAAAAATGAACAAGCTTGTACGATTATATAGGAGGACCTATGATGACAAGCACTATCATGTACATGCACACAACAGAGAGCATGCTGAGATTTGTGTGCTGTTGCATTGCATGCCAGGCCCTGTCCAGCATTCGGCCCACATATGCTAAAGCGCTAACGCCTTAGCACTTTTCGTAACGTTGGTACTGTTCACTTGAATATTAATTTAAATAAAAACGTTAACCACAAACACCTCAACCCGCCACCACACTAAAACGGAGGTGGCGTGTTTAGCACCACAAGTCACAGCTGAAAACCTCAGCGAAACCTGTCGACTGACTGTGTGAGTGAGTGAGTGAGTGAGTGTGTGTGTGTGTGTGTAAGTGAGTTTAACGACGGCGGCAACTGCGGTCTCCGTACCGAGCAGAAGCAGCTTCAACTCCCGTCTCGAGTCGCGCTTGTCTCGACGCAGTTGCTTATCGATTTCGGCGTTGATCCGTTTCGACTCCTTGGCCTCTTCGCTCAGGCAGCAGGCCATCATCGACTCTAAAGTCATCCCCACTGCTTTACTGGCCTCCTCGGGGCTTCAGAAACCAGAAAAAAACACAAAAATATCACCTCGCTCGAGTGGCCGTTGGAAAAAAGGCGCGAAAAAATTGAAAAGGAACCCCTTTATTCTCCTTCTCTGGGGTAAAATATTAAGAAGAAGAAGGGAAAAAATTAGAGGGAGGTGAGGAGATGATCTGAAGGGGGTTTGAGAGTGGGGGAGGGGGCCGGGGGGCCTCGCGCGATGCCTTCAGTCCTCTCGCGGCGAACGCGAGCCTCTACCCCGAGCACGGACCGCGGTGAAATCACGGAGGTGCGTGAGGAAGAAAAACCGGGAGGAAGAGGAAGGGAGGATAGAGTCGACGAGGAGGAGGAGGTCTCGGAGCCTTATCTCGCAAATGATTGAAAAATCCAGGACAAACTATCCTCGCGTACGTGCGACACTCCCACAAGCGGCTCCGCGGAGGCTCACCACCAACACGGGTCCCGGTGAAAACGGGACAGATCGCACAGTCGCGACATCCACTTTTCCTGGCTATCCCCCCCCCCCTTCTCCAGCCGTATCCACCCGTATCCACCCCTTCAAACGGAGGGTAAAAAACCTCCTCTGGAAAGGAGGAATTGCTGTCCGCTCGGGTGAATGAAGCGTCACTGCTTCACAATGAATAATGTCAAAAACATTCCGTTTTGTGTCGTTTTTAAAAAACGAAAGCTCTGTCAGTCACAACACTTGTAGAAAATTTAAAAAAAAAAATCCTGGAAGAAGGAAGGAAAAGCCCGTTGCTTTAAAAAATGGATTAAGCCACTTTCTTTTTTCTTTTTTGCAGATGACAGCAGCGTCTCCTCCTACATCAGCGGAGCTGCGTGCGCGTTCACAGTAGTGTGATTCCACGGATGATTGACAGGGATAGGAGAGGCGGGAACTGTGCGCGTGCGGATAACAGGAACTGTCAAGTTTGGTCGACGGCACAAAGTCAGTCAGGCATTCTGATCTGAGAGCGCTCAGTCCGGGGTGTGTCCCTTAATCTGAGGAAATAGTGTGTGCAGTTGGCTGAGCGAGCGCTATTACTTTCACAGGAGTCTGCATTAGGCTATAGGACAGATTTCTACACACACACACACACACACACACACACACACACACACACACACACACACACACACACACACACACACACACACACACACACACACACACACACACACACACACAAACACACACACACACACACATTACAGGCATTCGCAGTTTTACACTTATAATAGATAAATATATGCTACTTTAATGATCCCATGAGGGAAATTGTAAATAGACTATAGGCTACTATTAATACTACTATTAATAATATCGGCTTATTACCCTTATGGGATTAGTATTTTAATCACATCAAAATAGAAATTATAGTCAAAATAGAAAATTAAACAATTTTCAACTTTTTATGGCTATAAGATTCAAATTCATTTTTTACATCAGTTTATTGTAATTTGAGCTGAATTTACTTGGACAAACATCCAAGTTAATTGAAATAGCACAGGAAATCTCTTGATACATTGTTACATAATTTAACCTTTAATTATAAAGACATACGTTAAAGAAGGAAGTTATGAAAAATGAAAATCTTGCCTATGGTTATTCTGTTCTTTGAGAACAATATAGGCTACATGTAATAACATGTAATCTGGATTATGTAATCAGATTAAAAAAATAAGTGACCTACTTGTAATTAGATTATATTACATTTTGAAATACTCATAATCAAACTACAGTTAATTTTCTATTGATTACATGTTTTTCTCACAATAGTGGTAAATAATAATTAATTGATTATAGTTTTTTTTGTTTTTTGCTTAAGGTCTTCCAGGTTTGTGGAGTTGCACTATCACTGAACACTGAGAGCCACACAGCATTTGATCACTGGATTTACAGAAATCATTTCAGTTTTAAGTTTTCTAAACGTTGCATAGTCAGCTCCTGCCGAACACATTAATTATTATTTGAATTATCACTCAGTGTGTCATTTAAGTTTGTATTACTCTCTTTGGAAGGCGTTTTGTCTTTCAAACACATTAGAATGTAAAAATTCTCATTGTTTCATATTTATATGCAATGCAGGGATTCCCCAAGTTTTTTGTCAGCTGAGCCTCTTTGACCTAATATATTTACTTGAAGTACCCCATTAGATTTGAAGTCAATAAGTTACGTCAATAATAAATATGAAGTCAATAATAATAATAATAAAATTAAGTTCACGGTTCTCTGATGTCGGTTAATGACAAGCAGGTAAACAAATATCTTTTAAATGTATCTTTTAAGTAAATGTTTTATTTTAATTGTTTTTATTTTAAAATGATTTATTTTAATTTAAAAATGTTGATGATTTATAGCTTTTCATTAAACTCACAAACCCCAGTCTGGAAAACCCTGACGTAATGTTATATTTAATGCATCACATGTTGTTGATAACATAAAATGAAATATATAGGCTTATATAACTTTTATCATTGATTTGAATAGGATACTCTTGTACCATATTGATATAAAAACAATATAAAAAAAGAAAACATTTCATTATCTGTTATCAACAACATAAATATAGATATACATATATTGCTGTGTTGCTGTTATTGTGTAGGCTGTTAATAATTTAACGATGCTGTAATTAAACATCACAACTTTAGATCTCTGCCTACATCTAGTGGACATATCTGGTAGTACAGGTTGAATAATTGACGTCATAACGTCGTGATAAATTCCTGATGGGTGGGTATGTTAAACATTTGCTTTAAGATTTATAGCGAAGTGTAAAACAGCATAAAATAAATGTAAATCAATCAACAAATATATACAAAAGCCGGTGCCTCTGAAGAAGTATTTTTATAAATCACTGCAAAATTTCCATACCTCCATTTGTGTTATTTTATTGTTTTAACGACTTTACTATTATTTTAAAATGTAGAAAATAGTAATATGATTTAGGATATATCTAAACATGACTGGAAATATTGTTATGTATGTTGTTAATTGTTGGTCAATGCTCATGTAATATGAGTGACTTTAAACATGTTGATAATAATGTTTGACATGTTTAAACATAAATAATTAAAAGATTAAAATGTATAATAAACGATAAAACCGTTGAGTTGTGACAGTGACAGAAAGACAGTAAGTCCCGCCTTCTTTGATTTGATTGGTCATCTCGATAATTTGGACATTGACAACACATTTAGACCACTGTGGCAGAGCAGCCTAAAAATGTAACTTTTAAAACTTATCATCCTAACAACAAACAGCTTTAGCCTACTCATTCTACGCTAAAAGCATAATATGAGGCAAAGAAAATAAGAAAATATGAATCATATTATTATTATTAGGCTACTATTAAATTTTCAATTTTGGGTGAAAATCCTTAACTCTATGAGCATAGCTTGACTTGGCAGTAATGCTATAACAATGTCCTCACTGTGATTTAGTTTGATGTGGTAGTAATGTCTGCTATATCACCAATTCATTAAAACAATAATTTTGCATGCTAATTTGTTCTTCTTTTGCGCAACTGCAGTCGCTTGCAGAATAAAGTAGATTTATTAGACCCTGACAGCAGAGGGCAGCAGATATTCGTGATCAACAATCCGCTGATCCCGTTGTTTCTTCAAACGGAAGAGGGCACTGCTCGACTACAAGTGCTCTCAGCCGTGCACACTTATTCATTTCAACCGTGCACAGATCCAGTTCAAGGGGGAAAGTTATCATAATTAGCCTAATAAACCTCGACAACAATCTCTTGCACACACGTCACATAACTAGGCCTTGCCTGATCTGCTACCCTTCTGCATAGTGTATGTTTATTTTCATGAAGAACTTAAAAAAACACAATGAAATGTCATGATCTGCAGTTTTCTTAGATCACATTGCTAATTTCAAAGCCAATGTTTCTTCCAGTCTCGTTTCGATCAAGTTGCAAAATGGACATGGCCTAGGGCTAGGCTATCCAGCAAACACAGAACGTTCCCCTAACGTTCCTGAATGTTTCCCATGTGGTTCTTTTTTGGGAACCAAACAAGAACATTCTAGGAACGTTCCCTGTAGGTTATTTTTAGGTTATAGCCTACCTAAGGAGAACGTTCCCAGAACCTAAAATTGTTAGCTAGCTGCCAACACGCAGGGACAACCTCAGTAACATGACAGCACGATACATTTATAGGCTATATATAAAAAGTTCTCGATGGCTTCGAACTTCTTTTAATTTCACAATTTAGGCTACAATAAGCTCTAACCCTCTGCAACGTATAAACACAGAAAAATTGCCTTTCATATAGTCGTTTAGAATAAATTCAGTATTGATTTTTGTTTTGCTGTTTGATAGTGAAGGTCTCGTCCTGGATTTACGTGCTTTAAACTGGATCTGATCTGGGAGCGACCGAGATCACTTTATTCCCGCCAGAGCTCTAAGCCCGTTTCCAATGGCAACCATATATGTGCAGCTCAGTGCAGCGACTAGAGAGAGTTCCATTTGGAACACAGAACGTTCTCTTGTCATCTGCTTTCACCGCGGGATGTTTGCGATCTCTCCACCCGGCCAGTCATGGAATGTTCCGAATGCCAGAACTCTCTGTACACCTCCAGGGTTGCCAGATCTGTGGGTTTCCCGCTGAAATGCGCTACGCTTACGTTTTTCCCGCCGCGTGTAAAAGGTTTGGCACATGGCATTAGTAGGCCTAGTTTTTTTTGTCTGAAACACTCAATACCATTATCATGATAAAACTGTGAGATGAGTTTTGTGAGGGAGGGGCTTTTGAGCTCCTTGACTAACTATGACTAACTATGCTAAAGTGATTTTTAAGTTGAAATTGCATATAATGCCAGACTGTGTGTAAAATATGTAGGCTATTTTAGGTATGGGTTATGTTGAGTTTTGATATTTGGAAAGGGCCACAGGGTTAATTCGGGCTATTTTTGATTGGCCTTTGGCAGGGGTGTCCAAACACTGTCCAGCACAGTTTAGCTCCAGTTTGCCTCAACACCCTGCCTGGAAGTAGTAATGAATGGAAGAAACAAAGCTTTTCAAAGCTTTGAATCTATTGAACCAATTGCTTCGCAGAATGATTGCAATGATTAAACAAAAATGATGAAACTAAGCTTTCGAAAACTGGGAGCTGAGAGTTCTGCTGGTCAGAACAGCAATTTCAGGGCTTGTTTTGTTTGTTCGATGGATTGCCTTGCAACTAAACAGACCAATAAGAGATAACTATAATCCCTTTTAATTATACTAATGTTATACTTATTAAAACATCTGCAAATGTATAAAACTGATCAAAGATCAGGTAAAATCTATACTTGTTTTATGGTTCACAGAGATCATCTCCTCGATTTTGACCGATGGAGCGAGTTTCTGGTGTACATTTCAAGCTGCAAAATCCCGCAACTCAACTTGATTGTGACGTAACAGCAGATCTTGCTTAGCATGAATTATTTTCAGAATGAATCGTATAATTGTATATTAATTATGTTGAGATTTAATCGCATAATACTACTTGCTACCTTATGTTCAAAGTCAAGGTTTATACTATTGCTAGATTTTTTTTTCTTTTTTCGTTTGTGTGATTTTAATTTTCTCCAACAGCTCATATTTTTTATATATAAACTAAAAATAGAATAATCCAAAATGAATATTTAAGAGCAAACATGTGGAAGATTAGCCAATGGGCTGTCAATTCATTAAAGTATAAGCCGTTTTCCCACTAAAAAATCCATTGACGTCCATTAAAAAAACAGCCTCTGGTCTCCTCAACGCGTAACGCTAACATTGCAGGCTTGCTTTCAAGTGACTTTGTATGCCTTGTATGGTATCCAGTATTTGGGACAAAGAAATGCCACAATTTATCAAGACCTTGAAGCAGATATGAGGGAGAAACACCTCATAAACAGCAGCTCCCAGTATAAGGGGTTTTCCTTGCCATTAATGCTTGGATACACGCCTACGTCTGCTTCCATTAAATATAATGGCTAGTGCGGTGGCTGCGATATACATAAACCTGCCAACATCCAACGCCATGAGTTTTTAAATGACTTATCGCAAGAGGAAAAAATGACATTTTAGTAGCCTATAACATCGGTTAATGGAAACGCCGCCATTTCACATTTTTTTTTTTTTATCAACGTTTAGAAATATCGCCAAAGTTTGCAAATATCTGTAATGGAAACGCAGCTAGTGGCCCTCCAGGAGCAGGATTGGACACCCCTGGCATTTGGGCTGGTTTTATTACACAGACCTGCAACACCCTGCCGTACACCGAAATTAGAGCTTTGTCATCATTTACGCATCCTCAAGTCGTGCAAAATGCATTTGCTGTGTGAAATTTATGCTGTTATTCGCTGAAAATCTTCCTCTCTGCTGCAGCTCTCAAATCTCATTCTGCATTCCTCATTTTCAGGTGTTTATCTGTAGTTCTGGAAGCTCGACAAACATGGGCTCTGAATTGTTTCTGTTGTGTTGCAGAGAAAACAACAGTAAAATTTGTTATAACAAGAGGATGATCAAACATGGACAGAAATTGAATTTGTTGATTTAGCTTGTAATTTGTGCCAAACATCACAACCTTGGCTTGTCTTCACCTCACAGTGATTATCTGGTTTTTCCCCCTTACCACTTGGTCCTCTACTATCAACCCCACAATCCCTACCGTCCAGCTCTCAATGACAATGATTTGGCAAGCTCCACCCTCTGGACGTCTGTGGACGCATACGATAATGTTTTAGGATTAGTGCTTCTGCTGTAAAGGTCAGGGGATCATTTGTGAAAAGGAAAACCCATGAAACTGAAGTATTATGAAGACGTCAATCCTGCCTTCTAGCCATTGTACACTTGATTAGGGCACTTAACCCCGGCTCTTCCCCAGGGACTTTCCCTGCAATTAGTCAATATCGGCTATTCAATGTACACCATTGGAATCAGGGCCTTAGTAACAATAATGATTGCTTTTTCTGTTTGCCCAGAAGTAATTATTTGCATTTTCACTGGGCTTACCAACATAAATAAATAGCAACAGTGTCAGAAAACTATTTCGGCAACTATATTTTAATCAACACTGAAAAGGCACTTAACATCAAATAATTGATGTTCTATTTCCAATAATAGCAGGAAATGTAAAGTTATAATGTAACTCTGTGATAGCTATAAACTTTATAAGTTTATAAACTTTTGCTGGAAAATGATGGCATAGCCTATGGTGCAAAACATAGTCATTTATCAATCGTGACTCCAAGACTGTCAGACTTCTCAGACACCTCATCTATGTCAACCAGCTTGATAGATTTACCTACAACAACCCTCAAGCTGCAGCATAAAAACACATGTACATGATCAACAAATGTAAGATTGTTGGAAAATATGAGCATAAACACTTTACCGGGGTTCAACAAGAAGGATGGCCTGCTGTGAAAGAGAGTTTTAGACCATACCAGTGAATCTATGTCTCGCAACTTATGTTGTGTGTATGATCTTACGTTTTTCTAATGAGCCTGGACTGGATCTATGTGATGCTGTTGCAAATTTAGATTTGAGAATATGTTGTTTTTGTATAGAAAATCAGTATCATAATATTTAGCATCATAATTATGATGTTAAAACTCAAACATTTCTAACAAATATGAAAATACTTTGCTAAAATAAATATTTCTCATTTTTGTTGTGGGGCCTATTAAGTAAATTAAAATGTAAAAAAAAAAAAAAAATACAAAGTACACATTTATCAAAAGTCACAGTAAAACCATTCATAATGTTACAAAAGTTAATCACATTACATTTCTATTTCAAATAAATGCTGTTCTTTTGAACCTTTTATTCACCAAAGAATCTTGAAAAAAATGTATCATGGTTTTCACCAAAACTTGAAGCAGCACAACAGTTTTCAACATTGTCAATAATCAGGAATGTTTCTTGAGCATGAAATCAGCATATTAGAATGATTTCTGAAGCATCATGACACTGAATACTGGAGGAATGATGCTGAAAATTCAGCTTTGATCACAGGAATAAATGCCATTTTCATATATTTTCATATAGAAAACACTTATTGCAATAACATTTCTCAATATTGCTGTTTTTAATCAAATAAATACAGCCTTGGTGAGCATAGGAGATTAAAAGTTGCATAATAAAGAGTATTTATATGCTGTTGCAGTGCAAGCGTAGCAGCTCAGTGTTTTGCCAGGCCATATTCATAAGGAATATTCCCAAATGCTGCTGCATGAAATGGCCACATAAATACCAGAGTGCTCAACATATTCTGTTCCTGATATCAAGATTACTAAGACGGTTCCCACATCAGGGACAGTCTCTGCACAAAGACCCAAACTCTTCTACTTTCATAGCACAAATCACTTGCCAAACAACTTTGGGGCGGCAGTGGCTCAGTGGTTCATGTAGGTTGTCTACAAACTGGTAGGTTGGTGGTTCAATCCCCGGTTCCACCTGACCAAGTGTCGCGGTGTCCATGAGCAAAACACCTAACCCCTGCTGCTCCTGATGAGCTGGGTGGCGCCTTGTATGGCAGACACCGCCGTCGGTGAGTGAATGTGAGGCAATATGTTAAGCGCTTTGGTGGCCCAGTGGGTCTGTGAAAGCGCTATATAAATGCAGTCCATTTACCAACTTTTCATCCCTGTAGTTCTGCGGTAGCGCACGCTTACAAAACACGGTTCCAAAAAATCCCTGACTGCGTCTTTTTGCCAAGTCCCCAGTTATCTATCACAGAGAGCGCAGGGTAGCCGGGGTCCTGCGGTGAAGGGAAACAGTGTGTTGTCTCTGGTATCTTGCCTTTTGCAAACCCAAGTCATTAATTATAACATCCTTCCTTCGACATCAGTCACAAATTGAAACTAACCAAGAGGCCGTTTGCAATTAAGATGCACAGATCCAATTAAGAGAGTGATTAATTGCCAGGGAGGGAATTTAAATAGGAACGGCTGCAAACTAAGGCACCGCGGTCGGTCCTGAAACAGGTTCGCCGTCGGCGAGGATGAGAAATCAAGGAAATAATTGTCCAGCAACAGGAGGCTGAAAGGTTACAGTTTGAATCAGAGCTATAAAGGATGACCACGTAAAACCATTCAGTCCGCTACAATTATTTAATCTTCCTTTTTTGACTAAAATCTTGGATCCTTACAGGAATGAACACAAGCATTTCTCATCAAATTCTTCCAAGAACTATTGTCTCATTTGTGTCTACAGGTTTTGTATTTCTTTTTGATCATAAGCCTCATTGATCTGAGCTTATGCACCTCAGTTTTTAAGTGAAAAAAAAGCTGTATTTGTGGATAATTTTGTCAATATTCAACAAAATATTGGAAAGATTTGCACTGATTTATCACACTAGTGTGCTTTAATGTTTAATCAGGAAGTTTGTTTTGAAATGCTTTTATTTTAAACAAAATTGTAGTCAAACTTCCGGGTCAAAAATGACTGGCCTACAAAAAAAATGCTTCTAAATCATATTGGAATCAATCTTTTTGTCAACTTTTTTTCTTTCAATAGGACAGGTTTTGTATTTATTTTTGAAACTGACTGATCATAGGCCTCATTGATCTCTGTGACAAAGAAAGCCTGTAATACTCAAAATAGTTTGTTTGTGTACATGAACGTATACGTGTGTGTGTGTGTGTGCGCATGTATCCATGCATGCACAGGTCTGAGGCCTTTACCTTTTCAAGCACACATGTAAATATGTGAACATGATAAACATGCTCATGTTAACTAAACCTTTCTCTCATTTTCGATCTCCCATTCATTTTCAATAGCTGGTATTTTTTGACCAATATAAGCTCAGATCAATAAGGCATACTATCAAACAGTTTGAAAAATAAACTGAAAGAAAACAAGTTGACAAAAAATGTAATCCAATATTTGATAACAATATAGAATACAGAGATTTTTAAGCTTTTTTATTTGTTTGTTTTTTTGTAGGCCGGTCATTTTTGTCAAGGTGGAAAAAATCCCCAAAAAGTAAAAAAATATATTTAAACTCAGTGTGAGTGAAGTCAGTAAGTTTTAGTCAAATGCGATAACATTAACATTTTCGGGAAAAAGAAAATCTTCTCTGAGTCAAAATGACCCGAACATAACACATTAAAGTAAAGTTGCTCTTCACCTCATCTTCAGCTTGTGTTCATTTATTCTGATAATGAGAATAAGCTGGTCTACCTGTGACTCGATGTACCATTAAACTGGAAGAGTTTTGTCATATACTGGGTAAATGAATGAAAGACAGATCTTCCAGTGTTCTTGTTCATAATAAATATTTAGGGGGCAAATCTGCAAAAAGTATAAGCAATAGTAATAATGATGCTAGCCTTAGCAAACAAACAAGCGTAATCGGTTATGTTAGAAACCAGGATGTGAGATGTGATGTCAAAGTTGTGTGTCACCATCACCATGGAGTTGATTATCCAGACAGATAAGTCATACCTGCAAATAGAAACACCATGATTACACAGCGATCGGAGCAGAGCAGGAGAAAGAGGGCCAATAAAAGAAAGAGTGAAAAACATGGCTTACTCAAAAGAAAGAGAATAAAATACCCATCATGCTTACCTTTAGAAAGCTATACTGTTTTTTTTTAACCCCATGCTTTACCCCAGTTTCACCATGTTTTTTTTCCAGGAGATTCTTCCATGCTCGATGGTTTCTCTGTGAATAAATAAGCAAAACAAATGTACAATTGCTGAAACTGTATGGGTTGTTTTCACAAATGTCCAAATATGTCTCAGTTGTGTTTAATTTTTTGTACCACGGTATTACCATGTTTGTTTGGGTTTGTTTGGGGGGGGGGGGGGGGGGGGGGTATGGCAACACATCCATATAAAACTAGACAGCAGCTCAGATTATTTGGTTTTGGGAAAATTTGATAAGAATATTTGAATTCATGCTGAGATCTCAAGACGTTTTATTGCAGACTTGGTATTTATATATATTTATAAAGTAGCCTACATAGAGATTTGTATCTCAGAACAACGAAAACAAACATTAGGCTACAAAAGATTTAAGTTACTGTGGTGAAATAGAGCTGCCAATAGTTTATTAATTTTTAAAATGAATATCTGAGACCTAAACTAAACTAATACTTATCTGAGAACTAATCTGAGCACAATTTGAGATCTCTTCTGAAACTAGACAGTTTTAGTGGCATTACTGGGGTCTTTTTCAACAACCACAAAAATCTAAACAGGAGATTTAAAGTCAGCATGAAACAGGAGTCTTTTTCCCTGTATGCGCGTGAATGTAGGCCGGGGCTTGATTTAGTCCCTTGGGAATTGATTGGATGATTGTGGTTTGCTATTGGTGGATCTCATGTGAGTGACAGGTTGCCCCGCCCTCATCATCAGAGAAGGGAAGAGATGTCACTGCAAGAGGGGAAGTTATTTGATTTCAAAATATGAGGCACGTGAATTTTAAACAATAATGATGTGGACAGATCAATTATTTATAATAAATACTCAAATATTCCATAAGAAAACAAAAACAAGAATAGTCAATTTTGTTTTTATGGTGCTTTAGGTAAAAGTCTCCATTCGCTCTACAGAACCAACAGTTGAGATATTAAAGTGAAAGTGTTTCGCTCCTGTAGGTGATGTTGACCGGAGTGTGTGTGTGAGATGTTGAAGGTGATGCGATGAGCCATGTCAAGCCCTTGGTGTTCAGCACTGCACCTCCAAAACACATTATCGTTCCCTGTCCACCTCCATACTGCCATCCCAAATCTAGGGGAATAAAGCCTCAGCGCCTGCCTGGAACTGAAGCTATTTTTTATGGTTTTGCAGGAAACAGCATTCAACCATTATGGCTGGTAATAACCTGTAAACGTTCAGCTTTTTTCACCGGCTGATTCGAGAGACTGAGAAGAAACTTTACAGCTACCTCCCATCGTAAATAATCATTACTGCAAATGACTCCGTGAGCAAATTGTTCTGTGTGAGTTTGAGAAATGTGATATATTTTGTTATTTTCCATTCATTGGCACGCTGAGCAGTAAAATTGAAAGTTTCCCCAGCGGCTGCTTCTGCAGCTCAAACCGCTGGTGTTGACTCTTCTCGACCGTACGCCTGTAAATGTGAACGCAACAGCTGTGCTCTGTACGCTCTGACTGAATCAGTCATGGCATTTCAGAGTGGCTTTTGTTCCCGTAATTGACTTCAATGCTGGAGAGCAGAGTCACCTGCCGTCTCCGGTACCGGGGTCAGTATTAGATAGTCAATGCGCCATTGACCAACCAGAACTTATCAAAGGAAAGGAAATATCGATTACGCGCTTCAGCCTTACAGAGCCAAGTTCATTGGTTTTAACTTGTGCTATTCCTTTGTGAGGTGGCATTTAGATAGATTGATCCCTCTGTAAGTCGGGCGTGAAAGAAAGAGCCACATTATTGAGATGGTATTAAATAAGAGAGTCCCACGAGCTGAAGAAATCCATCGCAGAGTTTTTAATCATGTGCAACATGTGGACTGACACCCGTGTAGAGAGCATGTTCACACGCGCCACATGTTCCAGGACCGCCGCTGCTGGGTTTCCTGATGTTTGGGTGAACCAGGCCGGATGATGTTGGGTAAATCTGTTCATTAATCTGAGCTTCGTGGAAAGAGTGTGTTAACTGCGGAGGCATCCTCTGATCATGAAATGCTCATTGCTGAGAGAGAGAAGTGGGAGGAAAGGTAATGAGAGCGTGCCTGAATCAACAGGACTTTGAATCAACTCACTCCAAAGACCTTTCACACTTCTGCCAAATATTCTCATTAAAAAAAATATTGTCAGAGCCAAAAACCTAAGATTTCTTGGCTTTATCAAGGGCGCTGACAGCCATTTCCAGATGGCATGAAAGTCACATAGAAACAGTAGAAGAATCATTTGTTTGCTCCAATATGACATGCAGCCAGAAGGTGCGATAAACTTTATAAATGTGATTCGTTTTAGATGTTAAAATGCTTTCATATATTCCAGTTTAATTGAATAATGGAAGATGAGAGGAGTAAAAAAAAAGAAAAGAAAAAGAAAAAAGAAACAAAAAAAAAACATGTTCCAATCAGCCAAGCGAAATCAACATTCCTAAATATATACATCATGCATTTTTTGCATTTAATTTAGGTGTGTTACAATTAATTGACAGAAATAAAGGTCCATCCACAACAGTATCATTCTGTTTATGGACTATGTTTTCTAAGCAACTGTCACTTTAAATGCTCAATCTCTTTAAAACAGGATGGATTCTGATTGGCTGTCAGTGTTTTTATCATTCATCAGCTGCAAGAAATCATGAAACTGACTCTAACAATATAATTTCCCTGTACCGTTACCGTTAAAGTTGTGGTGTGGGTTATTCTTTTATATTTAGAGCGATTTTTAGAACTCTATCGTTACCCATATCGCCATTGGTGTGAACGGTCCTTAACTGTGGATGGGCAGCATAAGTCAGTGGGTCATCATAACCCAGTTACCCAACATACATCTGTTAAATATGAGAGATATCATCATTCTCAAAACCCCTAATTTGCTCACCTCAAGTGTTGTCTGCGTTTGATGACGTGGCAGTCGACACTGTGTAGGGACCCTGTGAATTGGAACACAGCAATTACTTTTGCAATTCCATTTGGTAAGTTTATGGCCGAGAAATTACACACTTCACATTTAATTCGCCACCAAGGGGGAAAATTGGATCTCCAAAGGGAAATCTTAAGAGGAAATAAAATAATAGAGTAATACTAATTCTTATAATAATCCATTGACCTTTTGAACACATTGTTCTTCTTGACATTATGTGATGATGAAACCAGCGTCAGTAGGTTTACACTGTACTATGTGTCAAAAAATGATTTATGGCCCTTGATTTATGACACCTGCCGACCGGATGTTTGTATATGGGGGTTTTATGACCACCTGCTTGTTGACCTTTGACCATGTGTGTTTCTGGAATTTTTATGGTTGTGTGTATATGATTGTAATCTGCTTGGTGTGAGAGGAATGTTTTTTTCAGGAGGGGGGTGTTTTTATTAAGGTTGATAATGTTCACAGAATGATAAAATATGAACATGAAGAGATCTGTTGTATGATTATTGGATGGGTCAGCATCGTCTATAATGTCTGTGGGAGAATGAAAAAGAGTTTAAAGAAATTGCATTGATGATAAATAAAACATATAAGTAACAGATATATTCCATAAGATGTTAATATTATTAAGTGTTTTAAAGTGAGTTTTAAACTTTAAACATCTGACAGCCGTTCTATATTGAGGAGATATTTATGCGGCTGTCTGGCTAAAGTCCCCCAGTTCCTAAATCTTTCTGAGCAGATGAAATGTCACAAAATAGTTTTAAGAAATAATTATTAAATAAAATAAAACGCATAAAATACATTGAAATAAGATGTTAATTTTATTAAGTATAAATATTTTAAATCTAATACACCACGAAATAATGTATTACATAAATAAACCATAAAATAGTGAATAATAGTTCACATTATTTGAAAGAAGATGTTAAATGATCAAGTATGAGCATTTTAATCTAATACACCACAATATACTGTCTTACATAGATAAATAAAACATAAAATAGTGAATAATTCTTAATATTATTTGAAATAAGATTGTTTAATGATCAAGTATAAGTATTTTAATCTAATACACCACAATATACTGTCTTTCATAGATAAATAAAACATAAAATAGTGAATAATAGTTCCTTTTATTTGAAATAAGATTGTTTAATGATCAAGTATGAGTATTTTAATCTAATACACCACAATATACTGTCTTTCATAGATAAATAAAACATAAAATAGTGAATAATAGTTCACATTATTTGTAATAAGATTGTTTAATGATCAAGTATAAATATTTTAATCTTATACACCACAATATACTGTCTTACATAGATAAATAAAACATAAAATAGTGAATAATTCTTAATATTATTTGAAATAAGATTGTTTAATGATCAAGTATAAGTATTTTAATCTAATACACCACAATATACAGATTTACATAGATAAATAAAACATAAAATAGTGAATAATAGTTCCTATTATTTGAAATAAGGTGTTAAATTATCAAGTATTTTAAAGTTAGTTTTAAACTAGTGCTGGGCAACAATTAATTTTTTTTAATCGCGATTAATCGCATAATTTTCTTGTGATTAATCGCGCCCTTTTGATATTGTAATGTATAGAGTTTTTGGATCTGTTTTCGTGTTACTCGACATTATCTCGTTGTTTCTCGCTAGATGTTTATTTGTTTTTGTTTAACGGTGATCCGATCTTTACGCCTCAAATAATCTTACAGATGTAATATGTTTATTCAGAATTTTTAAAGTCGACGTGTAGGGTTATATACAATCGGTACATTGTGTTTTAATTTCACTAGAGACAATTTAATAAAGGCTTCAGGGACTGAAATTTAGCATTTTAATCTTTGGTAAAAGTTACCTTGAAGTCTTCACAAAAAGAAAATCCATCCTATCTATCCTTTCTAAATGCATGTTACGGATCTATTGAGAACAGATCACCCGCGCATATGTCTCGACCTTGTATTGCTTAATCAAATTTTGTTGGAAAATCTCAAATATATGGTGGATTTACTCAACTTTTCATGTCAACAGGTTCTACGTAACTGGGTTATGTTGCATTTAATTAACATTGTTTATTTCAGTAAACTTAAGTTTATTATTAATTCAGTGCCATTTAGTTGAATCAGGTTAACATTCTTAATTTAGTCCAACACTATTAAGTTCAAATATCCTAAAATTAATATCAAACAAAAATTAAAACAAATTATTCACGTGTTTAATTGTTTAGTTTATTTGGTGATTTTGTTCAACAATTTTTACAAATATTATCTCATAAGACACCTTTTACAAAGGTTATATTTTACAAAGATTTACCGCTTATTGTTAGGCATTTGCTAGAAGATGGTTTTGTTACATCCAACGCATGCCCAAAGTAGTTTCTTTTTTAAATTATTATTAAAACCACTTTAATTATTGTTAGCAGGTCTTCATCCCAAGCACATGGTCTACACTTTGGTAACCACAATCGTAACCTCCAAAAACACTAACATATCAGAAACTCGTTTAAATAAAAACATAAAAAAACACCAATTTTTTATCTTGCTGAAAACCACATAAATAAATCTACACCACCTGTCCAGCATGATGGGGAGGGGGAATCCTGCTCCAAGTTTTCCATATTACTATTTTAACACAACTAAACTCGTTTATGTAATCTCAACTCAAATAGATTAAGTAAATTGAACAAGCATCAAATGCTATTTTTGATCTACTTAACTGAAACATGTACTTTCAACGTGAAAATATTGTGTTAGGCCAAACGCAACTGTTTCAAGTCAGTTTTACACAATGCATTGGGTTTGAATGAGAAAGCTAATGTTTATGCAGGACATAGTTATTTATGGCTTCCTGATGACAACCCTCGTACACACTAGGTAAATTGTATACACATTGTATACAGTATTTGATTTTGTGAGTGAACACTGGCACCTGGTCGTTTAGCTTAATATTTGGTTTTTAAAGGGAAGTAAATATTCTCAGGAGCCACATTGACTCCTTAAGTTATGACTTCTGAAGACCTTAAGACGAGTAAAATGATATATTCACTCAAGACATGTTATGACATTACTTATGTCTGCTGCTTTTCTAAAAGATACAACTCACCCCTTTAGAACCTGAAGCTAAAATGGGGCGATTTTCACATATTTTGTTTTTGACTGTAAAATTATAAGACAATGCGATATCTTCAAGTGCTAGGTATCATCCTTTCAGACAGTTATTGGCCATTGGTGTGTCTGGTGAGTTTGTAAATAGAATTTAAATAGACAAAAAATAATAGAAACTTGAATAAATGTACTGATTTTTATTTAGAAAAAATAGTTTAAAATCACGAATAAAAGAAACTAACACTTTAAAGTTGAAAAATGCATACAATGCATACAAGTCTACTTTTTTCATACACGTACTCAAATAGCCTACATACATAGCGTTACATAGCTACGCACAACCCACGTGCTGTACGTGAAAGAGTGTTCGGCCACCCGCCCACCAAGTTTCATCAAAAATCATCCCAATCGCCTCTTCTGTTGTCTACCGCATGAATCGCCATGTTTTTGTTTATTTTCTCGTTTATTATTTTATGCTGTCCAAAACACCCTATCCTGTTGCGCTCCGTATTTCTCTCTGTTCAAAATAATCCCTTCGACCGCTCTGCCAGAAAGCAACAGTCATTTGCTGACGGAAAGCCTGAAATTACCGTAATAAGCTGTATATTGGCGAAATGCGGCTATTTGTAATGTTTTTGATAGTACAAACGGTTAAAGAGTTACGGTAGCATGAATACATGTTGCTGGCTGATGTCGGAGGACAAAACACTGCTTGAATATCTTTGTGTAAATAAGATCTAAGACGACTATCCCCTGTTTTGGGTTAAAATTGTAAAGTTTTTGAACAGATGCTGGTAAGTAGATAATACCATAGGTTCAATATATGCTAAATAATCTCTGGCTCATTCTATGGAAATGTTCATTTTCTGTCACTAGCCTTTACAGAAAAATCACACTTGAAAAACACTTTAGGGCTACAATTTCTTTTCACTTTAAAATAAAACTATGTTATTTGAACAATTATGCATTCTTGAGCCATCAATGTGACAATATTTGAATTTAATTAATTATATAGAATTTAAACCACCACAGAAGTGCTCGGCCCCCCAATCGTGTACAGAGGGAAAATGCTTTAATGTAATGTCAATGACGAGTTTATCCCCCATTAAAATATCTTTGCTTTATGTGTGTCATTGGTGTTACTGTCTTTTTCTGGCCTGTTAAATAAAATGTCACATGTGACCTGATAATAATTTTACATCCTTTTAATTCTTATGCACTCAAATTTAAGATTTAAAGGATTGTATCATTACTTGATTTTAACTGTTTTTTCAAATATTTTCTTCATTGTTATAGCAAATACATGATAGCGCAGATGAACTAACCTCATTCAACCATACTTTTAACAAACCTGATTAAAATAAAATAAAACATAATCGACTTAATTATTTCTGTAGACTGTAGATGTGCTGAAAAAGTTAGAAATAATATTTAATGAAAACCTTTAATATTGCCAAAGAAGAAGGGCGAGAGGGAAATGTCAAAATGACCTCAACTTGGCCTCAGACTGCATGGCACCAGTTCCCCATGTTAGGAGACAATTCTTTTAATCAGTCGATAATAAAAACTACTACTGTTACCCCTATTCAAATGATTCTAGCAACAACAAATCCACACCGCCACAGACAGGAATGCTTTAGATCAGGAGATTTAAGATAGGAGACAGTTGTGCTCTTTGCTTGTAAAACACCAGGTGCCCGGCCTATCTTTTAATTGCTTGATGTTTCCTGAAACAAACTGCAAATGCTAATACCTAGCAGCTACACAGAGAGGAAGAGGAGGGCCGGGCCCCTGATGATGGAAACCATCTTCATTTTCAATTCAGCAAACGGAGAGCACACATCTCTCTGCTCAGAAACTCAAGGATTTTGTGATTTTAACCAGAGACAAAAAGACCTCCTAATTTCCTCGATGGTCAGTTTACTTCAACACATGTTTAAAACTAACTTTAAAATACTTGATAATTTAACACCTTATTTCAAATAATGTGAACTATTATTCACTATTTTATGGTTTATTTATGTAATACAGTATTTTGTGATGTATTAGATTTAAAATATTTATACTTAATAAAATTAACATCTTATTTCAATTTATTTTATGCGTTTTATTTTATTTAATAATTATTTCTTAAAACTATTTTGTGACATTTCATCTGCTCGGAAAGATTTAGGAACTGGACTTTAGCCAGACAGCCGCATAAATATCTCCTCAATATAGAACGGCTGTCAGATGTTTAAAGTTTAAAACTCACTTTAAAACACTTAATAATATTAACATCTTATGGAATATATCTGTTATTTATCATCAATGCAATTTCTTTAAACTCTTTTTCATTCTCCCACAGACATTAGAGACGATGCTGACCCATCCAATAATCATACAACAGATCTCTTCATATTCATATTTTATCATTCTGTGAACATTATCAACCTTAATAAAAACACCCCCCTCCTGAAAAAAACATTCCTCTCACACCAAGCAGATTACAATCATATACACACAACCATAAAAATTCCAGAAACACACATGGTCAAAGGTCAACAAGCAGGTGGTCATAAAACCCCCATATACAAACATCCGATCGGCAGGTGTCATAAATCAAGGGCCATAAATCATTTTTTGACACATAGTACAGTGTAAACCTACTAGCGTCAAGTGCCACTTCAACATTTGCAAAAAGGGCTACATGTCATCGTACAAATGGCTCAATGTCAGATACAAGGAAATCAGAATGATACAAGTTCACATTAGTAATATGTACAGTATATGTCAGAGTGTAATTCTAGGAAATGTTTTAATTAACAGATCATCCACATGATCTGAGAATAATGGGAAAAAGGCACGGAAAATGATTGCACCAGAAACATGTTTAAAAGCCAAACTGATGAAGCTAATAAAGATGGGCAGCAAAGCAAGTGAAAGAATTGACATCTCTTTAATATCTCAATTGTTTCTTATGAGACAATATGAGTTTGAATGATGTTCCTGATGATGTTTCATCATTGTCTCAAACTGTGCTCACAACATAAGTTTGCAAATAAGGGTCAGAGATCTCAATATGAACTCAAATATTTCTCACCAAATAATATAATGCTATTTGTCATCTAACAATTGTCAACCATTGCCTCATTTGTTTCTATTTCTTCAAAGGCGTTTTAGAAGAAAGATATTAAAATAATAAGCAAAAATATTCCCTCTACTATTTAACACTGTAACACTTTAACAATGTAAAGACTGGACATTGTATCCTCTCCTTAATGATAGCATGGGTAGTTTCTTTCTCTTTTTTTGCTACTAATCAATCTCTGACTTGGTGCATCTGAGCTATTTTCATTATCAGCACTGAGAAATATAGCTACATGCAAACGGTAGCCAATTAGAGCCGGTATAGACTGGAGAGACGAGCCCCCCGCCGAAAACAGTCTCTCAGCGTGTGTGTAGCGCTCACATGAACTGGTACAACAGCCGTAAAACCAAAAGAATACATTGCAACGACACATCTGAACTCCAGAGAGAGTCTTGAAAGCAGGGGATTAGCTTTCTGCACCGATACGCTTTTATCATATGTACATGTACAAGTTTAATGACGCATCTGAAAGCTAACGAAGACCATTTAAACCAGGACTGTGACTCACTCTCTTTAAAATAGCGCAATGCATGCATGGAGAATTGAAGCCATTTATAGGGGCCAGAATTGAAGGCTTTAATGATCAATGCATGATCAGTAGCCTAGGTGACGTATATCATTACATTTCAAGACAATGACATGCATTTCTGTTACATTTTACATAACAAATGAAATATTTACTTAAAATAGTTACTTTTTAAAACTTGATGTTAGCCAACACCATCATTATAGGTGCATTATGTAACACTTTGATTTAGGGTCCAATTCTCACTATTAACTAGTTGCTTATTAGCTTGCATAGAATATTGGCTGTTTATTACTACTTATAAAGCACATATTAATGCCTTTTTCTGCATTTCTACATTCCTTAACCAATACCTAAACTTAACAACTTACTAACTATTAATAAGCAGTGATTAGGAGTTTATTGAGGCAAAAGTTGAAGTTGAAATTTAGTTAATAGTGAGTATTGGACCCTAAACTAAAGTGTGACCGTAACTTTTTTTGTTCAATATTAACAATGATTTAGTTTGATGATTTAGAGAGGTTTTAAGACCAACTAAACCATCTTAAACCACCTAAAACTGGTCTTTTCAGTATAAAACTATACACTTTATTTTCCACGTAAGCGCGGGTGCGGCCATTTGTAATTTGAATGTGTCTGGCTTCCGGTGTGGATGTGGAGTTATTGTCTCAGTGGGTCTGACTGCTGTTCCCGCACCCCGACACCTCTTTCTGTTTCACTTCCACATCACAGCTGGTGTCTGTTTCACACCTGTCTGAGCAATTAAAGCGCACACATCTGCCTCGGTCTAAAAGAAGACATATTGATTTCATAAGGCAAATTATAATTACTAGAAACTGACCTTGCCCTCTGATGGATGGATTGTCTTGTGAATTGGGGGGGGGGGGGGGGGGGGGGGGGGGGGGGCATTTCTCAACGTTTGGTGGGGTCACTCTCTGTTGAAACTGGATTTTGGATGGAGGTACTATAGGTACTGTATACATTACTATATACTGTATTGGAATTGTTTGTATTTACTGCTCGTCTAAACCCATTAATATGAAGTAGAAATAGAAAACTGTAATTGTGAGATATCATGAACAAATAATGCTAAAGTACTGTACATAAATAAATAAAAAAAATAACAATTGCAATCATACTTCAACTTAAATCATCAGTATGGAGTCATTTGGCATCGTTTAATGACTCCCATGCCCTTTTTTATTTTGAATATCTTTGACAAAATCACATCCTGAGTTCTAGTTTTGTATTGCTCATTGGTGCAGTAATGGATTCTCACAGTAATTGTCGAGTTCACAAGTTGAATTAGGATTTTGATTTCTCACACATGCATTTATGTCCCAGCTCAGATGTCTGACAGCAGAAGGAGATCATAAAGTCATGTTCATTTGAAAAGCATTTTTATCCCTAGAAAAAGTTGCTCAACTCCCATAAGTGGCTGTGATATCTCATTAAAGCTGAAAGGCCTTTTTGCTCTTTCTAATACCTGTGACTTCAAGAGAGAGAGTTATAATGGCAGTATGAGAAGGTCTGGTGATACTGAGCAGGTCGTTTCAAGTCATTGCTCACGTTTTCACAGGCCCGCATGTTTTTCATTAATCTGTCATTATAAAAAAATACTATATCTCTTGAGCTCCTGGGGTTTTGCAGTCTGGTTGGAATGATAATTTCTTAGAAGTAAGTATCAGACTATTTCACCTTTTTCCGAGAGGTTGCATTTCAATGCGAATCCAAACGGATGGTTTTGTTTGGGTGTCTAGTCAAAATTTGGTGCTTGATGAATCAATCATCACTTTTATTATTGCTCACACTGAGCACCAGAAATGTTCATAACTATTGCATTTTGGCAAAAACTATGTACCACACAAGACAAAAGAACTGTACAGTAAGAAAATAAACAGAATGGAGAAAGAGAGAAAGAAAGTGAGAGAAACAGAAAAGGGATAGAGAACAAGAACATGTGAAACATGCGATGTGTGTGGGCGAACGCGATTCATCATCTTTAATGCCTACAAGATCTATTTTTTCCACACTGATGACAGCAAATGTGTTTGGGAGGAGTGTCTATGAAACCCCATCTGTCTTAATCATAACAAGACCACAATAAATAAAACCACTGACCATCAAGGGCGAGAGAAAAAGGTACACAAACTTTGTTTGGTTGCAAATAAATATCCAATTAAAACCATTGAAATCACATCAATCAACAAGCCGGATGACTTGAGCAGAACATGATGAATGAGTTACGCACCAAAGTTTAACCCTTTAAAGCCTTCTGTGTGGCCTAGATTATCAACATGATCAAAACTTTGCTGAAAAACCACTGATTGACACTTCATACTTTTTTAGCAAGTAAAAGCCTTTTAGTATCATTGTAAAAACGTTCACCTTCAGCTCGTGGTTCACGTGTCTTTTAGCTGTGAAATCTTTACTGATTTTTAAAAAAGTAAACAAATTACTTTTATATTGTTAATAATATTTCAAAACAAACATTTTCTGGACTAAAGCAGCAATTATCAATATACAATTTATTAGGAAAATAATGTTAAAATGTGGGTGTCAAATGATCGAGGATCGTACTATTTGTCTCAATCACCATTGTATTGAATTGCATTTAAAACTACAGAGCTTTGATCATAAAACTAAGCTTTTAAATATCATCTTACTAAGACATATTATTCTGAAAGAGTGACAACTGATATTTAAATGCATTTTATGTCAGCAGTCTGCTACTGTAATAAAGATCTCATTGATTTAGATTACAAGCATCCAGATTTCATCTTACTTTTTGGCCAAATATTTCAATTCTCAGTTTGGGCCTCTGAATAAAGATGTTTTCTACCCAAGCATGAGCTCCATATTATCATATCTCCTGATTTATCAAATATGAAACTCAAAAAACCAAACTAACAAAAAAAGCATGCAAACATTTTTAGTAGATTTCTTTTTATATTTTGTCTAATGTTCAACTAACTGTTCCCTTTCAAAATTTGATTTTTCTGACTATTTTTAAATGACATATCTCAGCTTTACAGGGTTAATGCTTAGTGGTGTTTGCCAAGTCAAACATTACTATTAGTGATATGAACACCCCTACAGCTAAATATAAAACATGATGTATGAATTCAGTGCAGCTCAAGCATTGTGCTAAGTGCTAAATAAAGCTCTGCAGGTAAAGTGTGCCAGTCTAAGTGATCTAGTTGAACTAGAAATGACACGGCCTCATCTTCCTCTATAAGAAAACAGAAAACCAGGAAAACCAGCATAAATGCTCTGGTAAGCTGAAGTGGTCTTTTGAGTGCTCCCGCTGTCACCTCGATGACAAGAGAAGCGATTCCCAGAACGGAGAATTAGATCATCATCTCTCTCTGAAATCCTCCAGCTCAGAGGGCAGTCACTAGTGGCGTGTGGGGGGGTGTCGTTCCTTAATTACGCTGATAATAGGACTGTTTTCCATGCAATCATGCCCCCCCCCACACACACACACACACAAAACCCCTGGACTTAAGAATCAGAATCGTGCAGCGCCAGAGCGTGGCAAGCAGACTGCAAACTCAGAAATCCCACTCACACCTTCAAGCTCCAGTGGGGTTCCTGATTATTCAGTTCATTTCTTATCTATATTTCTACATTTTATGAAAAATTGTGGTCTTTCCCATGCAAACCTCGTCACCAAGATGTGTTCTGTGTTGCAAGAGCAAATCTGGGGTTAGTTATTGGGTGGCCGGTTGCATAAACTGCTTAGACTAGACTAAGACAGTGTAAAATAAATGTATGAAAGGAAATTAAGGTGAAATATTAAAATTCAAAATCTATGCAGTTGGGATTAACCACTGGCAAAATGATTTAAAAAAAGAAGAAAAAAAAAGATGCACAAGAGTTAAATACTATATCTTTCTGTTACACTAAGAGCCATGGTTTTTGATTAAATGACAATAACATTGTGTTAAAGTATTACCAATGTATTTTTATAAAGAAAAAGAAAACCAATTTAACTTTTTCATGCACCTGCATTTAGAGTGCATCTATTCTAAAGCATATCAATTTGCCCAGCTGTTTTCATTTATTTTATGGAAATCTCCAAATCAAAAAAGCATCAGTGTCAGTATCCCATAATTTCATAACACGCTCAAGCGATCACATCAGGATCAGGTGGTCACAGCACTCCGTAAGAGCATCTTTCTCCAGAAGCTGCACTCAGTTAGCTGTGGAATATGAGAAAAGAGCTACCGATGATAGACATTTCCTCCAATTATTCTATGGAGGTGAATGAGCAGTGAATCTGAGGAAGGGTGTGAGGATAGTCACCAGCTCAGAGTGTCAGCATCAGCTGATATCAGACTGCAGTTTAATGGCTGATCTGCTATTGTGGTCACTTTCCCTGCGTTAGACAGAAGTCACTTCTTCATTGCACCCAGACCAACAAACATTAAATCCTACTCGCTTTGGACAGTCCCAGTCTGTGCACTCCCAGATCTGCCCTCCTGATACTCTCTACTTTCTCTTTTACCTCCAATCTGCATTTCTTTCTTTCGAAACTCCTTTGATCTTCCTGTCCGCCTGCCCTCTTCCTTTCTGCACAGCTAGTCAGATGTGCAGATGTTTCACAGTTCTGTTCCTCTGCTCTGAGACGTGGCACTGCTGGTCAAGCTGCCTGAAACTGAGCATAATTGACAGGCTTCTCTTTGTTCTGAATGCAATTAGCAGCGGAGAATCAAACCCACCATCACAGGCCACACACACACACACACACACACACACACACACACACACACACACACACACACACACGCACACACAAACCTGGCAGTTTTCACCAATAAAGACGATTTTTGGTAAAGCATTAAGGGGGTCGCACACCGAACGAGAAGCGCAGCGCCATGTCTTTAAAATTCGAACACATTATTCTCTATGAGTGCACACACACCGGCGGCGCCATTCGGCGTCTGTCCACGGCGCCCAGCTACGGCTGAGGACCTTAAAACCCTGCCGCGCCACAGAGCGCCATTTACATGGTTTTATTTTAAATTTACATTTATTTGTCTCAAATCGTCGTTAATGTATATTGACTTCACCCTGTGCCGCAATATACATTTAGTTTTACATTAATTTACAGAAATCAGCAGCGTGAAAGAAAATTGTTGATGTTATCGGATTTTCAGGTGAGATTCTCAATTTATTCAGTTAAAGGACGCTCTGAGGTAAAGTGTTCAGACTGCAAACTCAGCAACGATTGTATTTAATTATACAGTACAATCATAACATTGTACATACATCATCTTAATTCAATAATGTCCTGAAATATAACAATATTGCTGGCCATAAACTAAGAAAGTGCGCGTCCGGTGTGCGATACCTCGAGTTGTCCTAGACGCGATGCGGCGTGGCGCTCCGCTTCTCGTCCGGTGTGTGACCCCCTTTTGAAACAAAAATGCCAATTTTTTTATTGTGACAACTAGAGATAGAATGATAATCGATTTGACTAATAATGTTTAATGATTCTTACCTTACTAAACAATAACTCATTGTTGTGGTTATTTCTTTAATATCGGGTCTATGAAAAAATGGCACCATTGTACATTTTGGTACCATTTGTCTTGTCTGCACCTGTTCTTGTGAATCCCTGATTAGTTTCATCCACCTGTGTCTAGTTAGTTCCCTCATTCACTCGGTGTATATACAGGTCCTTCTCAAAAAATTAGCATATTGTGATAAAGTTCATTATTTTCCACAATGTAATGATAAAAATTAAACTTTCATATGTTTTAGATTCATTGCACACCAACTGAAATATTTCAGTTCTTTTATTGTTTTAATACTGATGATTTTGGCATACAGCTCATGAAAACCCAAAATTCCTGTCTCAAAAAAATTTGCATATCATGATAAGGTTCTCTAAAAGAGCTATTAACCTAATCATCTGAATCAACTAATTAACTCTAAACACCTGCAAAAGATTCCTGAGGCTTTTAAAAAGCCTGTTTCATTACTCAAAACCGCAATCATGGGTAAGACTGCAGACCTGACTGCTGTCCAGAAGGCCATCATTGACACCCTCAAGCAAGAGGGTAAGACACAGAAAGACATTTCGGAACAAATAGGCTGTTCCCAGAGTGCTGTATCAAGGCACCTCAGTGGGAAGTCTGTGGGAAGAAAAAAGTGTGGCAAAAAACGCTGCACAACGAGAAGAGGTGACCGGACCCTGAGGAAGATTGTGGAGAAGGACCGATTCCAGACCTTGGGGGACCTGCGGAAGCAGTGGACTGAGTCTGGAGTAGAAACATCCAGAGCCACCGTGCACAGGCGTGTGCAGGAAATGGGCTACAGGTGCCGCATTCCCCAGGTCAAGCCACTTTTGAACCAGAAAAAGCGGCAGAAGCGCCTGACCTGGGCTACAGAGAAGCAGCACTGGACTGTTGCTCAGTGGTTGCATGTTATTCGGAAATCAAGGTGCCAGAGTCTGGAGGAAGACTGGGGAGAAGGAAATGCCAAAATGCCTGAAGTCCAGTGTCAAGTCCCCACAGTCAGTGATGGTCTGGGGTGATAATCTGTGGAATATTGTGAAGAGAAAGCTGAGAGACGCAAGACCCAACACTCTGGATGAGCTTAAGGCCGCTCTCGAAGCATCCTGGGCCTCCATAACACCTCAGCAGTGCCACAGGCTGATTGCCTCCATGCCACGCCGCATTGAAGCAGTCATTTCTGCAAAAGGATTCCCGACCAAGTATTGAGTGCACAACTGAACATAATTATTTGAAGGTTGACTTTTTTTTGTATTAAAAACACTTCTTTTATTGGTCAGATGAAATATGCTAATTTTTTGAGACAGGAATTTTGGGTTTTCATGAGCTGTATGCCAAAATCATCAGTATTAAAACAATAAAAGACCTGAAATATTTCAGTTGGTGTGCAATGAATCTAAAATATATGAAAGTTTAATTTTTATCATTACATTATGGAAAATAATGAACTTTATCACAATATGCTAATTTTTTGAGAAGGACCTGTATTCTCCATGTTTAGTTCAGTTGACGGTTATTGTTCATGCGTTCGTGTCTGTTTACACGCTGTTCTGTTCACCTGCTTGATGCATTAAACTTGTCTAAAAAATATCACGTTGGAATCTACATTCGTCTGTCTCCTTCATCAACCAGCGTGACATATATTATATATCTAATATAAAATTATAAAAGTAAATGCTCCCCAAAGCATCACAGTCCTGTACCTCTTCATGGGTCGACATATCATTTGATAACATTCTGCAGTTTTGAAATATATGTGTGATGATCACATTATTTTACATGTGCATAAGCAATGCTTCTATCGCTTGTTTCTGCGTAATAGCACCCCCTATCTTACAACAGTGAAAACATGAATTGCCAGAAATTTGTCAATGACGTTGTGTCATAAATAAATGATGTAAATTTCCGGCAATGGGGGGGGGGGAATTAAGTAGTTAACAAAAATGATTCGACACCATTGACCGCACCACCAGCACTCTAATGTAATATTAATGCTTCAGCTGTTTGTCGAGCTGGAACATCGTCCTGACCAGCCTGCATCCTAATGTTCAAGTTTTCCTCTTGGCAGCACGTCTTGACTCATTAGGCTCGAAGCCACAGGTAAATGCTTTCTCATTAGAGTTTTTTCTAGCTCACTAACAGATCCAACGAACCCAAAAAACATCGTGAGAGACATATTTGTCTGTACAAAACATTTGTTAGTGTTAGGTTATTTTCATGCTGTGTGTGCTTTCATTGCCTAGAACGGAAGATCCTGATTCTTAAGTAAGGTAAACACTTCATTATTAGGACACATTAATAAGACATCCTGTTCTCTCACGGTTAACTCGAAATGGTCATTTTAGACCTCATGAGAACTGTTGTATTTGTATGATTAAACGGAGTGATTCTCAGCACACACGATCTCTTAAAACTTCTGGACCTTCAAATGTGATTGTTATATTGAAGGATGAATGTAAGTAAAACAGACAGACGTGAGTAGTAGCTTAGCATTTCTTTTACTTTTCTTCTTCACCTCTTACATCAGTTCTAACATGTCAACATATCAGTGCCACCTAGTGGACATGAACATTATAGCAATGCAATAGAGAACACAACATCTTCCCCTTTTCAGAAAGAATCCAGCTGTATATCACAACAGAAATAAACAAAATCAAGAATAAACACATTTTAAATCAACAAAATAACTGGTTTTAACTTTTCGTGTCTTTTTCATTCAAATATCACCTCTGCTATCTCAAGTTCTTCATTTCCTATCTAAAACATAGTCCTTGGTCCAGACGGGTTGTTGTCGAACTCTAACAGACCTATTCAACGGACTTGTTGTTGTTCCATGTTGCACCTCAGCAGGAGTAACACTTTCACTTGATTTCGGCATTTCAGCAAGACGTGAGGCATTCCATACCTTACCATCGTCAAGCAGGTAAGAATCTTCACCTTTCTTCTGTACTACAGCTTTTGGTTGTGTGAACTTCCGGTCACCCTTCTTTACCATCCAAGGTTTCTTAACTCGAACTAGATCACCAGGTCGGAATCTTGAAGGTTTTGCATTTCTCCTGGCATCAGTGTAAAGCTTAACCTTGCTTTGTTTCATTTTCACATGTTCTTGTATCGCGTTTCTGTCAGTTTCTCTTACCGGAAAGTCCATGATTTGTAACTTGGTTCTCATAACTCTACCATGGAGTAACTCAGATGGTGTAACTCCTGTAGTAGCATGAGGAGTACTTCGATAGTCCATCAAAAATGTTTGAGTGAACATCTTCCAAGGTTCTCGTTGGATTGAAGCAGTTTGAAGGCAATCTTTCAGAACTCTGTTGAACCTCTCGACTTCTCCATTCGCACGTGGATAGTAAACAGCAGATCTGAAATTACGTATGTTTCTCTCTCTCAGAAACTCAGAAAACTCAGCCGAGATAAACTGAGGCCCATTGTCTGAGACCAACTCCTTTGGATTTCCTTCTCTAGTAAAAACAGTAATCAAAAACTGTTTAACAGTAGACGTGTCAACTCTAGTCAAGTCAAGTGTATTTATATAGCGCTTTTCACAATATAAATTGCATCAAAGCAGCTTCACAATATCAATCAAATAACATAACAATGTTTGTTTCTTAGTGAAAAAACATCCACGTTTGGTAGGGCTGATCAATGGTATCAATGCTTGGTTAATTATTTTGAATATCCCCTCTAGACGCAAAAGCGACTTCTGGCCATTTGCTGAAGTAATCCACAAGCGTAATTGCATATCTGCAGTCTAACGGTGCAGTTTCGAATGGTCCGACAATGTCAATAGCGACCTTTTCCCATGCAGCAGAAGGCAATTCAACAGGGTTAAGAGGAGCATCATGAGTCACAGCAGACTTGTCGTTTTGTTTGCACGTCTGACAGTTTCATATCAGGGCTTCAGTCTGGTTGTCCATCTTAGGCCACCAGTACAATTGCCTAAGTCTTTGCTTTGTACGGACCATGCCTTGATGTGATTCATGTGCCAGTTCTATTAGTTTCTTCTGTAGTGACTCGGGTACCACGAGACGGTATGTTCCTCTGACAATACATCCATCCACGACAGCGAGCTCATGTCGGACAGGAAAGTATCCCTGTACGTCCGGATCAACATTCTTCATGTTCTTTGGCCAACATGTCTGTAGGTATGTACTCAGTTTAGAGAACACTGGGCAGTTGTCGCATGCAAACCGGAAATCTTCCTTGGTGATTGTGCTGGAAGCAAATGAAATCAGAGCAACAGACTCAATGGTTTCCGCAAAGTCATGTTCATTGTTAGTGAGCGGCAATCTTGATAAGCCATCAGCAACACTGTTCAATGGACCAGGCCTGTATTCAACATTGTAGTCAAACTCCATTAACCGTGCAGACCATCTAGCAACACGTAACCCAGCTGGACTACTCCCTTTACTCGTGAGAAGAGTAGTAAGAGCTTGATGGTCTGTGGGTAGTAGGAACTTTCTTCCCCACAGCCATGTACGCCATTTCTCCGCAGCCCAGACACATGACAGTGCTTCCTTCTCAACGATGGAATATTTTCGTTCAGCCTCAGACAAGGAACGTGAGGCAAAAGCAATGGTTCTTTCTTGTCCAGTGTCATCCAGCTGAGTCAAGACAGCACCCAAACCATAGTCTGAAGCATCACATGAGAGGATTGTGCTGCGATTGGGGTTAAACAAGGAAAGAGCAGGACTATCCACTATTGCCTGTTTAACTCGATCAAAACTTTCTTGTGCTGCAGTAGTCCAGTGGAATTCACAGTCTTTACGAAGTAATGCTCTCATTGGTTCAACCAGAGTAGCACAGGCAGGCACGAACTTACTGTACCAGGCACTAAGGCCCAGAAACGACCGTAGTTTAGCTGCATCAGTGGGAGGGGGTGCATTTGTTATTGCAGTAACATGAGTATCATCTGCGTGCAGGCCATCAGCTGAGAGTCTGTATCCAAGGAAGCTGTGTCGTCAAGTTGAACTTACACTTTTCTGTATTCAGTTTCAACCCAGCTTCGCTAATCCTGTGCAGAACAGCTTTGAGATTTGCATTATGAATGACTTCGGATGCACCATGGACAATCACATCGTCCAAGTAACACTGTACACCGTCAAGGCCTGTTAAGATAATGGTCATCATTCGTTGAAAAGCAGATGGTGCCGAACACAGTCTATATGGTACTCTACAAAACTGATATAGGCCTTCATGGGTAATGAAAGCAGTGAGTCCTCTACTCTCCTCATGTAATTGTACTTGGTGGTATGCATTTTTGAGGTCAATAGAAGAGAACATCACTGATCCATGCAATTCCGACAGTATGTCTTCAATCAGTGGTAGAGGATGACTGTCTTGTACCACAGCCTTGTTAGGTTCTCGTAAATCAACACACATGCGAATTGTGTTGTTCTTTCGTTTTGTTACCACAATAGGAGAAACCCACTCAGATGAATCAATCTTCTCAATTATGCTATTCTCCTCCAGCATCTTGAGTTCGTCTGACACTGCTGCTCGCGCTGATAAAGGTAAGTGACGGAGTTTTTGTTGTACAGGTTTAACTCCAGGGCGGATCTTCACTTTGTGTGTGAAATTTTTGGCACATCCAAATCCAGCGACATTTGGTATGGAAACAGGACTATCAGCAGAGACAAGTGAAATATTGGATGGTTGAAGCATTGCACAGTGAGTAGCAGGTTCAATCAAGGTGCCACCCTTAATCTCAATGTCCAGTGCTTTACATAAATCACGTCCAATGAGAGGAGTTCCTGCTTTGACAATGTTAAACTCACCAGCAACAGTCTTTCCGTAATATGTCACATTCAGTCTCAGGGAACCACACACCGGTATGTTTTCCTTTGAATACGTCAACAGCTGCACTTTCGGTGGTTTCAGAACACATGAGCTGAAGTATTCTTTGAATATGTGTTGCGGTAGAATTGATGCACCAGACCCTGTATCCACCATCATCCTAATGGTACAGGTCTGTGTAGGAGATGTGGGCGTAACTATGGTAAAAGTACCCACTGGAGCTCCATCATCTGTATGACAATCATTCACACACAACACTGTCACTTCAGGCAAGCATACTTCATTAACTGACTTTGATGCTGTCTTGCACACCTTTGAGAAATGTCCGAATTTTCCACATGTTCTACACTTGCAGTCTTTAGCAGGACAGGACTTATCATTTGCAAGGTGGTTAGCAGAACTGCTGCTGTCCCTTCACACACTTATCCTCCTTCGACTTAATCCTCGTTTTATTTTTGTGCATTCGCATCTTTTCTTGCTTCTGAATCGCTGCAACTTGTTTTGATTCCCCTTCAGCTATGACTTTGGCGTCTGCTACTGCCGCTTCAATTTGTCTTGCAATAGCTAACGTCTTGTCAAGGGTTAACTCTGGCTCTAGTAACAGTCTTTCACGAATTCGAGGCATGGACGTTTTTTCCACAATCTGATCACGGATCATTTCATGCTCAATATTACCAAAAGCGCATGTTTTCACTAGTTCACGAAGTGCTGCAACGTAATGATCAGTGGACTCACCCACGGCTTGAGCGCGTTGTCTGAAGCGATATCTCTCTGAGACCACATTCAGTCTAGGAGAAAAAAACAGTTTCAATGCTTGTAACGATCCATCGTAGGTATCAGCGGTAAGAGGCAATGTATTGTAGATTCGTTGCCCTTCTGTTCCTAAACAGTGTATCAACAGTGCTCTCTTTCTCTCGGCAGAAAACTCCTCTCCGCCGATCGCGAGCAGGTAGTTCTGAAATAACTTCTCCCATGCATCAAAGGACAGTTTCGGTTCACCTGGGCATTCCAGGAGTGCTACTGGGGGTTGTAGAGAGAGCAGGGCCATCTTAACATCCTCGTCGCCACTTGTTATATTGAAGGATGAATGTAAGTAAAACAGACAGACGTGAGTAGTAGCTTAGCATTTCTTTTACTTTTCTTCTTCACCTCTTACATCAGTTCTAACATGTCAACATATCAGTGCCACCTAGTGGACATGAACATTATAGCAATGCAATAGAGAACACAACAGTGATGAAAAGTGGACTGGTACCCAACATGCAACATTTCAATTACACCAAATAAGACATTTAAGTCTTGGTTTCTCCTGGTTCTTCCACTTTTGTTAGATGGATTTCAGTTTGCCAGAACCACAGTTTAGCAGTTAGCACATGTATTATAAATAATAGCATTTGTCTATAATGTAATTTGCCAAATTCAAATATGCACATGCATGCAAATGAGACTGTGAATCATATAGATGTCAGTGTGTTCCTCGCTCAAACCATCGTACAGCTTCAGAAGACTTAGAACACAAATCTTTTGGACTAAATCACTTTATGGGGATTTTGGCCCTTTTCGTGTTTGACAGAATTGTTAGTTAGTTAGTTCGTTTTTGTTTAAAAAAAAAATTCTTAAAGCTACCTATGGATTTACATGTTTTCAGTCCATCATCGAGACTATGCCACAGTTTAATTGTCACTATATGCATTTGTTGTATGGGAAAGAATATTGTTAATATTCTTAATAATACCCTTTGTGTTGGCAGACAGAATGTCATATGGGTTTGGAACAACATGAGGGTAAGCAAAATGATAATTGTAGTTTTATTGGGTGAATTTATTCTTTCCTAATGCTTCTAAACTGAAAGCATTAATTTCTCTCCCAGTCACTGTCCCTTTAAAACAAAGAGGCAATGAGCAGAAATATACAAGAAAGACTCATCCTCTCATCTGAAAGCAATTCAAACTAAACATTATTTTTCATCTATCAGGATGAAAACTTTATGTGTAGAATTTGCATTGTTCTATAGCAATTTACTGAGAAAAACTGACATATCTAGCAAATCACTAAACAAACCAGTATCACTCTTAAAAATAAAGGTTCTTTATTTGCATCAATGGTTCCATAAAGAACCTTTAATATCCATGGAACATTTCCATTGCACAAAAGGCTCTTTGTAGTGAAAAAAATGTTCTTTAGATTATTAAAATGTTCTCTTTTTTTAGAGACATTGACTGAAAGATACTTTGGGGAACCAATAATGGTTCTTCTATGATGTCATCCTGACACACACCTTTATTTTTAAGATGCACTTTTGAGTTGGTTTTGCATCAAAACTCACTGAAGTCACAGCAGCTTCTCTGCCAGAACGATAGACTCTAAAATAAAAAGATGCTTGTAAAATATCCAGCACAAATACCAAAGCGGCAAGAATAGAAAGCATTTGACCTCACCCACACACCGCAGTGTTCAGGGGACCTCTGACCTTCAGCCTCAGGATAAAAATATTGTTTCCTGCCAATTGAACAAGGAAAGTTTACTCCACTGTTCATATACTAACAATTGTGCAATTGATTAATACTGTATCAAGCTCTTGGTATCAAGCTGTTAATATTATTTTTCAATATTCATGCTGTTATTTATACTGTGACGTAGATTGTTTTGCCTTTTCAAGTCAGAAACTCCGGGTCAGCCGGCAGCTCCAGAAAGTGGATAAAATCAATTTCAAACAGCTGCAAAAGGGGATTATGGAAAACGGCCTAAAATTGTTCATGAAGTGATTATCAATAAAGTTGCAGCTATTTATTGCCAAAAAATAATATGACAAAAGAAGATCACTATGTATTTCAAAGCTTTGACAGCTTAGTTGTCCGCACACAACACTGAAGCTTCAGTTGTAGCTTTCTTTATATAACTTAACTTGCTTTTTGTATATAACCCATTCATAATTTGAATAGTTTTATTTTTCATGCGCTAAGTACACACTGCAAAGTGTGTACAGAAGTGACAAGCATATTAAAATGTGGGACTGATCTGAAATTGCAATGTTTGACATTGTTATAATAAGCACAGCAATGGACGGGACAAAACATTCTGATATGCTAAAATAGATTTGCGCATTAAGGTGTGCAATGTACGTTTGTTTCTTCTTTTTTATTATTACTAACTGTTCATTTGATCCTTTTAATATAATACTTCGTTCTTCGTTCGTACTTCGTTATTTTTACTTAAATGAACGATATCTGAAGACCACATTTATTTCATATTTTTAATTTCCAAATAGTTTAACAATAGCTTAATCGTTAAAAAAAACAGTTACAATAGTGTTTGCTATTCTAACGAAATTGAAGAACCATAACATTTTGGCTTTATTACCAATGGCTGAACTTTTGGTATCGTATAACAGTTATTAATTATTAAACAAATAAAACAGTAACACTTTATTTTAAGGTGACGTAGTTACATTGTACTTACTCAAATAAGTACTGAGTTATATTAATTATATTCATGTACTTAATATAGGGTTAGGTTTAGTTGTAATTGTGCATAATTTACTGTTATTACAACAGCAAGAACAAGTAGTAAAGTTTAACTATGTCACCTTAAAATAAAGTGTTACCAATGAAACTAGTAAGAATGTGAAAGTGTGCTTTAGGCAAGGTAAAATTCAAAAAGTGCACATTGAAGAAACTCCCACATGTGATCTTGAGCTGTTTGTGAATTTTTCACATTTTTGAATCTTTACCTGTTTCCTTGCTGCACATCCCAGGCATGTGTTGTTTTCTCACACCATACTGCGCCGCACCTCTGTCATCCAGAGTAGGCAGGTTATTACTGCAGAAACACAGAAGTATATACCATTGGCTAATTAATGGTGTTTGCCCTTTCTACATTTTGCATGAAAAACCCACTCATTTTGTTCAGTAATCTTGTAGTTTGACTTTTACGTTGAATTTACCACCAGCAGCTTTTTTACAGACTGAACACCTACTGTAAGCCAATAAACACCCTGTATACTCCACGTTCTCCTGAAATGTGTCCTCCCCAGTGGACGTCCCCTCAGGAACAGCTGTTAGTGTGGAGGACAGGCCTCCCTGCGGACAAACCGTCTGCAGAGTGAGAGAAAGCGGGACAGCTTTCATCTGAGAGGCGTTAACCCGCAGTTATGGAGCTCAGAAACCAGACAGATCTCTGTGTGTAAAAAGCACACACACACCATCTGCATCCAATTCAAGGATTTGAGCTGCTGGTACAAGCTGCTTTAACCAGTTATTACGAGTTAATATAAGGAGTTATTATCGTTAACTAAAACTACAACCATAAAAAAATGTAATCAATTGAAAAAAAAAACATTAATTGGACTATATATATATATATTCATAAACTTAAACTTATAATTATGTAATGAAAATGACAAACACAACAAAATTATTAAGTTACTAAAACTTTAACTAAAATAAAATACACAAAACAGAATCCATAAAATAATAAAACTATAATAGTACAGTACATAAATGATGCTAAACAGTCAACAAGCCATGCAAAAAAAAAAAAAAAAAAAAAAAAAAGCAAACAATTAAAGCATCAAATTTTGAAGATTTAAAAAAGAGATTTTATCATTAAAATGTATATTATTAATGCTGGTGTCAAGTTTGGTCTTGGGTTTTGGTTCACATTTATCTTTTATTTTGTCATGTGACTTCCTAGCCCTCATGTGATCATGTCTTGTGGTTCCCTGTCTTCTGTGTCATGTTATGATTGGTTGATCGTCTTTTTTGTTCACATGTGTTTCTTGTTACTCAATAGTCTTGTTGTCTAAATAGCCCTAATGTTTCCTTTGTATCTTGTCTAGCTCTGTCAATGTAACCTGATGTTGATGAGTTTCTTATTTCATGGTTTTTGATCAAGTTTATGTCAAGTCAAGTTCACGTTTATGGTAATAAAGAAACTGCACTTGGGTTCAGTAATACTCTCCTCCAGTGGACCTTTGTTATCTAGCATGAAACAGAAGTTGCTAGTCTTTTCTTCTCTATTGTGACATATATCAGAGTGAAATGGCTTCTAGAACAAGAAAATTTTGTCCATGAGGTTATTGGTCAATGGTATGCATGGTTATTGGTCAATCTCATGTGAGTGACAGGTTGTCCCACCGCATGCAAAAAAAAACAAAAAGTATAACAATTGCAAATGTTTCCACCCTTGATGCAATAAACCATTATGCAGAATGTTTAGAAGTGCTGTGAAGTGGCGGGCATTCAGCTCAGCTCGTGTCCGATCCTCGAGCGCTGAGGCCCCAGCAGATTTTCTGTGATGGATGACTATAAATACTGGAGCTCCATCATAAACACCCTTCAGCAGCGCGGCTCTCTGCTGACTCACTGAGATCTTTTAATGGCGTTAGCCTGCTGCCGAGGGCTGGTGGCTTCAGAACCACACTCGTTTGATTAGCCACTTAACCCCGGACTGCTTCTTCACTTTTGATTCACTAGTCAATCTGCAAATGATGTTTTAGTCAGTTTAAGTCAGTGGGTATACTGTATGTTGGCCTTACTGGTGGCGTGTGATA
Organism: Meda fulgida; assembly: GCA_030578275.1. Lineage (NCBI taxonomy): Eukaryota > Metazoa > Chordata > Actinopteri > Cypriniformes > Leuciscidae > Meda > Meda fulgida. The sequence continues at coordinate 4,459,049 of CM060617.1, read as the reverse complement.
TTGCCCTGCTTTGCTAAAAGACCAAATTAAACCCGCTTGAGCTGGTCACCAGTTATATTGCTGGATTCAATATAAGGCACTTTCTTGGTCAGTACTTGGCTGCAGAAATAACCAGCTTAACCAGCCTGTACTAACAGACCATGCAGCGCTGCTCTTCTTCTTTTTTAGTCAAGACCATCTTGCAATTTAAAGCCAACATGAAATCAAAAGCAACCCTGAACGTCATGTTAGAAATTAGTTAGAAATACAGAATAGGTTACAGAAATAAATGAGTTGTGGTTACTGACTTGTTTGTTAGTCCAATGGATAAAAGTATCAGCTAAATGAATAAATGTTAATGTAAATAAATGTGTAATGTTGATTTTAAGCTTCTCCAAACTGCTCTAACCTGTCTAAACAGTGAATGTTGTTCTCTTCAAAGTCATCAGCCATACAGATTTAGAATAAATAAAGCATTTTAATAGTGAAGCCTATTATTGCTTTCATGCAGCTAACTTGTACCAACAGCACTCAACCGCTAATTAGATAGTTAGCTGAAATGGAAAATAATATGGCTCCCATCCTATCGTCATAGCAACAAGAACATTGTTTCAAGGTACATGTCAGTTTAACTAAAATCAACAAATGATTTTTTTTCTCTCTATAATAAACGCTAATTGTTCACCCGTAGAATGTCCTATCTATCTGCCTGTCTATCTAGCATCTGTCTATCATTTATCTATCTATCTATCCAACCATCTATCTATCTATCAGTCTGTCTATCAGCCATCCATCAATCTGTCCATCTATGTCTATGTACACCAGAGTTTTAGGCATGTGTAGTCTGGTATTTGTTTCTTGCTCTCAGAATACAACTTTAAATAAGATGTTACGTGAGCAATATTAACAGATTTTAGATTACAAAAAATAAATAAATAAATATATATATATATATATATATAATATACAGTACTGTATATTTGCCCATGCACATAATGAGTCAATGGGGTTCAATGTTGTTTGGTCCCCAACATTTTTCAAATATTCTTTGTGAATCAACACATGATGTGCAAGTCAAAGAGAATAAATGCATCTTCACCAGTGCAAATTATACACAAAAAACATGAAATGGTCATTTGCATGATTCATTCATGTAGCATCAGGAAAAAGTTTGCATTTACTGTTTCCATTGCTCTGTTCCGCAACAATGGTATACAGTATGAGAAAGTACATTTGGTAACTTATTCCACCACAGTTTTAATTTCAAATCATTTTCAAATCTGAAATAATTTCATTTTGTTTTTTGTTGTATATGTTTTTTTTAAACATTGTTGCTTTTTAGCATTGCAATGCTATGATCAAAAGAATGCCAAGATTAGCTATCATCTTGTGACAGTTTGTGTAATTTTAAATATTTTGTTCAGAATAAACACCCTCACAAAAGTTGCAATTGAGGCAGATATCTCCTAGTTAAAGGGGATGATTATTTTTAGTGCTTTAGCACACATGAGTGAAGGGTCACATTCCTCTGTTTGATGCTGAGTGCCGTTAGCAAGAAGCTAACGGATCGAAAAGCCTCTTGATGCCAAGTGTAATTATAACACTCCATTGAACCTGGAAAACACTGAATATCCCTCCAGAGACAAACAGCCTGGGCGGAAAAAAACCCGCCACTTCAGGCAAGTCACTGCAGACAAACCATTATTTGGGGGCTATTTTATTACTTGCATACCTTTAAAGGCTGTTTTCTCAAATTGAGATGAACTGAGTCAGTAATCTCCATTTCAGCATCACTTACATACACCGAACTTTACAGATTTATTCCCATCCATATTCTGTAGGTTTTTTGCCTTACAGCTGCAAGCAGCAATTATTGAGGTTCAAGCGCTTTAAGGCCTTTAAGCACATTCGTGAAAAGGTATTGTTATATTTAGCAAGCATGTAACCACCTAGATCCTCGATGTAAAAGACCAATTACAGTCATTACAGGCCATTTACTAAGGAAAATAGTAGTTTTAAAGCTTTTTAACTGTTATCGAGGTTGGTCCAAAAACCTAGAACTAGTCAATGAAAGTAGGTTTTTAAAATAATATCCAATATTTAATGTACGGTTCGATTAACAGCAGTGGTCCTAGAGGCAAAGTTGCTCAGAATGAGGAGGTCCACCATGTGGCATGAGTGTCGTGGGCATGTGCGGAAAATTGCGTGATATATATATACACAATCCCCGACACAACACGAAGGCGCCTCCCCAGTGGCCGATTTCTTTCTAATTTCTCAGAAAAGAAACAGTCCCAGAGAGTTTCGTTCCGATCAGCCAATAACCTTGTCTGACAGCCGCCCAAATTTCATTGGCCAATGGCGGCCGTGTTTTTCGAGATACGCGAATGTCCTAGTAAACAATCACGGCACCTTGGACAAAAATATATGTCATGCCAGTTTTCAAGTCAATCGGACTGACTGTTGTGTAGCTGTAGCCATTTTCGTATTTTTATACATAAGTGAAAAGTGTACCGTATTAAGTGTACCGAGTTTGGTGAAATAATCTCATTCTAGAGGGATAGTCGTTTTAGTAAAAGTGACATTCAGTCGTTAACGTCAATTGAAATTTAGACTTTTTTAAAAAGATTATTATTGACAATCAGACACCAGAGAATCATTCTGCACTGGTTTGGTCCTGATCGGGTAAAAAACCTAGGACTAGTTTGCAAAAGTATGTTTTAAAAAAAATCCCAAATACCCAAAAATCTTAACAAACTGTTTAGGAGTTATGAGCCATTACAGACTTTTGACCGCTGTAGCGCCACCATCAGGCCGAATGGGGCAAGCCATGGTGACGTTGTAGACAGGGTGGGTACTACCATCCCTCAAAGTTTCAAGTGTCTACGACTAACGGTTTGGTCTGCCCGATCACTTTCAGGGGAAATTGCTGATCCTTGGAAATGATAAATTACAATAGGGTTTTAGTGATACGCCCTTGAACCCCTAATCACAGCCAATCATGAGTGTGTGGGCGGAGCCACTGTGCACTCACAACCAAAGGGATACATAATCAAATTCATAAATATCCATTTACCATTTTAACATTATTTCAAATACATACTGAGTGACTGATATAATCTTTGTCATAGAATACACTTGTTTATTCATACGAGTCGACAGTTTGAACTTTCTTGCTTTCTTTAATTTATTTTCAAGATCTGAGGTGAATTATCCATTGTCGCTTTCAGTGTGGCTATAAAGGTCAATATGATATTCAAACTTACATTTAGACGCTTTTAGTAATAAAGCACATAAACAGTACCTATCATACAGGATTATCATATTTTGTATGTTGTTGTTCTAGCAGAAATAGAAACAGTAATAAAGTGCAACAGTCGGGCTCCAGAAGTAAAAACTCCATTCAGTTTCTTCCATACGGAAATTTTTAACGATACCTTATAAACCTTTAAAGACAGCCTTACTGTGAGCTACGAGGTTGTTAATTGATAGTATTTGCTTGTATTAAAGCTGTCAGTCCACATTATTTCAATGTAGTTTTAAAATAATTATGTTTTGCTGCTGAATTCATGGTGGAAAACTACATTACCCATGATGCTGTGCAGAAAATTCCACCAATCAGAGAATTGAAAAAAGCAAAATGCGCTAAAAGCTCTCTTTAGCTCCGCCCACTCCCATGAAGCACTGCGAAAGTTGATCTCTCTACACTCAATACATATGCATATTTTGCAAAAAAATCAAATATATTGTTTTTTTATAAATATAATCTACATTTTAAATGAGTTTTTTATTTCTCCATTGATTATGATTATGATTATGCTGTTCTCAATGCTTTGTGGGATTGTAGTTCTTTAAATCTGTAGTTTGTAGTGTAGTAATTCACAGAGTAGCTGCTTGGCTTGATTTATGACGTATAACTCTTTAACAAAGACTTCCTGAAAATCCCAATTGGAGAAATTACTTCCGGAACGAACGCCGCTGAAAAATCTGGCGGGTATATAATGTTAACAAAATGAAACAAATTTTGAACCTAGCTTTATCCAATGTTCAGATTTCAATTAGTGCATATTTGATTATGATACATTTACATTCAAAACATACAAAGCAACTGTCTTAATGTACTGTGATTGATCAACTGGTAAATTATAACTAGTAGTTAAAACATTTAACCTTTCACCTGTGTTGTCTTCTCTCAAAGACTCGCCTATAAAACGGCCCAGATGCAACACACACACAAACACACACACACACACACACACACACACACACACACACACACACACACACACACACACACACACACACACACACACACACACACACACACACACACACACACACACACTCATCTTTCAGCAGTGCACGCTCGTGTTTTTGGATACCGACATCCCTGACTTTAATGTGACAAAGGCAAAAGAACGAAGAGGAAGAAACAAAGGGATTGTGATGAAAAAGAGGCTTGTGACAGCAGGAGAAAAAAAAGGAGCTTGTGATGGTGCACAGATGAAAGAAAACAAAGCCAAAGCTGGATGTGACAGACCGTACAAGGCTGCTTCAATCACAGCTGTACGTTATAACCTTCCAGGACACATTTAAGGGCACTTTACAAGCATACGCCTAAAAACTTCTCTATTTCAGCCCATCGACTTCTATTTAACTTGTTAAAGCTAAACCAAAAGGCCTTGATTCAGTCCAGGACACTGGGATTTTAAACGACTGTCTTGATATAGGAATAAATAAATATTATGTCTCTGCGCTTTTGTGACAAATCATTCAGTTCGTCACGTCCTCCTCGTATTGTTATTAAAGCTTGTCCTGAGTGGCTGCCAGTGGGGAGACATGAAAGAGAAATTATGAATCTGACAAACACCGTCACAATGTTCTCAATACTCCGCCATCACGCGCTTCAAAGGAAATGTCAGTGTGAGAGCAGGAGAGCGTGGAGAACGACTCAATCAACTCTGGCAGTTTGACTCCTTCACAACGTGAGGAGAAATAAGAAGAAGTTGATGCAAAATGACTTATTCTGTCGTGGCATAGCCTACAGATTCAATTGGACAGAAGAGTATAACAATAAGAGATCGGACTGGAGAAGGTGAAAGATATGAAGTATCCAATGTATACTACATGTATGCTATGCAAGTTTAGTTTTTTTTTTTTAAAGTGCATGCTAATATTGCACAACCATTTACTTAAGCTGGACTAATGGTGCGTTCAAGTCCTCCTGGGAAGTTCGTACTTACGAGGTGGGAAGTCGTGTTTATGACGGCATGTGCGTTCAAGCTACTTTCCTCGGAGTAAGATGGCGGTGTACTTTCTATTAATTAATTACACAAAACTAGAGCAAGTTTCTTAAACTCTAGTTCTAGAAAATGAAGAACAAATAAATGTGCATCAGGTGTGCTTTGGTTTTTAATGTTTTTAATTAATTTATGAAGCCACTGCAAACTTTACCATTACATTTCATTGTTGTATTATTATGCCATATTTGGTGCAGGCAATTAGCTTACCTCACTGTAAATAGAAAAGTCTAGCAATATCACTGCTAAATACCTTTAAGTATTGTGGTATCCCGCCATGTTTCTCAGTGACACGCCCCCAACTCGTACAGATCGGGGCTTAAAGAAAATCCCGAGCTCCCCACGACATTGTGGTGGCATTCATGTGCGCTCAACTCGTAATTACGATCTCTACGAGATGACTTGAACGCACCATATGACATTATTTTGCGGAACAGCCGAAACAAAACTTGTTGCATTATTTTTCTGTTATCACTGCTTTGAAACGATCTACTGTAAAAAGCGCTATATAAATAAGGGTGACTTGACGACTAAGAAAGGAGGAATTTCTCAATAGACTATTTCAGATGTTGAAAATGGCAAGGAATGCGAAGAGTGCCAGAGCAATTTATCAATGTAACATAAACCTAAATTAAACTAAAAGTTAATTAACATTCTAAAACAGACAGTTACAACTCAGGTTGAATGCCATAAAAAAGCAGATGAATTCACATTCAATATTAATGCATTCCTGTAGATTTAAAGCTAAAGTTGAAGTAAAGTCATGGTTTCGATTCCCAGGGAGGTAACACTTTATAATAACTGCATGCTTTTAATCATTAGTTAAGCATGAGTAAGGAGTTAATTAATAATTTATAAAAGATTAATAGACATTAATAAGCAGTTCATAAATACAGCTATAAATGCTTTTTCCTGATTTATAAGAATATCTATAAAGTGTTTAATAATTGTATTTTCATACTTTGTTAATGATTAATTAATAATTTCTAAATGAAGTATAGCATTATTTACAAACCAGTTATTTAAGAGTTGTCAGTGGTTCATAAGATCATTTAGAAAGAGTAAGTACATGGAGTAAATTCAGGTAGTTATTAAGTATTTAGTAGTGGTCAGTTAACTGTGTGTTGAGCTCATCTAAAGTGAGGACTATTCATGCCTCGTGAAGCATTTATAAAGGAGATTTAAAGACTCATTTATCTTCTAAACAGAAAAATGAAACAAACACAACACAGTGATACAGAAGATAGAAATATTAACAGCCTTTAAATCTCCTTTATAAATGCTTGTTTTCTTCCACAAGAGATACCCATCCACCCTACTACAGCGCTCCTTGATATATAAAAAAAAAAAAAAAAAAAAAAAAAAAAAGAATTTTACCATGGTTAATTAAGGAGATTTTTTGGCCTTTTTCCCCCATTAGAGTTACCCATGCACCCTTGCCTTCAATAAAAATAGGAATAACAGTAATAATAAATAATAATAAATAATATTATAAATTAAAATGGACATTTACAGTGAAAACAAATAATATCCAGAGCACTCCTTGATTAATAAACTAAAACACTGATCAAGCATTTCTCCAGCTTAGCCAGATAGCTAAAAGTAGCAGCAAATCAACTTGCAATGGCAAAGAAACAGTTTTTCCCTGTTGAGAACCAGCAACGATAACACAGCGATACGGGACGCGGCGGCACACTTGAGGCTCTCAGTGTGACAGTAGCTCCATCTCGCAGCCATTTTCTTAATATGATAATAAATATATATGCAATATTATGCATCTTATTGTCTGGAATTGTTTATCTCTGGATTATACTCTCAAATATGAATATATGAAAACCTTTTGAGCCTCACATAATTTAATATTCAACCTTCAATCACTTCTTATGCAAACAGCAACAATCCAAAGACAAACCCTTCATATTCTCTGACGGATCTTGATTTATCCCTATTCATGACACAAAGTTCAACTTAAAAAATAAAGAAAAGATCTTTTGACTATGAAATATTGATTTATTTAATGCAGTTTGAAAGCTAAGTTTAGGAGGAATATGCTCATTTCTCTTCAAACATGTGTATAAAGAGCTTCCCTGTTTTAATATTTCTCCCAGCATGCCTCCACCCAAAACCCGCAGCGTATATGATTTGACAAGTGTGTGGACACATTCAACACAGGGGTTTTGATTATCTGCACAAAAATGAGGGCTGTAAATTGTCTAGTTTTAATGCTCAGCCTACGCCTCTGCATCTTTATTTTCATTATTGCGTTGAATCTTGTGTGAAATCTCCAGCACTGAGAACAGCAAGTCAATGTGATTCTCTCACCTTTTACAGAACCTTACAAACGCTTGGGGTCGGGAAGATTTTTCAATGTTTCTTCTAAGGGCTGCATTTATTTAATTAAAAATACATCAAAACAGTAATATTGTGAAATATTATTATAATTTAACAGAACTTTTTTCTATTTAAATATTTTGTAGAATGTAATTTATTCCCGTGACCAAAGCTGTATTTTCAGCATCATTAGTCCAGTCCTCAGTGTCACATGATCCTTCAGAAATCATTCTAACATGATTTGCTGCTCAAGAAACATTTATTATTATTATCAATGTTGAAAACAGTTGTACGGATTCATAATTTTGAAAACCGTCATGCATTTTTCAGGATTCTTTGATGAATAGAAAGTTCAAAAGAACAGCATTTATTTTAAATAGAAATCTTTTGTTACATTATAAGCGTCTTTACTGTTACTTTTGATCCATTTAACGCATCCTTGCTTAAAGGCATACTATGCAGTTTAAATTTTTGTCAAACAGCGACCCCTAGAGTCACTGTGGAGTACTTGTATTTAACGTTACTGTGGTTATACCACTCACGCAGAGCTTTTCCATGACTCTTCCGACCGCGCTTTCTTCATTTTCTTCGTTGACCCTTCCATGATTCACGTCTGAAATGCGTGCTAGTGTCTTCCATTGAGGCTGCTTCATATGTTGATGATGTATGTGAAGTCATGCCATAAAGCAAGTCGTGATTCTCGGGAGATTTGGCGGGGCGCCACCTCTCAAACCTGCATTGCTTTGCCAGCGGCATCCCCCCCAGCTTTGCTATCGGGATGATTCGCCCTACTACGAGTTCGTTTACCATCGAAATTACTTCGAAGCTGTTATACTAAGGTACAAATCTTGCATAGTGTGCCTTTAATAAAAGTATTCGTTTCTTAAAAAATCGTACTAACCCCAAACGTACAGCAGTGTATTTCCTTTGTATGCCACAAAAACACGTTTTCATGTTACATAAAATACGTTTTTTGGTGCATATTATAAAAAAAAAATACAACAACTTGCACCACTAAAACTACTTTCTTTTTCTGTTGACATCACAAATCCCATTTACTTTTTCAGCCTCTGTCATTCTGGTACATAACGCCCACTTTTACATGATAATGATTTCCCGATGGATAAAGTCAACTGCCACCCCACATTTTATTATTTAATATCCTGTTTCCCTCTGAATATGCAAGAGCCTGCTACACAAGTATGATCTTGCAAATAGTATTTTGGTCTTTATACACTATACAAAAACAATGCTATAATAATACATTTCCCAGCTGCAGCAGAGGGGCGCGTTCTTGAAAACTCACATGTACAGAAGGTCTTGAAACTTTCCTCTGCATTTACAGAGAGTTGTTAGAAACGCAGCTCTGCTGATAAAGTCCTCCTGCTGTTTTTTATAATACAGTACATTACAAAGCTCTATTGAGTCGCTACAGTCAGCGAGCAAACAGACAGAAATACACACACAAATAAGACACAATCAGAAACGCAGAGCTGATTTAACACAGGCACAGAAGAGAACAGCTGGAGAGAGGTTTTCATCTAATGATCTTCAGTACTTGAAGTTCTGTTAACCTCATCATTTGTAGTAAGGTATATATTCTATGCAAGCATGATAATTTAAATTGCTCAGTGCATTGAAAGTGCACAACCCGCTGCACATGCATTTTACTGTTATTGTGGCAGTACCCAACCTCAGTGCTCATGGTGATAGTTTCCTGCAAATGTTTGTCACTAAAACAGATGTATTCAGGTAGACAGGTTATTAACATGTCAACAGTTTAATTTACTTTAACCTAGGCTATTCAAGATTCATGACAGTAGCTGATCTAAAAGAGAAAAATATCTGTAGATTATAGGGATGCATGATATATCGGCCACCATACAGGGATCATTTTTAATGTCATCGCATAAGAAAATGTGGCTGATGCATTAAATCCGATAAATGATGGATTATTTCAGTTCAGCTGAGACATGCGAACTGTTCAACATTACGGTTTTGAATTGCTTGAAATATGATTGAAATCACTTTCACAGGAAAATACAGTTAAGTGCAACGAGTGCAGCGCAAGTCTGTTATATAGGCTACAAATAATTTAAATGAGAACATTATAATTGTGTGCTTGGGACATGGACTTTAATGGTGAGACAAAAATTATGTAAAAATTTGGATTTAGATTTATCAGCCAATATATCGGTTATCGGCTTTCAAATATAAAGAATTATCGATTATTGGTCAAAATCGTCATATCGGTGCATCCCAGATTAAGCTGTTTACTCTAATATCAACTCTAGTGCTTATTGCTTATAAATAATAAAATACAAGCAAAAAAAATCAATACAATAAAAAACGCCCCCCCCCCCATGAGTGTTACCCATCTACCCTTCCCTAAAAAAAGGAACAATAGCAGTTCATTAAAAAATGATTAATAATTAAAAAATAAAAAAAATAACACATTTACAATGAAAACATAATATTCACTATAGGACTAATTCATAAATAAAAAAATAAATAAAACATAATACTATTTGTAATAATGCAAAAATGAATACAATAAAACAATTTTTTTTTTTACCAAGGTGTGTTAGAGATTGTTAGGCTTGAGAGTTACTCTTCCACCCTTGTGTAAAATAAAAATAGGAATAACAGTAGTGCATTTCAAAAAAATAATATTATAACTTAACTTCTACATTTACAGTGAAAACAAAAATCCACTATAGCTCTCCTTGTTATTTTATCATGTAAGTGACGAAGTCATACTTCATAATGCATTATCACATAACGTTGCATTGTCTCGATTGCATCTGTATTATGCACACTACAGGATATCATTCCTTATTAATCTGCAGTTTGCTTTCTCAGAGCTGTGGTCCTATGAACAGAAAAAGTAAATATTAAATAGGAAGCTGAAGAACAAACTAAATGAGTTTGCTTGTCTATAAATCACATTCAGATTGTATCAGTTGATATGTTTGATTGAAATAATATACAAGAGCACTATTCCTCCAGCAGACTAGATCTAAACATAGCATGTGTCCTGACGCAATTTCCCAAACACTTGCCTTAAATTTCCAAGCATTCTTGCAGGGAAGGGAGGGGAACGTATAATAACAAATCAATTTTCCTTCCTGTCATCTTTCATCTCTATTTTCCTGGAAAACATTAGCTATATAGCTATATAGTTTGGTGGTCGATTTACCAGACGCGGCTCTAGCGTTCTGTTCTCCCTCCGGGCAATAACAGCTGATTATTCATAACTCCAGTTCGCATCTCTGGGAAAAGATCTCCACATGTAGAAGGAGACGGAGGTGTTTTGATGTGCCACACGCTCATTAAAAAGGGCTGGGAAGGCTAGTGACAGAAGCAGAAAATGGCCCACTCGTCTTCTGCACGTGTGTGTAAACGACATTCACACGTCTCCTAATGAGGAGGACAAAACATTCCCGGAATGATTATTTGAGCAATTTCAGTGAACACAATACAGAGAGCAACTTAATTGCGTTGGGGTTGATTGAGAAGAAAGATTGTGTTGATGAAGTGTGATTGTTACAGGAAAAAATCAGTATAATGCATTTAAAGGCAGGGTAGGTGATTTGTTCCAGAAACATTTTTTGTTATGCTGGTTGAGAGTCTCTTGACATCCTGATAGCAATCATTACGTTAAAGGTGCAGTCTGTAAGAATGACAAATAGTGGTCGAAATAGGTACTGCAGTCCAAATTCAAAATATCGGAGATCGTTGTTTCTCCCGCTTCCTCAGACTCGACGCTCACACGGGTCGCCAGTTTGAGCACACGCAACAGGAACGAGCGCAATGGACAGTGAAAATTGGCAACGTGTAGTAGGCTATCACAGACCAAAACAAAAACTACCATTCCAGCCTGGAAACGCACATTTCAAAATAAAATAACTGGCTGTAGAATTGTTTTTCAGAGAAACAAATATGTGAACTAAGCATGTTTCCTCAATATATGCAAATATATTATAGTATTTGTGTGCTTTAGTAGAGTGAAAAAGTTACATACTGCACCTTTAAGTGGTCTGAGGGTGAGCAGGAACCTGAGGACCTGACTTGGACTTCACACATTCAAACTCAGGTGAATAAAGCCAGGCAAAGACTACCATCTGCGACAGCTGCATGGAAACTCAGGGTTTCACCAGCAATCAAACTTTCTATTCAGGGGCCATAGAAAGTGTACTAACTCAGTGCACTGCAGTGTGGTATGGGAACAGCTCCAGTCAAGATTGCAAAGCCCTGCAGAGAGTTGTATACGCTTAGCAGAGCACATCTCAGGGTCTGCTCTCCCGTCTCTGCAGGACATCTACCTCAGACGCTGCAAAAGCAGAGCTGCTAAAAGCATCAAGGACTCCTGCCACCCTGGTAACTGTATTTTCATCTTGCTACCATCTAAGCCTTCTGTAGCCCGATGGCCAAAACTGAGGGACTTAGGAGGAGCTTCTTCCCCCAGGCCAGCAGCCTCCTAAACTCAGTCTCTTAACATCACATGACTTCACTTAATAATCAGTAAGAATATTCAATATACTGGCATTTCACTTACACCTGCACTCTCTGTTTTTTTTTTGACTAACCTGTTGTACAACCTGTTTGCACATTCTTCTCTTGTGCATTTCTGCTCACCTAAAATATTTATTAGTACATACATATCTTTATTTATTCGTAATTTCTTCTTGTGTTTGTATTCTGATAATGATTGCACAGTCCATGGAGCGGACCTGTTTTTACATTTCACTGCTGGTTATATATTCTCTATACTGAGTATGTGCAAAACTTGTTTGAACTTAAGGGGTTTGTAAAATAAAAAAATAATGTAAGCTGCAAAAATGAATCATTACAAATCTTAATGTGTGGCAAATGAATTTGATTGATTGATTAATTGATTGATTGATTGATTGATTAGTTTATTTCCAGCAAAATAAAATAATATATACATAATATATACATTAACACACACACACACAATTAAAAAAAAAATAAAATAAAAATAACATAGCACAGCTTATCTCCCATATACATAGATATAAATATATACACATATACACACATATTATTTACACTTATAATAATAGTTGCTCGAAAGGGAGTGGAAAGAAGTATAACTTATTTGCTCCCACCCCCAATTCCTTCCCATATATTACCCCATATATCCGCTGCAATTAACAATTAAATAAATAATAATTGATTTGTTTTGATAATATTTATTTGATATTATAGTTTTTTACTATTACATTATGCTATCTCAATAATCACAATAATGCTATATAATAATCCTCATTATCATAAACATTAAAATATGTCCCGATATCTATAATAATCACATATCCTAGCATATTGTTTAAACATAGTTTTACAATGAAAGTAATATCAATAATAATTAATAATAATCATTATTTACTCAGCTATGTACACATATCCCACTCATTTGTAATTGTGTCACCATTTACAATATCAAGATAAATAAATAGGAACCGTTTATAATCCTAAATACTTAAGTTTATTTTACAATAACCAGTACCCCTCCCAATCACAAACACAAGAGCACCCAGATCCTTCACTCAGTCTCATATTTGTCAACACCATTTCTTTAAATTTGAATTTGAATTGGTGAATATTTGGGCATTGCTTGAACTATATCCCCAAACCATTCCAAAGTCTGACACCACACACAGACACACACAAGCTTTTCCTGGTGGTTCTCACCGCCTGCACTTTAAAGTTTTCCATCCCCTCAGGTTATAGCCCCCTTCTCTTCCTAAATATAACTTTTGAATATTACCCGGCAGATCATTTTTGTTGGCTTTAGTTGAGCAGTATAAAAATCAACTAGATCAAAAAGTTTAAAAATTTTAGATTGCAAAAATAATAAGTTTGTATGATCAAAATATCCCACCTTGTGTATGATTCTAACTGCTCGTTTTTGGAGTAAGAAGAGGGTATGTAGTGAACTTTTATAAGTATTGCCCCAAATTTCTATACAATAAGTTAGATAGGGCAGAACCAGTGAACAATACATTATATATAGTGCATTATATTCCAAGACATATTTAACTTTATTAATTATAGAAATACTTTTAGATACTTTGCCTTGTATGTATCTGATGTGTGGTTTCCAGCTTAATTTACTATCAATAGTTATTCCCAAGAATTTAATTGCTGACACTATTTCTAATGTAACACCATCAATACTTAATAATATTTCTGCGTTTTCTTTATAATTACCAAACATCATTAACCTTCGTTTTATTTAAATTCAAAGATAATTAATTTACAAGTTTTATAAGTGTATTATAATTATCACAAGAAAAAAATATATTGGTATCATCAGCAAATAATATAAATTTCAGTAATTTAGATACACAAAATATGTCATTTATATATAAATTAAATAATTTTGGACCTAATACTGATCCTTGAGGGACTCCACAAGCAATGCCCAGACACTGTGACCTAAACTCGCCCAACTTCACAAACTGTTGTCTTTCAGTTAAATAACTTTTTGATCCAGTTCGAAGCCACCCCCCTAATGCCATATTTTTCCAATTTAGTTAGTAAAATTGAGTGATTAAGTGTATCAAAAGCTTTCTTTAAATCAATAAATATTCCTACTGCATATTTTTTTTTGTCCAGGGTGTTCGTAATTTCTTCCACTGCTTCAATTAAAGCCATTGATGTGGACCTCTTTGTTCTAAAGCCACACTGACCTTCATTTATTATGTCATGCTTGTCTATAATTTTTTCCTAATCTGTCATTAAATAGTTTCTCTAAGATTTTTGAAAACTGAGGTAGCAGAGAGACAGGTCTATAGTTTGTGAAGATGTGCTTGTTTCCATTTTTATATAATGGTATTATTTTTGCGATTTTCATTTCATTTGGAAAAATTCCAGTCTGAAATGATACATTGCATATATGTTAGCGGTTTTGAAATACTATTTATTACTTTTTTAATTTTTGTCATATCTATATCATGACAATCAGTAGATGTTTTATTTTTGCATTTATTAACAATAGCTATAATCTCTGTCTCACTCACATCAGAGAGAAAGATGGTCTTTGCATTCCTTTCTATAATTGACTCATTGAATGTATCATTTTAACGCTCAGGAATTATTGCTGCTAAATCTGGTCCAACATTTACAAAAAACTCATTGAAACTATTTACTATGTTATGCATATCAAAGTTTTCAACATTCTTATCAATAAAATAATCTGGATATGAATTCTTAATTGTTTTATCCTTAATTATACTATTTAATATACCCCATAAATATCATTTTTATTTTCATTTAATCAATTTTTATAGTATAATTTCTTACTAGTTCTTATTATATTGATCAATTTATTTTTATATGTTTTATATCTGTTTTCACATTCTTTTGTCCTTAATTTAATAAATTGTCTGTATAAAGTATTTTTCTTTTTGCAAGCATTTCGTAAACCCTTAGTTAACCAGGGACATTTTATAAGTTTATTCTTGTAGTTGTATTGTCGAATAGGACAGTTTTTGTTGTATAACGTGCTAAACATGTCTAGAAAACTATTGTCCGCTCTATTCACATCTTTCTCTCTGAATACAGTGTTCCATTCTTGATCCATTAGGTCATAATTGAGTGAATTAATTGCTTCTTTCGTCTTTATACGTTTAAAGATAGATTTTTGGGGAGCTTTATTATCTTTTTTACAGTTGTCATCATACAGTGTGAAGACTGGCAGATGGTCAGTTATGTCACACATCATTAGGCCACTGACCGTAGTGTATTCAATATTGTTTGTAAAAATATTATCAATGAGTGTGGCACTATGCGAAGTAATTCTGCATTAAAGCAAAACATTAAACAAAGCATTTCATAAAAACTTGAATGACTAGTCAATTAGTGAGGCTGACTTATTTGTTCAGACTTTTTTCAAACACACAGTTCATGTGGAAGAGCAGCAAAGAGCAAGAAAACAGGGTGTTTACATGCAGTCATCAAAAATAGCCTGCGATTCTGAGGGTCAGAGAGAAGGTGGAAAATGGTCATGAAAACTATAACTCTTTTGGCACAAGAAACACACACACACACACACACACACACACACACACACACACACACACACACACACACACACACACACACACACACACACACACACACACACACACACACACACACACACACACACACACTAGAGCAATTACTGCTGCCTTTGTGGGTTAATTTGGTGCTTTTGACACGACACAGATGGCCATCAGTCACCGGTTCAGCAACCAGAGCTAGGGAGTTGATTTGGGAGGATCTAGTACTTATGACTGAAATAAAACAGAATATTCCCTTGTAAAAACTGGACACTGGACTCTTCCCTAATGTTCAGAATATAATACCATCTTAAAACTTACTGTGCAATAAAAAACATATTGAAGGGCTCTGCATGGTTTCTAGACAGTTGTGAGACCAATTAAACAAGCAACAGATAGTCCTGGACCAAACTGACATGTAAAACAGAGCAATGTTTTAAAGTGCCACAATGCAACAATGTTCACACTCGTAGTTAAACGAATGTCTTACTTATAGCTGTCTTTACTTATTAAACCGGCATAGGAGAAAGTATTTTAACATCCAAAAAAGGACACACATCACCTTTAAAGCCGTGAGTGCTTAAGAGGTTACGGCAAATAATGAGAGGTCACCGAAAGCTAATGACGAAAGCCAGTTTTCCAAAAGCTAGTCTGTGAAATAATGTTACCAGCATGCAACAAGTTTTAAAAGTCATTGATGAACTAGAGATATTTTGTCTCTCAAAGTTTGCCCGTTTATATAGATTGGGAAAGTTAATCAAGTTTCAATTGTTTATGTAAGATTAAACTAATGTAAGTTTATGTAAGTTAGTTCTTTTTTTTTTTTTTTTTTTAGCTGCAGTCCGTAACTTTTTGGGGTTAAAAATTATCCAAAATAATTTTTTGAGCAAATACATAACCAGCCAGTGTTCAAAACGATCTGCTTGCCTTAGCTCGACTCAAAGCGGTAAGCTTGTAATAATGTTTTTTAGCCCCAGCGGTACTGGTGGATTTCTGTGGTAAATTCAAGCATGTTTTTGTGTCATTACGTCACGTCTGTACACATTAAGAAGTGTCTCGGCTAGTAGGCTATGAGTGTGTGAGGATGTTGGAGGTGGAGATTTATAGCCTTTTCTTACAGCACTTGATATAATTAAACTTATCAATTTGATGGCGGATCCAGAAAAACGACAACCACCAGAGACAACTGCGATTCACCCGCTGTAAAATGCAAAAGACTTCGGACTTCGCAACCGGCCCATGCGAAAACAAGGATAAATATCGGAAGCATTAAATGCAGTCTGATGTTGTTAACAATTAACAATTTGAGAAAAAAGTATAATTTGCAGGGTTTGACGTGATATGATAAGCGATCGTTAGATTTAATCAGCGCGATTTACTGCAATGCTTTTTTCCCTTAGTTGGTCAGAACAAAAGTGGATGTTACTTGTTCAGATTACATTTTCCGGTGAAAATTATTATGTTGGTCATACTTCCAAAAAGTATAATCTGTGATTCTGAATGACAGTATCCACACTGGCGCGGCGAATGAATTATTTATTGATAATTCCGCGAATAACTGCAATTGCAGATTTCGAACAGAAATGGCGACAAAGAGGAAAATTATGGACTGCAGTTTTTGCAATTACTTCATAATTAGTGTAGTCTGAGTCATGAAAAATTACTCTTATCATGAGCCAGTTCCGTTTAGTGGATTAAAAAGCATACAGAGCAAATAAGATTCTGATTCGAGAACAAATGATTGTTTTGAGCCGGTTCAGGTAAAGTTTTGTGTTCCGGACTCCTTCGGTAAGCTTTGAAAACGTACAATCTCTAAGCCTAATGATTGTATTGTCTTCGATCAGAACACTGTGTGCTGTTGTTTATATGCATACAGTATAAATACACATTTGCGTTACAACTCAACTGTTAAAATATTTCAAATTACAAAGCAAAATAAGATAATAATGACATATGCAAAATAATTCCCATGCATTGCATCTTCACAAATATGTGGACATCACTTCAATTTAGTCTCATTGGTTTCCAGGAGAATTTTTTTTTCTGTATCCGTCTTTTCTAAATTTCAAATTATAAGTTCAGATGACATATGTAAATATCAAAGCTGAGGTGCTGTAAGGACGGATGGACGTGTTTATTTGAGGCTTATTTATCAACCTGTCTAAGTGAAACAGTCGCATTCAGCACAGCATGCTCATTACGAGACACTTCTGCGCTGAAGCCACACAGAACATTTTCATTTTCGTAATGCGTTCTGTCACTACACAAGTACGACTCTTGCAGAAAGACAAACTCTGATTTCAAACTCGGAGTGATTGAGTTTTAGGTCACTTTCACACCTTTTTGTGGTCAGTTAGGCTGTTTACAGCTGGTATATAGATGTGTTTCAGTCGATCGGATCTCAAGTAGACGAGGGAGACACATTCCCGTTTACACCTGGTGTTTTAATCCGTCTCTTCTGTCCACTTTCAACCACTTCTGTCCTGATGTCTTCGAGAGGAGGGTCTATGGACGGGTAAATGTATGGTTTTTTTTCTTCAGATCTTTCAATCTAATGGATGAAATAAGCTAAACACAATTTACATATGAACACAGGCGGAGAAAATAGAAAAGCACACGGAGAGCATCAGCTTTAGTTTCTCTGACAGCCGCAAGACCAGCCGGACGCTGTGTGTGTGTGTGTGAGCTTTGTGCTTCGTATGCTTTTCGTCTTCAAACTTGGGTCTCCATCTGATAAAGTTTTAACCCTGTCTGACAAGAGCGCCTCCAGTAATGTTTACACATTAGCTCAGTATGGAGAGTAGACGGGCTTTTGTGGCTATGAAAGCAAGCCGGTTGAATACGTTTTCAACTACATCTGGATGTGGTCTAAAGTGGACAAGCTCAAAATATTTTAGACCCGTTTACACCTGTATTTAGTGTCGTCCACTTGTGATCCGATCGACCAAAGCGCATCTTATTACCAGGTGTAAACAGGGCCTTAGACATCATGGATTTGTTGGTTGGTGCGAAAGCTGAAAAGTTTCAAAAGGTTCAGTTCATGTGAACTCTGGTACAGTTCGCGATTATAAAAGCAATCCATTTAAACTCATGGAGGTGAACCAACGTATAATTTGCAGCATATTCCTGGTCACACTCAATATAGTATAATGCATATCTCACAGCTGCTTCATTTTCTTTTGGAAACAGTTCTGTGAAAACATTTACACAACTTCTTCACCAGTCCTAAATCATTGTTCATTGATAGTAGGCTGCAAAAATGACTCGATCTGCACTTTTCTCACTTCATAAAATAATTGAAATTAATTGCAGCCCTTACATTGACACATCCATGCCTACATAAACACATCATCTCCTAATTGACTTCCAAATGAGTGCATGGCTAAAGTTAATTTTAAACATCATGCCAGATTCATGACATGTATAGCCTACTGCCTGTTAAAAGTTTAGAATACATTTTTATGTTTTTGAAAGAAGTCTCTTATTCTTAAAAGGCTGCATTTATCTTATACAGTACAATAGTAATATTGTGAAATATTATTACAATTTAAAAGAACTGTCTTTTATTTGTCTTTTAAAATGTAACTTATTCCTGTGATGTAAAGCTGAATTTTTAGGATTATTACTCCAGTAACATTAATTTTCACCATCAAAATAGCTTCCTCTCTGAAAAGCATGACGTTAATAAAGTTTCTTTTAATGCATCCTTGTCTATTGTCTGTTCACCGCATAACCCATTATAATGTTTACTCTCTGTCCTAGTCCGTCTGCTGTGAACTCCGATCCCATCAAGAAAAGTACATCTGCATCTGCAGAGAAACCCACCAGAGAAAGAGACTTAATAGAGACCCAGCCTTAGAAAAGATGAGTTTTGCTAGGAATATTAAGCATAATTTCCCAGCACGAGTCAGAATCGTTGAGCTGAGAACTAATTCTATGTGATTTGATAGAAGGCTTGTGTTAATTGGTGGGTTGAAGAAACAAAGCGCATTGTCCTCTCTGCTCTCCTGTTCTGGCTCTAATTAAAGGAGGGGGAACTGAGCACCTCTAATTCACAGGTGTTTGCTTCTGTGGGTTGCCGTGACAACCTGGTTAACATTGTATCATTTACTATGCCATTTTCCCTTCTAAAAAAGAAAGAAACACAATAGTCTTTTTTCAATTTCTTGCACGTCTCAGTTACAATGGCTGTATAATGAATATGAATGCCATATGTTGAGTTATTCTATACTTTTATATAGAGTACTGGAAAAAGGTGGCGTCCATAAACCATAATTTCATAACCAGGGCAATGGTCAAAAGTATTGTTTTCAAATAAATAAATATTAACTGAAATAAATAAAATACCCTAAAATATATATTTGTTATAGTTGTAAAGGGAATATTTCTCATTTTTGTTTAGTTTAAATAATTAAAACTAAATTAATAAAATCTACATAAATATTTAAAATAATAATAAAATTACAAAATTACAAAAACTTACACTACAAAAAAGTAAAATCTTGTTTAAAATATAAGCAAAATATATAATAGTATAACAATGATACTAGAATAACTTTGTTCATAGAGCGCAAAACGGAACGATTTCACTCATAATCCTGGTCAACATAGTTTAATACCAGCTGTAAATGTTCTCAGCGCCAGAATGTGGATTATTAGATCCATGCAGAGATGACACCATTAAACTGTGAGCTATTTATGTCAGAAAAATGGCAACTTTCAAAGGTCAATAGAAAGAAAATAAAAGCTTGAAAGCTCACAAATGCTCTGGGCATCTAATTCCATTTCCCAAATTGCTGGGACTCAAATTCAGACTTTTTCCACTATATCTCTTCACTCAAAAAGAAAATCCTGAGATTATTAACTGACTGGTGTTCACACTGCTTTTTTCCATTGCATAATATTTTTTAAAAAAGTATTTTGTTATATTGTTATTTTATTTATTTTTTTCCATACTCAAATTTGAAAGAAAGGGCTATACATTTTAAACTGAAACTTGAGGACAGATACAGTATCACATTTCCAGCACACTGAACGAATCAATATCACATAATCACTTATGAACTGTAGCCTAAGTGCAGTGTTCAACTGCCAAACACCTCTTCACTGCCATGTTGACTGAGCAGAAATGAAATAAGCCCACTTTAAATGCAGATGAGTACTAGTTTTCAGAGAAAACACTGTTTGCTCACTGAAAATATTCAGGCATAGGCTCTTTTTAGATGGTTATGTCAAAATGTAATTTACTCACTCTTATGTCAGTCCAAACTCGAACTTGTTTCTTCTGAGATGTTATGAAGGATGTTCATGCTGTTCTTTGTACTGAAACAGCTGTGAGGTTCAGAAAATTACAGAAAAGTGCATAAATCTACAAACAGTCCAAACTTCTGAATTATATAAGACACAGGCCTACTATATCACTGAGTAAGGAACAGACTTAATTAAATTAAAATAGGCTATAATGTAAGAAATATTATTTATGAATTGCTTTTTTATTGTCAATGTGTGAACAAAGTGTAACAAAACATAAAAAACGATCCGTTCCAGTTTGTCTAGCATATCGACTGAATATTGAAGCTCTCGGGTCGTTTTTGCTGGGAAAATCGAAAGGATGTGACGGTTACACGCGCTCCCGAGAGCCTCTCTTGCGTTAAATGACATGATACGAATGCTTAGTTGCCCACAATGTTCAGGGCAATAATGAAAGAGTCATTTTGTAGGCTACTGTTTTGTCAATGTGTCATGCAAAAAAAAAAAAAAGAAAAAAAAAAAAAAGAAGAAGGATTAATTCAAACTATAGTCTCACATAAATCAAACTGTCATAACAGTGTCATTTGAATTACCTCATCTGCCAACACAGTGAATCACAGAGCTCGTGCAAACATATCCACTACCTATCAGATGCTTTCTTGAGAGGAAAGCGCGCAGGCGCAGCACATATTTACTCAGGCCGATTCATCTAAACATCATTCTCAGCAGCTTGGACGTTTCTGGGTGTTTGTTCACAGTATCACTGCAAAGGTATCTCCAACTTTTTACTTCTGAGCAAAGAAAAAAAAAGAACTTTGCCGTGAATATATCGTGTCATTGAATCAACTGCAGTTCACTTAACGGCCACCAGTGTTGCTAATAACAAGAGTTTCTGAATTCGTAGCCCTTTACGTCATAAAAAGTTTTTTTTTCTGATACAGCATGATTTAACAGACTCTCAAGGATGAATATATTATATTTCATACATCATACTGCACCATAAGATTGGATGGTAATTTGATTGATATGGTCTTCATATCAATGGTGCAAAGATATATCAATGAATCATTCACAATATGACCAGAAACATGTATTAAGTTAGTATGGCTGCTTGCCTTCAAAAGATGCAACTACAAAATGTTAAACTAAAGCATTCTTGTTTTATATCAAAACAAACTTTGTCTCCAAGATACAGAAGTTGCTATTCAAGCTTTACTGATATCCGATGAATGTTTCGCTTGGATCACCATGAATCATGTTGAAGGTGATGTGTGTAATTTTCTCCTTTTTCAGCTTAATGCAGAATGAATATGTAAGTTGATTTCCTGAAAGAAATAAACACTGTGACCCAATCAAAACATTGATCTGTTTAAGCGCCCGGCACAGAAACATTGGCTCGATCAACAGTGATGCTAGTTGCAAAGAAATCACACACTTCACTTATAAGCGGGGAGCCTGCCAGCAAAAAGTGTCGTCCCACACATATCTATGAATTATAAAATATTGTTAACACAGCCGAGATTTAGAAACTCACACACTGAAATGACTGCTCAACTGCTCTACATCCAAGAGATCCGAAAAACTCAATGTCATTTGTGTAAAAGAAGCCATTTAAAGGTAAAGTCAAATATTGACTCCAAACCAAGGTTGCTGCTGCTGTATTATTCAGGATAAGATATAATTCATGAAACACCTTTTTTCAGTTTCATGTTTCAGATTTTCATAGTTAATTTTATTTTAAAATATAAAAGCTAAATGTATTTTGATATGATGTGATCATTTTAAAATTGTCAAGTTTTTATCCATCTTTCTATGTAAAAGGGCTGTATAAACATCTATTCCAAGGAGAAAATAACACCATATGGATTTTGTTATTTATATAGTCATGTGTAATGTCATTTGTATTATATTTTTAAAGCTAAATATTTCCATTATTTCCATTTCCTAAATATATAGCGTTCAGGAATTACCCATAGCAGATCTATACAGGTGGAGCTGGGGAAGGTGGAGGGTTTCTGAAAGCAAATGTATTTGAAGGTTGAGCACGCAAGCTCATTGACTCCTGAAATGGTATGAACCAATCAGCTGTACCCTACAGATAATGATGTGATTTCAAGCAGGTTCAGTTAAGGACCTATTAGCCATGCGCCATCTAGAGTTTTGTATTTCTTATCATGTTTCTATGACAGCAACTACATTTTTGTGTTTTGAGGCTTATTGAATGGGTGGAATCACATGACCAGAATCCCACCCCACCCCCATGTGCATTCTTATAATTTTTTTTGAATACAAATAATCAGTGTGGCACAATATGTGAAGTTACCATATGTTTATGTGTGTGTGCACTTCAGGATATAAAGTGGGTCATAAGCAGCCAACAAAAGCTGGACACAAAAACTATTGGGTCGAATCTAAATTGCCATCTAATAAACAACTCAGAGCTGTGCTTTGACCGAAATATCAGTGAGCGGCCAGCAGCATTTGATCTTTTATAAATAGCAGTTGAATACACAGTCCTGTGCCTTTTGAGCACATAGCATTCTGCTCATGTTGATTAGGCTGTGATTGGTGTGTGGCAGCGTTTTGGCTCCTTTATTCACCATTGCCTCGCAATCATCAAAACTCACCACGCCAGCTTTCATCTACACTCAAAGCCGTCTAGGGGGAGGACACCGACCAATCAAACGCAAACTCCCAGTCTGCACCAGTTCCTTCTCCACAGTAGGGTGAGTAAAGGACCCTGTGTTTTACATTAGTGCACAAATTCAGACTAAATTGTTGCCTTTTTTTTTGCTTGTATTGTTAGCTTGGTTTAAATTTGGAAACAAAATAGCCACCTTTTCAGATTCAGAAATGTCTTTCAAAATGATCTCATTATTTATATTACCCTCATGTTTCAAACCAGTGTTGTTATTGTTAGCTTAAATTTTTCGGTAATTAAACAAAAATAAATTAAATTAAATATTAGGGGGGAAAACTTAAACTTAATTACAACAACAACAACAACAACAAAATCAATAATAATAAAACAAGGTAAAGCTGAAGTAAATTACTGAAACAAAAAAAATATTTCAAAGCTCAATGGAAATATTTGGCTTTAATAAAATTAATTAAAATGACAAAAGCAAAAAAATTGACAAAAAATTAAACAAATGAGAATGAAAACGCTAAAAGCTAATTAAAGCTAATTAAAAATATTTATTAATACTATATCAATAAATAACAAAACCCAAATGGTGTTATTTTCTCCATGGAATATGAGATGTTTATGCAGCCCTTTTACATACAAATATAGGCTTATAAATCAATTTTAAAATGATCATAATATCAAGTCAAATTTAGCTTTTATATGAAAATAAACTATGAAAATATGAAAACTGAAACTGAAAAAAGTGTTTCATGAATTATATTTTATCTCGAATAATGTCTTTACAAAACCTAATTTATCTAATTGGTTTATTTAGTTGAGAGGAAAGCATGCAGCAAATATTTACATATTCATCTAAATGTCACTTTCAGCAGCGTGGACGGCATCTGGACGTTCGTTAGTAGTATATCTGTAAAGATTTTTCCAACTTCTTTTCAATTCAAGCAAAGAACAAAAAATAAATTCACCGTTATCTTATCTTGGCCATGAATCACGTTCAGTCTCTTGTAGGCTGTTAGCGAGCATGAGCAGTGTTGCTCAGCGCTGCTGCAGTTCACATTACGGCCACCAGTGTCGCTAATAACAAGAGTGTCTGAATTCTACATATAGCCCCTTAAAAAAGGCTATTTTTATTACATTTACATTTACATTTATTCATTTAGCAGACGCTTTTATCCATCTGTTATTCATATCATATGCATACATAATGTGCACAAACCCATTCACATACACTCATACACTGCAGATATGTTTACAGTACTAGCACCATGAAAGCTGTGGAGAAAAAAAAATGGAATTCACGAGGATGAAGGTTATGACACAAAAAGACACTTCTGGAAATTGATAGGCATGTCCAAAGACATTTAATGCTACTGGAAATCAGTTGTTCTCAACTGGAGATTCGCAGGTCTGAGCCGAGTCTGAGAAAAAATGCTGCATGCTAATAATAAAATGCAATTATTTATTTAATTGCACATGGCTATCTAAAAAATTCAAACTCTGTTATTTCAGTACAAATTAAAAAGATAAACAAATTAGACACGCGGCATTTCTTCATCCTCATAAACCATGAGCAAAACTGTACAAGGTAAAATAAAATATAACCTAGATTACATTAAATGCACTTCACTTGCAGCGAGGACAAATCCTAGCAGTTGAGAAGGTGATTTGTCAAAACATGGTGCAATTTATGTCTTCACTATAATTAATTGCAGAAAACATTTTATTCAATCATGGTTTAAGTTCATTTATTTTAACCCATAAAAAGTTGAACTCTCTTTGAAGGCTCCCAAATAAGCTACATTTTTAGTTTGCTTGTATTAAATGTAGCTGGTTGGACATCAAACTGCAGTATCGCTTCTCTCAGAGACATTTAATCTGCTATGATACTCCTTTGTTTTGACTCTGAAAGCCACTGCCAGTAAAGAATAACCATGGAATTGTTAACAGTTGTTGGGGAAAACGGGTGAAAGATCACAGCGCCTGTTTTAGTACCATAACAAGCCTTAGAGGAAACATTTCCTAAACTTCTGTGAGTTACTCTGAACTTTTATGGCTCATGTGATCTGATGAAATATGGCCACTCTCTGAACATTCACCCTTTGAAATCTGGAGACAATGGTTCCTTTGTTGCCATAGCAACATTTTCTACTTGGTATTCTTGCGTCTATATAAAGTTGATACTATGCTTCCTACACAGCCTCGTAACAGAGACTATAGAAGCTGAATATGCATTTGCAAAATGCATTATTATATTCATTATCATATTTTACATTATTTTTGAAATAGCCTTATGTAAAAATAGCTACAAATATCCCACACTAACTTAATATATTAAGCCTTGTTCTCTGAAAAAAATATTCTTAAAACAAGAACAAAAATCCACTGACGGGGGTCAGAAAAATAAACTTAATTCAAAGAGAAAATAAGATTTGTTTTAAGCAAAAACTTTACAAAACAATACGTAATCTCGCTTCTCAAGAAATGTATTGAAAAACTGTTTTTCAAAGGCTCCGTTTACAGCTGGTATATAGATGCGTTTCAGTCGATCGGATCACAAGTAGACGAGGGAGACACATTCCCGTTTACACCTGGTGTTTTAATCCGTCTCTTCTGTCCACTTTCAACCACTTCTGTCCTGATGTCTTCGAGAGGAGGGTCTATGGACGGGTAAATGTATGTGTTTTTTTTCTTCAGATCTTTCAATCTAATGGATGAAATAAGCTAAACACAATTTACATATGAACACAACCGGAGAAAATAGAAAAGCACACGGAGAGCATCAGCTTTAGTTTCTCTGACAGCCGCAAGACCAGCCGAACTGTGTGTGTGTGTGTGTGTGTGTGTGTGTGTGTGTGTGTGTGTGTGTGTGTGTTAGAAATCAGGAATGATGAGAGAACTTTGTGCTTGTTATAAGGATACACTGATATGAAAATTTTGACCGATAACTACAACCGATAATTCTTTATAGGTCTATTTGAAAGCCGATAACCGATCCATTGGCCGATAAATCGAAATCCAAAATTTACATAATTTTATGAGAGCCTGATTACAAAAACAAAAGTCTCACCATTAAAGTCCCAAGCACACAATTATCATGATGTTCTCATTGTAATTTTATGTAGCCATTTAACAGACTTAAGCTGCACCCGTTGCACTTAACTGCGTTTTCATTTAAGTGATTTCAATCATATTTCAAGCAATTCAAAACCATCATGGTGAACAGTTCGCATCTGAAGTGTCTCAGCTGAAGCAACAAATCCATCATTTATCAGCTTTAATATATCAGACAAATTTTCTCATCGGGCTGAAAACAACAACATTAAATATGAACATACTGTATATCGGCCGATAGCGATATGGTGGTCTATATATCGTGCATCCATAGCTTGGTACATTTTTCATCTTCAATCTAAACTTGGGTCTCCATCTGACAGTTTAAATCCCGTCTGGCTAAAGCGCTTCCTGTAATGTTACGCATTAGGTCAGTAGACGGAGAGTAGACGGGCTTTTGCAGCTGTTCAAACACATTCCACCGCATGAGTGTTTACACTACAAAAGCAATCCAGTCGAATGTGTTTCCAACTACCTCTGGAAGTGGTTGAAAGTGGACAAACATTTTAGACCCGTTTACACCTGTATTTAGTGTCGTCCACTTGTGATCCGATCGACCGAAACACATCTTAATACCAGGTGTAAACAGGGCCAAAGATCCAGCGCTTTTAACCTTGATTTTCTCTAGTCTGTCAACCTTCGATCTTTCTACTGACCTTTCCTATTATAGCTGAGGCAATTTTAATGCTGACTTCAACTGAGAAGCTTTGCTAAAAAGTCAGAGTTGCCCGTGCAAGATGTATGTTGGCAGTATATGAACATAATACAATTCAAAAAGTATAAGAACAAAGTAGTTCAGGCTAACCTGGCCTAAATGCTGCAGTCAGTTTGTGGTCTTTATCTGTCACTCCAGAAGCTTCTCTAAAAATATTTTTCGAAGCAGATGCACAGAACATACTGATCAACTTGGATTCCAAACCGGATGGTAAATGTTCTGCATAGTTGCCATAGAAACCACCGGCCAAACCCACAATCCATAACACAATATGGCAGACTTTTTGCAGTTGGCTGTTATTCTGCCGAAAAGCCATTTGAAAGACTGACAAATGATTTCTTCAGTCAGGCATGAAAGCTATAATTAGCATAAATATAAGTTGTGACTATGAGCATCCATATGAAAAAATTATGCTATTACGTCTGGAGAGCGCCTGTAATTTTAGTGCATTGTTGAAATAGGTGCAACTCATTTTCGGTCTATGTAATACTTATCGCAATATGTATTGATTCTTGACTTGTTGACCCTTGGCTAGAGTTTTTCACATCTGTCTGACCTGATCTGATCTGTGTGAAGCTTGTTGAATTGAATGGACAATTATGGTTACATAATTCATTATGGTTTTTTTTCAATGGTCCACTTTAGACATTTTACTAACTGAAAGTAACTTTGCAACTACATGTCAACTAGCGTCATTAGAGTATTAGTAGACTATAGTAGAGTGTTAGGGTTAGATATTAGGGTTCAGGTTAGTATGATAAGTTGACATGTAGTTGCTTACAGTCAGAAGGCAAGACAAGTAGTTTGTTTAGGCATGATTTGTAGGGAATTACAAACCTGCGCACATATATTCAATCAATTCTTAATGCGCATGTGAACGCATCGGCGTTTATCACAGGTTCGCGTTTAAAGTCTGTTTAGAGAGAACGACGTCATCTTAGCGGCCCCTAATTTTATAATGATCATTTCAACGGAAGTGAATCAATCAAAACTAACTTTAGCTGGAAAATAACATTATTCAAGACCCACTATAAAGCCAAAACAATCTCTGTTGCCTTAAATTATGTTTATCTCCGTAAAGCTGCTTTAAACAATCTACATTGTTAAAAGCGCTATATAAATGAAGATGACTTGACTTGACTTGACTAGAAGTATGAAATCCGTTTTTTTCCCCTTTTTTTTCTGGATTATATTTTTTTGGACTCCATTTTAATGGTTAAATTACATTTTATTAATCAAAAAGCATGACTAATAAATTGAAATCATGAAATGTACTGTGTATAATTGAACAATTTACTAAAAGTTTAACAACAAATTACAAGTTTAGGGCCCTATGAATTACTTTTATTTTCTCAAACTCTGTTTTAGTTTTACCAAATTCTGTTTTCTGGTTTAAGTTTTATATATTCCATTTTAATGGTTTACTTAAATTTAAATAATAAAAAAGCATGTCTAATTAATTTAATTCATAAAACAATTTCTTTCATTTCTGCTAAATGTTTTTTCCCCTACAGTATTCTACTGTTCAACAGTAATATATTTCTGTCAAAATTTCTTCAAGTTAAACCAGACTTTAATTTTGATGGGTTGAAATGAAGACCTTTGGGTTGTGTTTATGATATGACAATAGTTTTTCTCAAATGAAATGGTTAAATGCTTGTGAAGTGACTGGAGATGAAGTTCATTTATTCATGTCCTCATAAAGTGAGGCGGCAGAGGCTGAAAACACAGCGAGAGTCACGCGTAAATAAAACCCTGTGTCGGCACCGTTCATTCACACACAACATGCAGGATTTATATTTAAATAGTCTTTTTGCAGTTTAATATTCACAGACACTAGTTCTGATTCAAGTGTACTGACCTGCTCTTTTTTTAGCCTATTCATTCAAAATTTGACAAATTCCATGAAATTCTGCGTTACACAGTAAATTCTGTTTTCATGTTTTCACGTTTTCCACATCGTGGCAATCATAGGGCCCTACAGAAGAATGTCTGTTGAGGGAGCATCAAAATAAAATATTAGCAGATATTACAGTTTACTAATAATCAAATGAGAGTTAGATGATATGTAGTTGCAAAGATATAGTTAGTTGAAAGTGTGGTCACACTTTAGAATACTGTTTCTTCATTAATGAATAACTACACAGGAACAAATGAGCAACGCACTATTAACATTCTAGTAACTATATTAACTAACAAGAAACTCTGAACAGTATTCTAAAGTGTTACCGAAAGTCTCCATTTGTCCTTCTTGTCAGAAAGCACTTGGAGAACGTGCGAAGTAGAACTGGACATGTTTACTATCTGGGTATTGTCATGCCGCTTCCAGTTTAGACACATTCTCTCATTATATTGGGTTCTATTGATTTTTTTCACAGAATCTCCATCTCCAACAGAAGTCAGTCGTTTGAAATGACACGAGGGTGCATAAATATGACAGAATGTTCATTTTTTGGGGAAACATTCCCTTCAACTATTTTAAATGTTTTCTTTTGTTGCCTTACAAAGGCTGTTTTGTGCACTTTTCTAGCAGAACATTTAAACACATCAAACTCACTTTCTCTAGTAGAGAGAGCTCCGAAATCTAATCCAAAAACTCATTATGGGTTTATAACTGTCTTGAGTTTCATAACTGTCAAGGTTTCTGTATCCTATTGCTGCTAATAGCACATCATTCTTTGATTTTTTCGTTTTTGTTGCAGTGGCTGTAATTGTCTTAACAGAACAATATAGCCAAAGCACCATCTTATAAGTCACTTCGATAAAAGAGTGACTGCCATGATATATGGCCAAATGCATCTGTCCAAAACATTAAACATCTGTGGAAACACAGAATCCTTACACAGATAATAAAAACATCTGCCAAACAATGTATGCAGTAGCTAATGTTAGCACAGCATTGTTGTTAAATATGTGGTCATTAATGCATGATGTGCAAAGAAGAAAAAAAGAGCATTTAAACTCTATTGTTTCAGGGTGTACAATTTGGAGTTCCTCTTTGTAAAATGGCAAATATGAACTTGTGACCAGCTGTAAAGTGAATGAAGTCCAATTACAGTGGCAAAGTTCTTTTACTGTAATTTCACAAAAACAACTTGACCTTGGTAACCAGAGATACTCGCACAAGAAGATGACACAACTTAAATCTTTGTTCAGCATGCCGGAGACTCTGGAAAAGAAAACACTTTTCATTTAGCAAAGAGTAACAAATTGTCTGTATAAATCACAGCTCTACACTTAGAGCTACACACAGGTATAGCAACTCCAAAAAGTGAAACATGCAATGGCAGGCATTGAGTCTTTTGTGTCTAATGCAATGACATTAATCTTTTTTAAGTGGTGTATGATATGAACTATATGAATTATTACACCACAAATGTTTAGTTTAAAGGGGACCTATTATGCAAAATTCACTTTTACATGATGTTTGAACATAAATGTGCGTCGGCAGTGTGTGTAACCACCCACTCCTCTTTTTAATCCTCATAAATCATAAGCAGTGTCTCAGAAAGAGTGTTTGCAGATTCTTGTAGTGATGGGTAGGTCATGAACGATTCGTTCATTTTAAACAAGAGACAGAAGATCGATTCAAGATACAATGATATAGCTAATTAATTCAGATTTGTAAGGGACACAACTGTAAATGTACTTAGAGCATGCAGGACATCTTCAAAAACAGACCATGTGTGAAAATGATGGAGGCCACCAAAGACAGTGAAGACGAGCTTCAGCAAGCTGACATTGGAGAGATGACAACTGCTTCACCAGTCACTGGCTTGTTGGACTGCAGCAAAGAGAAGCTACTGCCATTAAACGCCAAATGACATCTCAGATTTGCCAGAAAGCCTGTGGGAGAGTCTGAAGCAGCTGGAACAAGGCTTTTCGGTCTGCTGAGACTAAAAGGCTTTTTGCCATCAGACTAAACACCATGTTTGTTTGGCACCATCATCATGCTGTGAAGATGCTTTCAAATATCCAAGCATTTAATGATGCAACCATGGGAAACTATACTAATGATCCTCATTAAAACGTTTAATGTAAAGTGCTTCATATAAATAATCGTTTACTATTGCAAATTGACGTCACTTATAAGGTTTTTTTGTGGAAAGCACAAAAACTCGAATGAACTTTATCAAATATACTTATGGATATTACTGATAATCAGCAGCCCTACATACTGTATCACTGCAAGCTGTAACTTTGGCACCACTTTCATTTTTTTTTTTACAGTGCAAACCTTTTTTTATATGAAGAACACACTTTTGTCATTTTGCCATTACCTGCATCTTCAGACGTTTCGACAGAACACCTGGAGAAACACAAACAACAAATCTGCCATTTGGACACGAGCCCGGGACACACAATGTGTCTCCAATTATGATTTTTCAGGCTCAGACAGAATGTACTGATTTTCTAAACATTTTCTTATTTCATTAGACTACATCAGTAATCATCTATGAATCTGACAACGGTTGCCACATTTTATGGTGATCACATCCTTTATTCTATAGGTTTTTGCCCATAAAGTAAAAGCATACAATTTGAACATATAAGCAGCATCTAAACTGTAAACCTTTTTGCATTGTACAACTTCAAAAAAAAATGCATAGAAATACAGATAATGTACATGCAGAAAATTACAAATAATTATTCCATTAAAGTTTACTAACATTTCCTTTAACCCTAAAGCACAACACAAAGTAATACATCATTCAAAATTGCGGTAAAACACCTGTGAAAAATAATTTTACCATGTTACATTGGGACTTTTTTAGGGACTTTTCTTAGAGTGTAGAAATATTACATATCCGTTCAAAAAAGGTCAAAATTGGAATCACATAACCTTTGATGCAGGCGATTAGTTTAATACACAATGCTTTAGTGCAACTCTTGTTGAAAAACTGTCTGAAAAATAACTTGAATGAAATACAGATGGCTCTAATAAAAGTAATGTCATTTGCACTCTTTTTGTTGCTTTGAATTCTCTCTGAACTAATTATTGTATGAAGCTCAAAGGCTTTTTGTTTTGTATGTCTCTAAAGTTTAAGATGCTGCTATATGTTGATATTGTATGTTTTAATGCCTATGCAAACATACACAAATCAATGTGCACACACACTTTGTGCATGAGGCTGCAAATACAAATAAGATCATGCTTCACATTTTCACAAACATTCTGGAGTCAAAACTGGGGGTTAAAGGACAGAGAAGCAATCTTTGTACACCATCTACACAACTTTTATTGAGCAAGGTAAGACAACAAAGCAATAGCATGATCCAGTAAAGTTATGGATAGAAAATCAGCTTGGAAAAGAGAAAGAGATACAAAGAGAGAATAAACCACTGGATAAACAAAATTGACGGCATGACAACAGTGCATCTAATAATAACCACATCACCACATCCATCTTCGGAATAACAACAAGCAGAAACACCACATCTTTGAGATACACTATTAAAGGAACGTTGATTTCCGGGTTTGAAATGGCTTGTCACAGGTGACGTGTGTTTATGTACACATGCATAGGAACGCTGCGGCTGGTGACGGGCGTATGGGGAAGGAACGGGAATCAAGTACAGTGGATAGGCACTTCATTTTCCATGACTTATCCGAACACAAGTGCGAGACACTTTAATCTCACGTACAGCAATATGGCTACGGAAATAAATGTGATTTAACACCCCCCGTATTGAATCCATTCTCTTCTTCTAATTTCAAATCTCTGCCAATCAAAAAGGAATAAGACTTTTTGATTTCTACATGGCTCAGGTGGGAAATCTAATACACCGGCGATTTGGCCGTTTTAAAAGAGTGATGAAAATAGAAATGGAAATTATTTAATAAATGAATCATTGTACTCTGGAAGTCTACAGTGGAGAATACGCATGAAGCACATATGGAGTGATTCATATCCGGAGTGTAATTACAGACCGTGTGCTCAAGGTGTTCAGGCTTTTTTCATGAAAATAAAGGTTTTCAGGTTGGCGAAAGTGACATGGAAGTGCTTTTAGTGAAGGATGAAAGATAACTCAGTCAGCAGAGCAGAAAATGCCCAAGTATGAATGAATGAATGAATGAATGAAAGAAGGAAAAACAGGAATGTGATTTTAAAAAAAGGGCAAATTCATCAATTTAGTCATTACATTTAAAAGGAAAGATTGTTTAGCACTAAAACTGATCATTTAAACGTATGCAGCATGCTATATTATGAAACTTAAGGTGAACATGAAAATATAAGCAGATTTAGATTGAGAGAGAAAGGTGTCAAAATCTAAAATTAGTTAAGATTAAATGAAAGCTCTTTTCTCACCGCGGTCACATTTACTGTTGTTTGGTGAATTTCTGCTGCCAAAATCCA
Source organism: Meda fulgida (assembly GCA_030578275.1). NCBI lineage: Eukaryota > Metazoa > Chordata > Actinopteri > Cypriniformes > Leuciscidae > Meda > Meda fulgida. The sequence continues at coordinate 4,425,282 of CM060617.1, read as the reverse complement.
GTCATTTCAAATGAAATCCATGAGATTGTGAATTTTGCACATCTTCTTTTGTGTTCAACAGAGGAAAGAAACTCATACAGGTATGGAACAATTTGAGGGGGAGTAAATGATGGGGGAGTAAATGATCTCTTTAAGTCACACAGGTTTGCCACATTGACTAACAAAAAGCTGCTTGAATGCTTCATGCATCAATACACTATTGACAATAGACAATGGACCTTTTTTTGGCTGCAAAATTTTCTCAATGTGACCTCACCTTTATTGTGCATTAGGGATGTGTCTGATGCCTAAATCCGAATTCGCAAAGGCACAGAAAATGAGTAACGCATTCTATGGTCGGTTACATTACAGTACATTATCCCTATTGGGCATGATTCATCTGTCTTTATTATTCCAAAGGGGGGGAAAAAAACTGTATCTTGAAACATTAATCAAAAGTCGACGATATTCTAGCTGACATCACTCTCTTATTTTTCACCATTCAATCAACTCTCATGGATAGAATCAAGTTCTTCCCACCTGAGATTTTCCTCATTGAAATCCTGTTTCACACAGAAAAATGCCAGATTATGGAAGTTGCAAATGGCCTAGCAACCACTCAGAACACCTTAGCAACCAACAACAACTCCACAGCAACTTCTGCACAGGCAAACATCACTCACATTTCAAAAGAAAATGTGAAAACCTAGTTGCAATTCCATTTGGTGTTGCATGTGGCATATAAATTACACACTTCACCCTTAAGGATATGCAAATGATTAATCAAAAACACACAGATGTGTTTCCTTGAACTGAAGCCAGAACTGTGAGACAATCTTTCACTTGTAATAGCGGTGCAATTGTGTGAATCCACTCAACAACTGAGGAGCGCAGTAACCTGATTAAAGAGCTCTCAGGAATATTACCGGACACTCTTTAGGTCATACAAAGAGCTTGCCATGTATGACGCATTACAGTGTCTTATACAACAGTCATTTTAAAGTCCAAATGTGTCTAACTCTGCTTTAATTAACAGTATTTGAGTGCAACAGAAGGTTCTGGGGTGAAAATCCCATACATTTTCTACATAGAGAATTATTTTAAAGATTTTTTTTAAGAACTTTAACATTTAAATCTTTCAAGACAGACTTTTCGTTACTATTTAACACCTTTTTTTCTCTTGAAATCCCAATGAAGACAATGCATGAGAAAAATACAGGTAAACTGGGCGTCATAAATATTAAAGTACAGTACACAAAATAACGCCGTGGATCCAACACAGGGGAAGATGTTAAGAAAAGTTGTGAGCTTATATATTACTTTCACAATCTGACTCTGTAACATTAGAAATGAAATCATGAGGGCTTGAACACTTTGCCATGCAACTGCTCCCATTGGTAAACATCTACACACACATCTACTATAAACATGCCAAAACTCAGTGCACATTTAATAGAAGAATACTCATCTGAACACTTTATGAACATAAACAGTGTATGAGAAAACGTCATACTTCCTGGGGGATATCCCAAATCTTATTGAACAATTGTATACTTTACTAAACATTACCCACAACGCACCATAAACTGTTGCAAATCAACAACATACTCCATTAAAGAGCATACGTACTAAAAAGCAATATGTTCCCTAACCTGAGATTGGAGCTAAAATGGCACTAGTGGGCAAGGTAAATGTCCTTTAGAAACATAAACGCACACATTAAGTTTCCGAAGAAACTTCTTTGCAAGCGTAGTGTATGTTAGCATAGCCTTTATATAACACTTTACCCGGTGTAGCTTATAGTTACTAGTATTTACCTTACAAATATAGTACCATGGTAAAGCAATACTTTGATATTCACAGTATCATGGCACTGAATGAATACCATGGTATTTACATGGCACCTCAAAGAATACCATGGTATAATCAGGGTAAATTTCCCTAAACTTGGACAAGACGGTATGGGCTGCCATGTAAATATGATACTTCAAATATGGCCATGGTATTAGCATGGCACTTGTTCAAAAGCATGGTTTTACCATGATAAAGTGATGGTATCAGATCATAATAGTACGGTTCTAAATTATTATTATATTCATATAAATAACCATTGTTAATGTGAAAAACTATGGTATTAATAGAGTACATGCCCAAAAGCCCATGCTGATCCAAGTTACTGCAAAAAAAGAAGAAAAAAAGTCATGGCACTACAACAGTAGCAGGTCCAATTAGCATGGTAATACCAAGGTAATTTGTGGCAATTTTCTGTTTCCTATTTTGAACTCTTTCTCCAAACAGTGAATAGTATAGTCAACTTTATAGGGAACAGGGAGTCATTTCAGGTGCAGCTAAAAGCAGATTTAGAACAGTCTTCTATTTACAGAAGTCATGATGTCATGACATCCATGATGATGTCATATGTTCTGACCAATCACGCCCTCCCTAAAGTTCTGTCACTCAAAGTGAGCAGCTTGTCACTCAGTAAGGCTGAAGGGTGTTTTTAACTGGACAGATTCAATTCTCAAAAAGAAAAACAGCAAAAGTCCAGTAGTTTTACAGTGAGATTGAGAGAAATATCACAGTCTTAAACCCTAATTTGGAATTAAAGAGGCATAAGGCGAAACACTGTTATTACAGCAATACAGGGGAAAAAATATATAGTTGTCATTCTCATAATTTAAGGCTCAACCCGGCTGATGAAGCATGCATTTGTGTTCTGGCATTGAGTGACTTCAAAGCATCAGTCAACTAAATGAGCTGTAACCATCAAGATAGCGATGTGGATGGGGAGCTGTTTTTATCTATCTGTGTCTCCAACAGTGAGACCCAGCAGGGTCTGGAATCAAGACGACGTTGGTCTCAGCACAAACACAAACCCTGGGAACAATCGGAGCATGCCTGTACACTCATACAGAGGATATATACAGAAGATCTCACACATACAGTTTATCCATACACTCTCAATGCTGGTAAACAAATTAGGAAGGTGCTGGACTTCTAGATCCCAGAAAGCAGCTCCTTCAAGGGCACCTCCCTCTCGCCCAGTAGGTGGTCTCTCTTCAGACTGGTGCCCTTGTTGACAACCTTCATCTTGATGGCAAGGTTTTTCACCTGCGCAACAGGAAGGGAGTCGAAGTAGAAGTCCTCGTTGAAGACGGGGTTGCGGCTGTTCTTGATAATGGTGCTACGCTGTTTCTGGAGCTTTCCCGGGTTCAGGTACAGAGCCACGCAACAATTGATGCTCTTCACGTCAAACTGCTTATCATAGAGGTCCTCGGCCGCCAGCACGCGCACGTGAAGCCGGGCGGCATCGATGTCGTAGTCTGTGCAGAGGCGTAGAGTTCCTCCCTTGTGGAGATTGACGGTGTGCTGAGTGAAGCGATCTATGTTACCTCCGTATTTCCGTCCACGGAAAGCAGGGGAAGGAGGGCAACGGAGGCGCCTCTGAATATTCGGGCTGGTCTCCACAGAGCTGCACTCATCAGTGGAGAGAGAACTGTGCCGGGCGAAGGAGCGCTTGGCCCGGGATACTTTGGCTTGGGTTTCGTGGGTGAACACCTTGAGGAGAGATGCAGAACGAGATAATAGAGGGGAGTTGAATGGGGAGGACTCGGCCGAAGAGCAAGTGTCACTTTCCCCTCCGCTGAAGTACCGGTAGGGGTTGGAGTGGGAGGTGTTGCAGTCGCTGGGGTTTAGGTGGTTACCCTGAGACTTGCGTTGGGTGTTGGGTGAGGTAATTGGACTTGTGGTGGGGTCGCTGTGAAAGAGGGATTCTTTACGTCTCGTGTGAGGACTTTCCATGAGCGTGGCGAAACCGTAGGAGGTTTGCGCTTTGGGTACGTAGGGAAGGGACATGGCCGTTTGGGACTGCGGGTCGGCGTTCGTGTTGAGGTCACCCACTTCCCCAACCACCAAGTCATCTGCACTCTCAATCTGGATGATATGGCGGTTTGCAGCTTTGAGCAAGTTCTTGGTGTCTCCAGCCAATTTGTTAATGAGGCGTGGGCTGCGCGGACTGCCCTGAGGCTTCTTGCAGCATATGGTCTGCTCTGACGCTGAAGAGTGGAGCTCGTTTTTTGGCTTCATCTCTGGCGTCTCCTCCTCTGGTGGGCAGCACACGAATTTGGGTGGAATAAAGAAGTCAGGGATCTTGTCAGGGGTGAGGACGTTGCAGTAGGTGGGGGCTTTGCCCTGTTTGTCCGCCGAGTCTCCTTGCCGGAGAACGTTTCCCTCCACTGAACCGCGGATCTTTTCCAGCAGCCACATCTCTCTGCGAGATCTGGGAGAGATGTGCAATTGCACCCTGTCTGCACAGATAGTGAAACGAAGAATCATCAATCCACACTGACACCTGCAATTAATGAATGCAAATACAAACTGAATTCAGTCCACCTTCTCACTGCTTTGGGTACACTGTCACCCAGTGGATTCTTGGGAGATTCTGACAGTATCTTAACACATTGTTAACACTAAAAAGCAATTGTTAAAGACAGCTGAGACCTGCCTCCCTCTCCAATATCAATTGTAGACTGTCACCTTGTGGAGATGCCGCTTAACATGCACTCAACATCATTCTTTCATTATGTATTCAAGCCACAAAGCTTATTGTTATGCAAAATCTATTTAAAAAAGCCAATGAACGCAAAGTGTGCATTTTATTAAATACAAGTACAGGTACACTCTCAATGAAAGAACGTTATAGAGCTAGTTCTCCCTGTTCTAATGAAATTTAGATTTTTGTTGGTGTAACCATGTAATTCAGGAATATTAAATTATATTTCTGACTTCAGTAAAACTTGTAAGTTTAAATGTATATTATTCACGTGTATATATAGAACGTTTACACACAAACACAAACACACACATACACATAATCAACTGATTGATGTTGTATTTCAAGTATCACAATATCCTAACACACATTAAAGTATTTTATACATTCTCACTTTCTATTACTGGGATTTTCAACTCTTGACACCTTGAGGTCTGTGAAGGTCTTAGTGCATCTTAGTGAGATCATTTCTTCCTGATCTGACCCTTAAAAAATATTTTTTAAATATTTGGTATAACCCATTAGTCATAATAAATATTTTTTGAAAAAAATTTAAGTCATTTTTGTAAGGTGTATATATCACAAATAAGCAATAGTGTTACCCAGATAATTTGTATATTTATATATTTTTTGAGGTCCCTACGCTCTTGGTCTGCAAATGTTGAAAACCCCTGATCTATGAGATAATGCCCGGGGGGGGGGGTTAACAACAATGCCACTGAAGAACCGTTTTGGGTTTCCCAAAGAAACCCTTCTGTGAACAGTTCTTAAAATTACCTTTTTTTTCTTAGCGTGAAGAACATTTGAATAATTAAAAAATACCTTTTCCCACTAATTAATTTTTGAGCAATGGAAAGATTCCATGGATGCAAGGAACCATCAATTGCAATAAAGAACCTTTATTTTTAAGTTTGTGGTACATTTTTAAGAGATAGAACATTTAAATAAAACCTTATTTTACAAGTTAATCTCAAAACACCTGTAACGCTGTATAACTGATGTGTCTGCGATCTCCACATTCCACAACACATTTCTATTCAGCAGCACTACATCTCTAAGACTCAGACGTTTAGTTTTAAATGCATATTAATGCATATAATTACTGTATGTATATGGATTTAAACTTTTCCAAAACTGCTCCTCTATTAAAAACCTGTTGAATCTCAGTTGAACTTACGTGAAGTGGTTTGTGGTTCTAATGTGCTTGCTTCAATCCATATGTTGTTGTTCGTCTCACCCTCGTTCAGGTCTCCGGTACTCCAGGACAGAACTGTCTGTTGTAACTGCGCGTTCACTCGCGGCTTTAATAATAGCACACCAACCCCCGTGCGCGCGCATAAAAACCAATGGGAGTGCGCGCTTGCAACGCGCACCATTCTGGAATTACTCGCTGTCCGTATCAATATGATAGTATCATTGCTACTTAGATATAGATAATAGAATGTTAAAGAATACAAATTGGCGATGTTATGAATGGAATAGACAACGTGTTCAATACTAGGGTCTAGATAAATCCCATATGTTTAAAAAAACAGCCTATGCAAAAAGTAAATATTTGTTATGTTTGGAATGGAATATACGCACCATGCTATTACTGCTTAAAATATTTTATGTAAGGGTACATATTGGCAAAGTTAGGAAATTAATACTAGCACACATTTTACTGCAAAAAACACATATTTTTAAATAGTAGCTATTCGTTAACAAAACGCATTATGCATTGATCAATATTTTAGTGTTCTACGTTGTCATCCCATGACCTCAGTGGTTTTTCAGTTATCATGTCAATAATTAAAGCAATTTTAAAATAACATAATTGCTCATTTATCAATACACTAAATAATATAGCAAACAGTATGATTTGATATAGCCTAGTGCAACTATACTTTATTTCGAGAGGCATGACATTTACTTACTGCACAGCAGCACACTATGGATACAAAAGACAATAGCATAATATTGCAATGTCATTCTGAACATTACCAACACGAGACTAATCAAAAATCCCATTTTCATGCAGGAAAACTGCTTTTCTCCGTCAGGAAAATCATGATGCAAGGATAACTACGAGCGGACTGCGGCTGGCAGGGTTTAAAACGCTTTGTCAATTAAACCCTTTGTGTCTATTATTCACAACCGCTGGAATATTATAGCTGGCCAGTGAGTGAGGGAGAGAGAGTGAGAGAGAGAGAGAAGAGGATGATGATGAGGAGGAGGGGCGTTTTGAATGAAATGATGTTCTAAGATGATGTATTATAATTGTGTTTGATTTGCCGTTCTCTGATCTGCCCGTCTGTTTCCCTGGAAACTTGGAGAGAGGGCTATGGAAACGCACACGCCCATATGCAAAAGCAGACAACTTCCCAAAAGTCACCTAATTGGTGCAGATGTACAGCTTCTTCTCTGAGCATGAAGTGCAGAATGTAGAGTTACTGCCTTGTCTGTGTCAGGCGGGACATGTCAAGAAAGAAACATTATTTTAGGACACAAATCAAACCTTTTTACAAACTCTAAGATTCCATTGAATCACAAATGTAATTCATGTGCATTTTCATACGGTTATGTTGATAATTTAATTTGCTATGAAAAAAGTATATAATTTTATGTGTATATAATAATGTAGTCCTATAGTAATTATAAAAAAAAGTTTCTGACCTCACAAATGCGCTTCTACAAGAATGGTCAAAAATTCCCATAAACACACTCCTAAACCTTGTGGAAAGCCTTCCCAGAAGAGTTGAAGCTGTTATAGCGGCAAAGGGTGGGCCAACTCCATATTAAACCCTACGGATCAGGAATGGGGTGTCATTAAAGTTCATGTGCATGTAAAGGCAGACGTCCCAAAACCTTTGGCAATATAATGTATCTGCCAATGGAGTTAAAGTGGCTATATGTAAGAATTTTCAAGCATTCATTTAAAAAAAAAAAATGTTGCCAATGTGTGAAAATCTTGTAATGAATCTTAAACCCCCCCCCCCCCAAAAACAAGCCCTTCCCCGACTTTCTAGTTTGTCTGTAAGCCTGTAGACTGATTTTTATGCAAAGGACGTTTTTGCCGGGAAAATCAAAAGGATGTGACAGTTACACCCGCTCCCGTGAGCATCTCTTCTTTTCAGTGACACATGAATGAAATGCTTATACAATGTTTAGGATGATGCTGAAAGAGCCATTCTGTACTGTACTGTAATGTCATTGTCTCATGCAAGAAAAGGGATTCATTTTATAGTCTCACATAGCCAGATAGTATCAAATATACTATATAAGCAAACTATCATAGTTATGTCAAGCTGGTGCAAACATATCCACATCACTTGTGGATGCTTCACTGCTTTCATTTTTGTTATGTTTTTTTTTGTTATTGACAGGAAAGAGCGCAGCAACTATTTACATATTCTGGATTTTTAGATGATATTCATCTAAAAGTAGCTCTCAGCAGCGAACGGTGTCTGAATCTTAGTTAACCATCACTGCAAAGGCATGGTAAATCGACCTTTTTACTTCTAAAGAAAGAACGCAAAAAAATATGTAGAGTTTATCGAGGCCTTGAATCACGTTCAGACTCTTGTACATTAGTGAGCACGGGCAGTAAGTGCTGCTGCAGTTCACATAACGGCCACTGGTGTCGCTAATAACAAGAGTTTCTTACATAGCCCTATTTATTTATAAGGAAAACAAGATACTTTTTTCAGAAAAAAACTTAAAATCGTAATTAATTTTGCATTATTTTGCAAATGTACCTTTGATTTAAGAATCTTTAGATATTTGTACTAGAAAACAAGACTAGTTGCTAGTAAATTTCCCAAATAATGAAATGTCCAATTGTATTTATTTACAACAATATTTTTACAGTATACGTAATAGGCACATTTTGGTTAAAATGTATTCACTGGCCTCCATTTGTGAAAAAAACCTACATTATTACAAGGACTACATTATTCTATACACATAAAATTATATACTTTTTTCATAGCAAATTTAATTATCAACATAACCGTAAAAATGCACATGAAATACATTTGTGATTCAATGGAATCTTAGAGCTCTGCATCCAATGCTTTACCCCACAGCATTCGACACTTTACACCACTGCATCCGACACTTTACACCTACGCTTTACACCACTGCATCCGACACTTTACACCACTGCATCCGACACTTTACATCCACGCTTTACACCACTGCTCCCGACACTTTACACCACAGCATCCGACACTTTACACCACTGCATCCGACGCTTTACACCACAGCATCCGACACTTTACACCATTGTATCGACACTTTACACCACTGCATCGGACGCTTTACACCACTGCATCTGACGCTTTACACCACAGCATCCGACACTTTACACCACTGCATCCGACACTTTACACCACTGCATCCGACACTTTACACCACTGCATCCGACACTTTACACCACTGCATCCGACGCTTTACACCACTGCATCCGACGCTTTACACCACTGCATCCGACGCTTTACACTACTGCATCCGATGCTTTACACCACAGCATCCGACACTTAACACTACTGCATCCGACGCTTTAGACCACTACATCCCACGCTTTACACCACTGCATCCGACCACACTGCATCCGACACTTTACACCTACGCTTTACACCACTGCATCCGACACTTTACACCACTGCATCCGACACTTTACACCACTGCATCTGACACTTTACACCTATGCTTCCGACACTTTACACCACTGCATCCGACACTTTACACCTACGCTTTACACCACTGCATCCAACACTTTACACCACTGCATCCGACACTTTACACCACTGCTTCCGACCACACTGCATCCGACAATTTACACCTACGCTTTACACCACTGCATCCAACACTTTACACCTACGCTTTACACCACTGCATCCAACACTTTACACCTACGCTTTACACCACTGCATCCGAGACTTTACACCTACGCTTTACACCACTGCATCCGAGACTTTACACCTACGCTTTACACCACTGCATCTGACACTTTATACCACTGCATCCGACACTTTACACCATTGCATCGACACTTTAAACCACTGCATCCGACGCTTTACACCTCTGCCTCCGACGCTTTACACCACTGCCTCCGACGCTTTACACCACTGCCTCCGATACTTTACACCACTGCATCCAACACTTTACACCACTGCATCCGACGCTTTACACCACTGCATCCGACACTTTACACCACTGCATCCGACCACACTGTATCCGACACTTTACACCTACACTTTACACCACTGCATCCGACACTTTACACCACTGCATCCGGCACTTTACACCTACGCTTTACACCACTGCATCCGACACTTTACACCACTGCATCCAACACTTTACACCACTGCATCCGACACTTTACACCACTGCTTCCGACCACACTGCATCCGACACTTTACACCTACGTTTTACACCATTGCATCCAACACTTTACACATCTGCATCCGACACTTTACACCACTGCATCCGACACTGCATCCGACACTTTACACCACTGCATCCGACACTTTACACCTACGCTTTACACCACCGCATCGACGCTTTACACCTACGCTTTACACCACTGCATCCGGCGCTTAACACCACTGCATCCGACGCTTTACACCACTGCATCCAACGCTTTACACCACTGCATCCAACGCTTTACACCACTGCATCTGACGCTTTACACCTACGCTTTACACCACTACATCCAACGCTTTAAACCACGAATGGACTTATTGCACAGGTGGAAACCTAGCGACCCATTATTTCACATATGTTTGTAGAAGAAGTCTGCATGCCTAGTTGCTTGATTTCATACAACTGTGGCCGTGTAAGTGATTATAACACCTGAATTCAATGATTTGGAGGGGTGTCCCAATACTTTTGGCAATATAATGTATTTGCTCTTTTTTTTAAATAATAAACAATTAATTACTAATACATTTTTCATAAAGCAAGACCAATATCTCAAGTCATTTTGCTTCTCAGATAGCCAAAATGTATCGATTTAAGAATGGGGGCGGACAAAAATTTGTACTGGACAAAAATTCCAGATCAGTGCTTTTTCTTCTTTTGAAAATGGTTTAAAAGTAAATCCTACAGTGATTTTATTCTGTATATAAAAAACACTCAACAACTGACACAAATAGAGGCCTAAACACAATTAATTACTCATCAAAATCACTATAGTATGACCATGACTGAGAAAATTACATGTGAGTAATTAATGAATGCATCTATTTAAATGATCTTGAGTAGCAAAATGTGTGTTTCTCCTCTTTAGCTCAAAACACAAATTGTTTTTAATACCCCATCCCCAGGTACGCTGTTTTATTACCCCCCCCCCCCCCCTCTCTCTCTCTGTCTGTCGCTCATCTGCTGTCCGAGCTCAACATTAAAATGCAATTAACTAATTGCCTGGAGAGGTGAGGAACATTATGGCTATGAAAGTACCGTGATGATCACATTCACTCTAATTTCCCAGGATGCATCATGGGCTATGCTTCACGCAGTATGCTTTCATTTCTAGTCCATCTAAAAAGTCTTCATCATGTGCATACAAATGCCCATATGATCTTGCAAAAGCAGAGCAGTGGTTTTACCCACAGTGCTTTCTAACAATGAGGAAAAAAAGAGGGGTCAAGGTATTAATTATAGACTGTACTTTTATCTACGGAAAGTACTATGCACATCTGAGATAATGTAATTTTAACTGTCGCATAACAAAAGCTGATTTCCAACTGTGGTACATTAAGCAGTGATGATAGTGTTTACAGATCTAGTCTATCATCACAGAGAGGGGTGACGGTTCAAGACAACGATCAGAAACATCCAAATATGGACACATCATTGTTTTTATACTTTGTGTAAAATCTTCTGTTCAACAGCAGTATCCACACTACAGGAATACAAATCAATAGTAACACTTTACAATAAGGTCTCATCTGTTAACATCTACGCATTAGCTAACACAAACTAACAAGAAGTAATATTTATATGTTGAGTGCTTGATTCTGATTGGTTGATGGACGTTCTAAGGTGTGCAATTATTTTCAAGGAAATGCACAGTTAAAGGTGCAGTAAGCAATTTCTGAGAAATGCTGTTGAAAGTGGATTGGACTGAGCAGCACAACATACTTGTAGCTAATCATCAGTAGGGGGTGTGTCCACTTATGATGGGGGAGGAGAGAGACTCAGCAAATTAGCAGTAGGGGGTGTGTCCACTCATGATGGGGGATAGAGAGTGAGCCAATCAGCAGTAAGGGTCCTTTCTTGATGGGAGAGGAGAGAGTGAGCCAATCAGCAGTAGGGGGTTTATCCACTCATGATGGGGATAGAGGTAGAGTGAGCCAATCACCAGTAGCTCATTATGCCCACTCATTATGGGGAAGGAGTGAGTGAGCCAATCAGCAGTAGTGTGTGTGTCCACTCATGATGGGGAAGGAGTGAGCCAATCAGCAGTAGAGGGTGTGTCAACTCATGATGGGGGAGGAGAGAGTGAGCCAATCAGTAGTAGGGGGCGTGCCCACTCATTATGGGGAAGGAGAGAGTGAGCCAATCAGCAGTAGGGGATGTGTCCACTCATGTTCGGGGATGAGAGAGAGTGAGCCAATCAGCAGTAGGGGATGTGTCCACTCATGATGGGGGATGAGAGAGAGTGAGCCAATCAGCAGTAGGGGGTGTGTCCACTCATAATGTGGGAGGAGAGAGAGTGAGCAAGAGGGAGAAAAGACTGTAGAAAAGAGAGATGGCTGATACTCCTTTTCCACCAAAGCATTTTGAGAGCCGGTTCGGAGCCGGTGCCTTCTCGCGAACCAGTTCTTTGTGTTTCGACAACCAAAGAACCGGTTCTCGGCCAGGAAAACTGGTTCCAAAGCGGCACAAACTCTTTGCTGGACTAGAACCGTTCTTTTACCACGTCATGCTTACGTTGGGGGCTGGGGGCGGGTTTAGATGTGTTCTAAACATCTTTTTTTGCCAGGAGAAACATTTGCAGAAACACAATGTAGTCCGCCATTGTAATTGTTATGCTTGAAGTTGGCGCAAGCGTTTCTATTTTTTTTTATTGAAAACATTAGGTAAGCAAAGAAGAAAACAGTCACAATATAGAACAAATAAACAAAAAAAAAGACAAGACAGGGGTACATAACTAATCAGAAAAGATTACATATCAAAGGAAAAGATTAAAAGACTTACATATTTCAATTCTTTTTAAAGCCTTCTTGGTACACCAGTTAGAGATAATCCCAAAGTAATGTTGTACTTGCAAGCGTTTCTAGCTAAGACGTATGGCAACGTACACAGTGACGTAACGACGTCGTTCGCTGGGCGCTCTAGTCAGTGGAAAAACAAACAGGTTCTGAGAAGGTTCGCAAGTTGAACCAACTCCGAACCAACTTTGAACCAGCACCAGTTCCAAACCAGTTCTTTTTTTGGTGGAAAAGGGATATGAGAGACATTACCTAAGAGAAAAGCAAAGAGGAATATCACTGGACAAAGGAGGGTTATGATCAGGCAAGAGTTTCAGGGCCAGAGTTAATATTAGAAAATCTTTCCAGCGCTGGAAAGATTTAAGCAAGAACGGACGCCAAGGTTGCGTTGTTTCTGCTCCATACATGAGTAACATTATTTTTTACTATCTTTCTGAGAACCAATAGATGCTGTTGTTGTAATGTTACTGTAGCTTACAGGACCGTTTTGAGTGTCATTGTCTGGAGCTGCTGGCAACTAACAACCAACTCTTGTTTGTTCATCATCATCATCATTACTTTATTTTTCATGAAAGATTATTTTGCTTTGCTTCTCTTCAGCTCTGATAAAGAGACATCCACTCTTGCATTGTGTGTGCATTGTGTGTTTGTGTTTTGTGGAGCAATGAAGTGAGGGGTGTGTTTGTTTGGGTTGATTTCAAATGTCAAGAGTGTTTCTCAGAAATCACTTACTGCACTTTAAAAGTAGTTTCAGTTATTTGAAAGGTTCTTACAGCCTACAACAGCAAAAGAACCAAAACCTACAAAGACATTGACCAGGCAAATAAATATAACAAACAATAAGATAAAGATGACAAACTATTTCCATGTATATTGACTCTCCCATTTTCTGTTGATAAAAGGTTTAAAAACAATCAGCTTTTTCATAATTATAGTGGAACATACCAGATAAAATATAAGCTTATTTGAGTAGTCTTTGAATATTGAGTTGTTCAAGATTAAATCGTTGGTAACCAGTGATTAAAATAAAGGTTATGGCTCTTGTAATCCATAGGCATCACAGGAACTTGCTCTGCCATTTGGAAACCTTTATTTTAACAAGTGCAGGTGCCACCAAACATGTTTGAGAAAATATCACGGAATGATATTTTAACAAGCAGTGTAAACAACAGGTCTAATGATCTCTGCCGGGTTATTCTCACACTTACTGAGCTCAGCTGAACTCTGGGAAGAGGAGGAGGAGGAGGGATGAAGCCACTATTCCACATACAGCTACATCTACGGCGGCCTACAATGACAGAGACTAAATGGTTACAGCCATGAAGCACACAACTCTATTTTAACATCCATTCACACCACTATGCAAAGACTCACAATCAAACTCATTCAGTGACCTTTTTACTAAAAGCAGAGCTCAGACAAAAATAAAAAAAATTTTTTTCCAGGTACTTTGAGGTAGAAAAGGAGTCATTATGCACAAAGCGCGGATGACAATAACATCCGAATCTGGCATGAAATCATCTCAGGAAACCGCAGACACTGCGCAGTGAAAACCTGCTTCCTTGATGATGTCTCTTCCCAGCTCGTTCCCATGGTGATGTGGGCTACACCATTTACTGACATTTGGCCACAAGTTATTTTGTTCCGCTCTCCTCTCTTGAATCGCCCACTTGTCTCCTCAGTGAGAAAGTCCAGGCTAGCAGTGGGCGTCTGCACGTGGATCTGTTAAACACAAGGAGAAGCGTGGAGAAGAGTGTAATATACCCAAACATCAACCTGTCACAAACGCCCACCAGCAAAGGACACCTGCGTCACCTTTGGCCATCACAAAGGTCACTTGGGTATTACGAGCGTTTTACCTGAGATGAGAGAGAGTCTGCGGGGTCCACCAGAGAGTTAGCTGAGCTTAAAGAGTAATACACACAGAACAAAAGCTTTTATTTTCCTGGCAGAAACAAGACAATAGCAAGAAAATGTTCCATTTCCTTTTCAAGTGTTTTCCAAAGGTTTCTAGTGAAAACAATACTTGAACTTCAGATCAAGTTGTGCTTGACATAGCATTGACCCAGCAGACGAAGTAAAACCCTTCAAATATTACTGCCCACAAAATCACAATCTAAAAAGTAATGGAACTTCAAATAAACCATCCACCTTATTTTGCATCGTGAAATTAAGGCATGGAAGCCCATTTCTGCTACAAGTGAAAAAAAAAATCATGCTTTTGTAAATCATAATTATGACACAAAATTTATGTCGTATTTATGAGATGAAAAGTCAAGATGATGACATACAAAAAAGTCTAAATATCATATCATTAACTATTCTCTGAAGCAGTGGAGTCTCAAGAAAAGCCTGGTTATACTGGATAATTTTTCTATTGATATGAAAAATCAGGTACATTTAGCCAGAGGTGCAAAGTGCAGATTCAGAAAGTAAAAGTCCTTCTCAGTATTTTGTTCCAATCACCTGGATTTGCTAATTAGCAGTTTTTCAGCCAGGAGATAGAACTAATGAGTGAAATCAGCTGGCTGGAATATTCATGGGTGGAATAAACACATGGCAGGACTTACTTTCTGATCCCTGGACTTTACACCTCTGCAATATAGCGGATGAAATATATATACGATGTAAATTATGATGTTATGATGAACTATATGCCTTTCTCCACTGATGCTCTAAGTTGTTCAAAGCCTTTTCAAGGATGGTGATTGTTAGAAGGCAGCTGTTTGACTGAGACTGTGAACAGGATCATGGTTCATGTAACTTTAGCAACACATTATTAGCTGTTTGATAACAGTCAAGCCAAAGGCTAAACAATTACCGTTCTGTGTCCGACATTGCAAAGAGCGATACATAAAATGCGTTACCATTCTGATACATCGGCATGTATACCGACCGTGTACGAGTTGGTGGAGGCGAGGCTCATTTGCATATTCATGGATCTGCGTATACTAAATGAGGCAAAGGTGTAGTTACATTAAAGGTATTTAAGGCATGAATAAAAAAAATCACAGGGAAAAAACCCGTTTAATGTAATTTTGGTGATCAAAGATGAGTTTTAAGGGATATAGATATTGACTTACAGGGGAACTTTAAAAAATAATAATTGACATTGAAAAAGTAGAAAGTGAGAGAAAAAGTCATAATTATGAGTGACATTGTGTCATAATTTCAACTTTCGAAATTCATATTTATGAGATGAAAAGTAAATAATGACATACTAAGTCAAGATGAAAAGTCGAAATAACATTTAAAAAATGATGAAAATCATACTAAAGCAAAATTTTGACAAGTCAAATTATGACAAAAAGTCACATGACAGATCTCATAATTATGACTTAGTATGTCAGTCTTAGTATTGTCATAATTAAGATTTACAAAAAGATTTCTCTTATGGAAATTGTCCTCCATACTATTTTCTGTGAATGTGCAATGATTTTTATTCATTAGCCGATAGGTAGAAAAATAGCAAAAGTGCGGTAAAATTATTAAAAAATAATTGGATAATACCAGTTTGCAATAAGCAGCATTTCAAGCTGTTTTGTACAGCTAAAATAACTGGAAGCAGATGACACCAAGACGCCTTGCACATGCAAGCTCACAAATGGCCATGTGCACTCTTAAAAATAAGTATGTTTGTAAAATACTTGTTTGGCTTTCTTATTTTGGCTTTTACTGTGATGTGACAAACAAGATGGTTAAAGAAGAGTCTTCTTAATTAGTGGTGCTTACTAAGCCTAACATCTTTGCTGTTGCTTGTCTCATGCCACACAATTTGTGCTAAAGCATGATATCTCAAATTGTACAGCTTGTTGATGTGTGCAATAACCTTTCTAAGGATTATTAGACTTACCATTTCCACTTGGCGGATAACAAAAAAGGGGGAAAAATAATCCCATAAACTTTGAAGAGGGGGGCCAAGCCATATCTATAGAGACCAGAATTTCATTAAGACTTTAACTTGGGTCAGTAAGCAACCGTATAGCAACCCCTCAGAACACCCTAGCAACCATATAGCAAGGTGCTAAAATGTGAAGTTGAGTGTTGTCAGTGCAGCAGTAATACAAAAATTGATGTGCCTGGGACCCAGTGATGCATGTGTAAATCGTGAACAGAAGACGACCAAGCACCGAACCCTGAGGAACACCGAATAGTGTGATTTAGATTCCACTCGCCTCAAAGAAGCCACGAATGATGTACCTGTCGAAAGCTACAGAGAAGTTCATGATACGTGCAAGTATGCTGGACACTCGTTTGCAGCTCTTCCTTCATTACTTTGTGCAATTCATCCATTAAAAAAATAACAATGATAATAAATACATTAATATATACACACACATATTCAAATATACACTTCTGTTCAAAAGTTTAGGCTCAAGATTTTTTTTTAAGATTTTAATATTTTTATTCAGCAAGGATGCACTAAATTGATCAAAATTAAGAGTAAAGAATTTTGTTACAAATTAATTTTGTTTCAAATACTTTTCCTTTGAACTTTCTATTCATCAAAGATGTATCTCATAGTTTCCACTGAAATATGAAGCAGCACAACGGTTTTCAGCATTGATAATAATCAGAAATGTTTCTTGAGCAGCAAATCATCATATTAGAATGATTTCTGAAGGATCATGCTGAAAATTCAGCTTTGATCACAGGAATAAATTACATTTCAAAATATATTCCAATAGAAAACAGCTATATTAAAGATGCAGTTTGTGATTTTTAGCAGCATCTAGGTTACGAATTGCAACCAACAAAAGTTGCGGTGGGCGACAGGAAAAGATGTCGTCGTCTGAGACAGCAGAGTAGCCAGTTCAGCAATGAGGTTTCTTTACAAAGATAAATTAAGAAATTATGTTGACTTGATTATTTAGTAAAATTATGTTATTGCAATTACGGTTCATAAAGAAAGGTCTTTATACACCACTGGAAACATAGTTATTTATATAATATTGCATTTCTGTCAACAGATCCTCCTAAATATTACACAATGTAATTTACACCTCTAAATTGTAATAATATTTCAAAATATTTTATTTTTACTGTATTTTATATTAATAAATGCAGCCTTTGTGAGCATATAAGACTTCTTAGAAAACATTTAAAAATCTTCCCAACCCCAAACTTTTGATATATCAGTGTATATACAGTACTTACATAGATAATTAATTAAAGACACAAAACATAGGCACATAAACTAATTTCAAATGTTTTTTAAAATTCTGAAAAACATAAATTCAGTCAAGTGTGTCCAAACTTTTGACTGATAGGTTAAGCCGAATGCGGTTTCGTGTTGTTTTTAACAAGCATCCACAGTCAACATGGTTGTCAACACTATTAAAATGTTCAAATTATACCAGTTCCAAACACCACATAAAAAAAAAAAAAAAAAAAAAAAAAAAAAAAAAAAGCAGCATTTAACCGAATCAGATATTTTGCTCAGGAAAAACTACTGCTGAAATACAGACAAGTTTAGATTCGTAGTTCACTAAAAGAGGAAAAACACATTGGACAGCTGTAGCTGCAGGTGCTAAACTGCCCCTTAGGGATTTATTAAATCATATTGTACTGTAAACTCTGGATATGACCTATGCACTAGAAACTGTGCTTTTTATCTTCTAAAACAATAACATCTTTAACACTGTCCAAATCTCTAGCAATACTCATAAGAAAAAACGCAATAACATTTGAAGCATTTTGTAGTTTATTGACGACATCTGGTACAAAATGTGTTGGATACCATTGTCACAACATCACATAAAAGAAAAATTAAGTTAACTAACAAAAGGTACAAATTTAGAGTTATTTACAAAATGTATAATTGGAACCATAATAACCAGATCCCATCCAGTTCTGTTATGATTCAGAGCGAATTTTCTAGGTTAAGGCATATATGTGAATCCACACTAAATTTGAATCCTTCTAATGTTTATTTTTAGAAAAGAGATATAATTATATAGATATACTCATATTAAATGTTATATTGCATGTGATTTTTATCAATGATGACTGAATGAAGAAAACGGTTAGAACTATACACTGCATGTAATGCTATACATGTGTGATTTTGCCAGCTGTGATTGATAGAAAAGATCATTCGGATTACAGAATTGAAAACCTAAAGGAAGGGTAATCAATCCACTCACGACCACACCGAGATAGGCTGATTATGTAAGAGCACGCACAATTACCCTGCTTTTATGCTTTTAGCCTTAAAGGTGAAGGGTGTCATTTCTGAAGCACGAGTGTCACCAAATGGAGTTGCAAAAATAATGAGCCAACCAATGGCAGAATCCCTGTCAGTCAAACAAATAGCCCTGTCCCAAACTCGCCGCTGGTTCAGCCAATACTGCTGTGTGAATATGGTCGAGATGCTTAAAGTAATGATAGCACAGCCGAATCACAGCTTAAACTTTTTGGAGGAAATGTTGTATAAATTTAGTGATCAGCTAATAAGTGTACCTGTTTAACAGATGAACAGAATTATGTCAAAACCATTGAAAAACGCATTTGCTAGACATTTTAGTGGGATAAAAACAAAGTAAGTCAACCTTTTTTCCTTTGACAGCAACAGGTGAGCAGAAGCTCGCAAAAGAACTAACAAAACTGTTGTTCACAGTTAAGTCAATTGTGCCCTCTGGTGGCTGATTTCTCACATTTTCGTTTAATAAAGGAGTAAATATTTCACAAAATGATAATAAGTAACTCACTTTTCAGGATAAATAAATTGGCAACACCTAATTTTACAGTGCCCATATACTTGATTAAAAAAAAACAAAAAAACTGTGCAATTACACACAGCACTATGAAAAAAAATTACATTAAACATATGTGGTTTATTAGTATTACGCATTAGGAAAACTTAAAAATAAAAGTTCCAAAAAGGATTTTTTTTGCAGAGATGCCGTAGAACCATTTTTGGTTCCCCAAAGAAACTTTCAGTGACCAGTTCTGAAAAGAACCATTTTTTCTTGGTGTAAAGAGCATTTTAATAATCAGAAGAACCTTTTTCCACTATAATAAAACTTTTGTGGAATGGAAAGGTTCCATGGATGTTAAAGGTTCTTTATGGAACCATCAATGCCAATAAAGAACCTTTAATTTTAGGAGAGTAATAAACACTGTAATACAAAGTGTGACCAAAATATTTGCGAATCTGTATGTCATTTACATCACTCGATCCTATGTCATTGTACGTGGTCATATAAAGCCAGATTAGAAATAACCAATCAAAGCGTCTGTTTTTACAGCATCAAAATGGAATTTCTAAGGCACTTATTATTGTGTAAACACAGCACTAAATACTAATAGACAGACAGCACTTAAATTATACAATATCGCACAAAAGAACACAATATTGCATTTAAAAAACTTGATATGAAAACTATTTCAAGTTGTGATAACTCACCTCCCAAAGTTACTCAGCATCACTGCAATATTCAGAAAACATTATGACTTGGTATATAACTGTTGCAGAATTGCTGTTTCCTAATGTAATGTACATATTTGTCAGTCATTTGACTGTATGCTCATCATTAACATTAACACATCTTGATTTGTGTTTAATTTGATCCCGATCTATGCACCACATGGGTCAGATTCCACAGAAAATCCTACTCTAGGGTGTTTGCAGTGACTTGCGGATGTCTAACAGCAGCGTTTGGTGGAGGGAGGAGGCTGTCGTGTCAGTTTAAAGGATTCGTTACTGTCAGCGTCTGTGTTCTCCAGCGGAGGGATCTGTCGACCTGCACACAGATGCGAGAACATGAACAATTATGCCACATCTAGTTAGTGTGCGCATGTCACTGCATTAGATTAAATACAGAGGTCGCCAGAATAATGAAACTCAATCTTTCAAAACACAAACTGATGTCAAATGTGACACAGAGTTGATGGAGATGACTAAGAAATATTTGCAACAAGTTAAAATTAGCGTTGTGTCCTCGTCACGGACAGCTAGAATGAAATACTCCACTAAAGGAGTTATTTTAACTTGCATAAATGTATTAATGTGCAAAGCCCTGAAATCTGGGCAGTCGGTAAGAGTTTTTAATGATTTTTAAAGAAGTCTCTTAATCTCACCAAAGCTGTATTTATTTGAAGAAAAAAAAATATATACAGTAAAAAAATAAATATTTTAAAATATATATTTTTTAAATGTTTTGCTTTGCTGCTCAAAACACTTTTTTTTATTATTATCAATGTTGAAAACAGTTGTTTTTGAACAGTTTATTTAAAATAGAAATCTTTTATAACATTATGTCTTTACTCACTTTTGATCAATTTAATGCATCCTCGCTGAATAAAAATATTGTTTTCTTTAAAAAAACATACTGCCCCTAAACCTTTTCGAACAGTAGTGTAGTTATTGAGCATTAGTGTTTTTATTTAAATTGCCATTTCATTATTTTATAAAAGCAATACATCACTCAAAGCAATGAATTAAAGCTGGTTTGACCATGTTTGAAAGGTTTCTGCTCCAGTGTGCCTGACAATCCTTTCAACCCTGTAAAACACCACCTTAGAAGAAGAAATTGGGTGAACTATATCTCTGTGTTCAACAGAAGAAAAACTCATACAGGTTTGGAACAACATAAGGGTGAGTAAATGATGAGTAAATTTTCATTTTTGGGTGAACTATCCCTTTAAAGGGGACATATCATGAAAATCTGACTTTTTCCGTGTTTGAGTGCTATAATTGGGTCCCCAGTGCATCTACCAACCCAGAAAACGTGAAAAGTGAAACCCGGTAACTTTGTTTTGGTAAGCCTTTCAGTAAGCATATAAAAAAATAAGCAGATCAGATTTCGCTCCCCTTCTGCTGTAGGATAGGGATTTTATTATAATATTACCCCCCGTTTAATCTGCACATTTCCACCCACGACGCCGCCATTTGGTTTTAGCAAGCGACAACAGTGTAACCAGTTCTAATGCAATGGCAAAAGCTCGAGCAAAGCATTAAAACTGTTCTGTCGTCGCTGCACAGACAAGCACATAACACTGTTTGACAAAAAAATTCACAGCTGTCTTAAAAAGACCTCAGGCAACTGTGTCAACTTGTGTAAAAGTTAAACATGAAGGTACATGCAAGTCGATGAGATGAATAAATATAACTCCACAACAACTACATAAACTTATCCACTAACCATTCAGAAACATCCAGGTGCGTCTAAAAGTTGCAACCTCTTCCTGAGTCTCTCCATAAGGCTGCACTCTCTACCGTTATTTCTGAAATTTGACTGAAATTTGCGGATCGCCCATCTTCTAAACGGAGGCGCGGACAGCAGCTCATTTGCATTTAAAGGGACAGCACGTTTTTGTTCACACCCAAAAAGGGGCAAATTTGACAAGCTATAATAAATAATCTGGGGGGTATTTTGAGCTGAAACTTCACAGACACATTCTGGGGACACCATAGATTTATATTCCATCTTGTGAAAAGGGGCATAGTATGTCACGTTTAAGTGACTTTTCTATTAGTATAGTAAATCACTAACTTGAGAACCACAAAATACTGGAAAATGAGAGTAAATGTGGGAGAAGATGATACAGTGTCCAAAAAAACCCCAGCAAAAAAACTCTAGCAATCCCAACTGTATAGCTGTAGTGTTTTGGGTTTGCTACGGTGGGTCAGGTGTGGAATGGACACTTGACTAGTGTTAGTGATACTTACTGATTTTCTGGAACAGCTCCTCTATGTTAACTGCATTTCTGGCGCTGGTCTCCATAAATATGGCAGCAATTGACTCTGCAAAATCTTTCGCCTCTTTAGTAGGAACTTCCCTAAAAAAAAAAAAAAAAAAAAAAACATTGAATATGAATAAATAATGAGCTCACTCACAGACATCGAGTGTTTGCTTAGCATGAGCGGCTCGTCTAACTAAGGGGAGGACCGAAACAAACAGCAGAGGGGTTCATAGAAAATGGACTGCCTGCAAATGTTGTGCAATTATACAGACGCAAAGACCGACAGTCCAGTTTATCCATTAGGATTTGACTGGATTGCAAGTTTTGATGAAAGATTATACTTTAATTTCTTTGGAATAACATGCACTTATGAATCATGCACATTAAGATCGGTTTCTGTTTTAAGATTGTCAATAGGGTCAGTTTGGATTTCATGTCAACTTCAAGTACAATTATCACACTATATACATGTATAAGACATGAAAATTTAGGCTGGATCGGTTTTGGAAAGAAACTTCACAGAATATAATACGTTCTCAGAGAGAGCAAGAGTGTTTTAAAAACCTGATGTCACCCAGATCGTTCTTATTTCCTGCTATGGCCACAACAATATCCTCTGGCCCATGTTCCTTCAGCTCCTTTACCCACTTCTTTAACGTCTGGAAAGAGTCCTGCAGAAACCAGACACATCACAAAACATGCAACACAAAAAACACAAGCTGCTGTTTCATAGATCAAAGAAACAAAGAGATATAAAAGAGATCTCATTTGTAAAATCTCGTTTCAAAATGTTTGTTTTCTCCAACAATTATTAACAAATAAACAACCATGACATATGATATAATATACAAATAATGACATATTTCCGTAAACTGCACCTTAAACACAGTTAAACGAGCATTTTAAATAGAAATAACTTGGAAAGGAATTGCACAAACACACTAGGACGCAACTTACGAGCTTTGTGATGTCATACACAATGACGGCTGCTGCAGAGCCTCTGTAATACATGGGAGCCAAAGAATGAAACTGGAGAAAAATAAGATACACTTTGTTAATGTTGGGAGCTTTTAAAGATTGTAAAATTTCATTTTGATTACTATAACATAAATGTTATATGTTTTAAATAAGACAAACATCACTTTGCTTATACTTCAGGCAAGGTTTCCACTGGAAAACACCACCAAAAGCATGAGGTAAACTGTAAGCAGCATTAATGATAAATAAAGCATATTAGGATCACTTGAGCTGGTTTTGGTTCAGACAGATGAAGGAGATTTGTTGTAAAGAAGTAGATGGCAATTACGTCTGAGCAAGTTCAAAAGGGGACGGATTTTTTCAGAGCGATCTGAACAATGCACATGCTAATAGTGAACAAAGACGTGAACACAAAGTCATGCCAGCACTTCTCAAACACACACACACAAACAATGAGTCACACCTACAGTGAACTCTAAACTGTGAGTGTATGTTGGAAACTAAATTTAATGTCTCTAAATACTAACTGATGACAAAGGTCTGACCTAGAATTGTCTTGCATCATTTTATCTTGTGTTAAAGGGATAGTTCATTCTTTCATTATTTACTCACTCACAAGATGTTCCAAACGTAAATGACAGAATTTTCCTTTTTGAGTGAACTATATACACTGTGGTGTGCATGTGTGGGTGGAGAACAGAAGATGCTATGGGTCATGGGATGGAGTGGGAGTTATCAGCTGAACTATCTCAGAACTGATGGTGCTTCGTTTATTATTTTTATTATTTGTGTGGTTGTATGAAGCTTTAAGACAGAAGTAGATGCATGAATCTGCTCAAAGACCAACTAAACACAAATGTATGGAATTAGAAAGAAAACGAGTGTCTTGGGTGAAATAAAAACAAACAAACACATAAATCAGGGTACCCCCAGGATCCTCCAACTTAAATTCAAGGCTTTTTAAGACCTTTTTAATACCATTTCAAATGAAATTCAATGCCAACTTCGTACCCATTCCGACAGAAGTATGAGGGGAAAATGTCAAATCTGTATACATTTTTAACCCTAGAAAATAATTATGTACAAGAAGGTTACTTGAATTAAATATATATTGAATTATATATCAGTCATATTTAATACATACGCAACAGCATTGTAGCGCGCACGTGTGTGTAGGCCAGTGTTAATTTTGGCAGCCATTTTTGATTTAGTCTTAGTCTTCAGACGAAAATGCTTATTGGTCTTAATCACATTTGAGTCATCCTGTTTTTTATAGTTGTAGTTGACGAAAAGTCTTTGCATTTTTTGTCAATTTTTAGTCAAACTGCAGTTACTTTACTTTTGGTAAAAACTAAATAAGACCTTTGTAACGAAATCCAAGACTTTGTATACTAAATTCAAGACTTTTTCAAGGCTTTTAAGACCCGCGGGTACCCTGTAAATGAGTAAAGCACATACATGTATGATATTGGCCATAGAGGCCGCAAAAACAAGGTTAGACACTTTTCATAAAACTTTCATACACCTAAACTCTAATTTATGAATAAAAAAAACTAAACATTCTCACCCGTTCCTGCCCTGCGGTGTCCCAGATCAGAAACTTGTGAAGTTCATTTCCACATGGGACAGTCTTAGTTAAAAATGATGCACTGAAAAACACAATTATATATATCATTATGATCAAAAGAAATATGGTAATACACACACAAAAAAGTCACTGTTTGGATTTAAATAGGCAAATTCTTAAGAGTCTATGATTGGATCATTATTGCAGTGATTATGTTTCATGCACCTCTTGATGGAAATAAATGTTGTGATGTTATTTCCATCAAGAGGTGCATCAATTTTTGGTCAAGATTCTGTATGCAAGAGTCCAGCACTGTGTGAAGTCTCCTCCAGCACATCCCAAAGACTGTCAATGAATTTAAGCTCTGGACTCAGAGGATCAATTCATGTGTGAAAATGATTCTTCATGCTCCTCACAGCCATTCTTTCACAGTTTGATCCTGATGAGTCTTGACATTATCATCCTGGAATATGGCCATGGTGTGTCTTCCTGCATGGGTGTTTAAGAAATGAGAAGCTACACACTCCATCAATTAGGGTTAGAGGAACTGATGCCAAACATATTACATGCTAGAAACATTAATCACTGCAATAATGATCCAGTCATTGACTTTTAAACATTTGCCCATTTAGATTCAAACTGTGACTTTTTTTTTTTTTTTTTGGTCAGACAGTGTGTACTAAATGCAATAAAAAATAATAATAATCAATAAACAATAAAAAAAGCAAAAATGCCCTAAACTATTATTATACAGACATCTTTCAAAGAGTAAATGACTGTGTTAACCATGACTAAAATATGCAAAAAATAAAAAAATCTGACAATATACTGCTGCAAGAGCTTCTGTGTAAAGTGCAAATGGTGCAAAACAGAAAAGCTAAAAATATTCTCTAGTCTAAAAGTAATGACTAACCCTACAGAGAAACCACCATGTGCTGATGTAAACGAAACTGAGAGGAAACAAACAGACTCGGAATATTTAGACCGATTCATCCAGCAGAGCAGAAAGAAGGTGGTCTCATGCTTCACCTCAATTATGTGTAAATCCCTATAAATATGATTTTTAGTAAACAGATGCCCCTACCCTATTGTTGGACTGATGTTGTGGTCAAAGTGATCTTGAACAAATCGACACACAATACTTGATTTCCCGACACCTGTGTCCTGTGATTATGAGAAAAAGAAAAACAAACAGATATCATAAAATATCAAATACACAAAATATTGACGTCCATGAAATTTGTCTCACTGATAAAGTGCCTCACTTGATGATGTGTACTTAAGTAATGTGTGACTTCAAGTGACTCAGGGGAAAAAAAAAAAAAAAAACTTTAAAAAACATTTATTGCAGCAGACAGTAGAGTGTGACTTCAAAAATAACATACAACAATACTACGCAGAGTAGACTACATCTGCAGAATGCATACCGCACCCTGCATGAAACTTTTCTGGATGTACAAAATACCTGGATGACCTACATTTGCTATAATATACAACTATAAGGCACTTGCTCAGAATACTGTACCCCATAATGCAATGCACTTAACCTTAAGTTTTCAGTGTGACGAATGAACCAGAAGTAATATGAACAAATATGAGAACACCAACTTGAATCACTATTTTATCCGATTGCTAGTAGGCTAAATTATATTTAGTGTGCCATAGAGTACTAATACTAACTGCTTACTGTATAATAGTACAGTAATACTGTAACATTGCCTACTATTTTTTTAAGTATGTGTATGTCACTAAAAGTTTCAAACTTTAGTAAGCTACATTGCTGTCACATGACCTCATTACATCACGTCATTACATTAATCCAGTCTTTAGGTTCATTTTAATCAAGTCATAAAGATGTTAAAAATCATTTACAACTAGGCCATCTAGGAATTCCATCCTGAAAATCTGCACACTATGCACAGTAGGCATACTGCAGAAACAGTAAGAGTAGTATACGGTATTGTGCTCTTCTAAAGCAATGGATCCTGTTTTACATTCGGGTTTTTAAAGAGTACGCAAGAATTCCACTTCGAACTGCCAGTCTCCAGCAGGCGGTGACGTCATGGCCGCAAACATTCCAAAATTATGAATTTATGCGAAAACGCTTCCAGCTTTGGCTCCAACTCTCTCATAAAAAAAAAAAAAAAAAATAAGTTATGTGTTCGCATTTCACGAAGCTTTGCGTGACTGAATGGGGACCTTCGTGACGGTAAGACATCTCAACGCGTTAATTATGAGAAAAGGAAGCAGGAATCATCACAGTTCCAGTCAGTGTGTGTGTCGATGGAACCTGAAGCGTTTGAAGCCGCAGACAGAGGAATCTCAACACTCACCCCTAGCAGACAAACTTTCAATTCCCTGATGGCCATTGTAAAGCACGTTATGGCAGCTGAAGCATTATCCTAACAGTCTCCGGTCTTGTTCTGTCGACTCTCATCTATCACGGTCACAGCAGACTGTTCATCTGTAAAACAAAAACTCTGACCATCTCCCCTCCCAGATCTAACGGAAACCGACTGGAGAAATTCTAAGCTGTCATTCACATCACGTGATGACATAAACCCCGCCTTAAAGAGAGAGGCACTGCTAAACGACTCATAACAACAATTCTAATTCTAATAACAATAAAACCCAGAGTGTTCTGAATAATGATCCATTATTAATAATTGGCATATAGTTTTATCATTCTAAAGTAGTCGTTTAATTGTTGAAATTTTCTCTGCATGGTAAAGTACACTGATAGTCTGTGTGCAATCAAACAAAACTCAGTTAAAACCTGTTTAGACAGAGAAAACCTCAATCTCTAAGCTTCTTGTGTTAATAAATCACTAAACACACCATACAGCATCATCGTGGCCTTCATCGCAGGTCGATCCATGATATTCTGCATTCTAGTGAAAAACTTTCAAACTTAAGTTACTGTCCAACCTATAATTTTATTTAGATGGCAGCTTTCTGTTCGCAATGATCATAAGCTACAAAAGCTTTGTCTATAATATGAAAAACTATTTCCAAAAGTAGAAGAGCAGGTACGTATCTCTTTGAGATAAATTCTAGCAGAGAGACATTAAGGAAAAAAGAGCTTTTTTACATTGATATAATTGACAATAAGTCTGTCAATAACTTTGATTAGAATTATACAGTATTGAAATGCATCTCACTTACTTGACATCATGACAAGAAAGAAAGAGGGGAAAACAAACAAACAAAGCAAAAATGAGGGTGGAAATGGGTTATATCTGAAAAAGAATAATAATACACAATCATCCAGTAGTACGTTAGCATTCAACAAGACAAAAATAATAATAATAAAGTGAAATTGATAGAATATCAGTATTAAAAAGAAAAGAATTGGTAACAATCTAGTGCAAGTTTCCACTAAAACATCAATCAGTGTGTCAGAACATCTGTAACAACTGTGCCAAATCTTCAGGAGCGGCTGGGTTGATCTCACAAAAACTGAATGTTCATATTTCACCCCAAATCAAAAGAAAAATAAGACCTTTTGCAGAAAGAAAATAAAGCCTTTTTTAGTGCTGTCTAATTGATTAATCACAATTAATTCGCATCTAACATAAAAGTTTGTTATAATATATGTGTGTACAATAGTATATATATATACACACACACACACATTATATAAATAAACTTTTATGTCAGATGCGATAAATCGATTTGAAGCCACTACTTTTTTCCATTGTGACTTAATTTTCATGACCATTACTGTCAAAAAAAGCTTAATATTATTTATGCAAAATATTCTTTTGATTTTGCAGTTAAATATTTCTTTTTGAGATTCCCCGCATCACCTACACTTATTAAAGCATCCCATACTACCCCTCGAAATTCATCATTAATCAAAAATATTCTTGTGCTTCATGAAATTTGTCTTAAAAAACAGAGTGACATAACGTGAAAGCACGGAAACGAACAAAAATGTTACCAATTCCACAACAAACGTTCTAGAAGTGCACATCTGCACACTTTAGTGCAGTTACAGGCCTATATATGTTGACTATTAAATAGTGAGATTTAGAATAAACGTTCAAAACCGATTCCTTTGAATATCTTAATAGGTAAAAATACAATCTGGTTGCATTACAATGTCTTCAGAGTAATTCTTCTGTGCGGCAGCACACAGTCACCTATGGCACAGTGGTTTCAGAACACACACGACTTGATTTTCACTGATCGAGGTTCTAGACCTCGACCTACAACTGGAGAACTGCCAGCCCACCAGGATTTCTGCACTATTTTCCCCACATTGGTAACAGATATCCAGGATACTTCTCGGTGTACTTTCTCATTTGAATTGAACTGCATAAATAAAGTGAAGCATTTGTTGATAATAACCAATAAGGTAAATCCGCATGTTAAGCCAGGCGTCTAAAAAGATGATTGCAGTTTTTGCACTGAATGTCACATGAATACAGAAGATACGGATGATCGTCGCCGGTGGTTTGGAGCTTTCACACGTGCTGCAATTACATTTGCTGCATCATAACAACTTATTATGCTCAATATTTCATGGCTTAGTTTCTTGAAATGCTGAGGTGAATAATAAGAAAAGATGTTCAGAGGTTACATTTAAACCCAAATTGAAACGGAAAAATATTTTTGCATGAAGAAAATGCAAACTAGTGTTTGGAGCATTAAGATTTTTTTTTTTTGCATTACAGCATTATTTTCATGACTATTAATTTGCCACTAAATTACTATAACATTTCAGACTATAACAGCACAACAAATAATGCTGTGATGTATACTTTCTAATGTAAATAATATTTCATTCTTTTTTTTTTTCTTCACATTTCAGTAATGAGATTGATGTTTTATTTGCATTAAGGTAATGAGAATTATGGGAAAATGTGCTTAATTGTCATGCTAATAATTGTATAATGCAAATATATATATCACATGAATATATATATTTATTTATTAATAGTCCTAAAAAAAGCTTCATTTTCTTCATGCAAAATATAATTAAAAAATGTTTTGGGGGGATCGGGGGGTGCAACGTGATCTGGACAGATAATACCGGTATTCACTTTTTTAAACAAAAACCCCTAATACTCTTAACTGTTTTGAAAAAAAAAAATGAAGAGAATTACCCTGTCCATTTAGGCACGGGTCAAAGGGCAGATGTAATCTAATAAATCCGAGCACTCACAAAGATCTGATTGTGCTGCTGCAACTTCACATCTTAAACGTGTCAAAAGAATCCAATTTCAGTCTATTGTAGATAATGACCAATCAGAAATGTTTCCAACTCTCGTCTCTCTTTTGACCTACGTTTCACAGATTGAGTCCGATCACATCTTCCCTCTGTTATCTGCTGTCCAGTTTTCCCCCAGTGTAATGAACATCTCACTTCACCTTGTTGACCCTTGACGTCACAGTCATGTGATAAGCAAACACAAGAACAGCTGAAGTGTTTCATGATGGTCAGATGGTTTACAGGTTGGCCTCCCTCTTGTCTTTGCTGGGCGATGGCTTCAGAGCATCTTTTCCAGGCTTCCCATTGGTTGAGGCGGCAGCTGCAGCAACAGTGGATTCTATGGCAACTGCTGCGACACGTTTGATTGGTTCATCCGCTTTAGATCGTTCCTCTGGGCTGGGCTGGGGGGGCGGAGCCTGTTCGGCAGAGGGCGGGGCTATGAGCTCCTGCTGTAGCTTGTGACTCTGAAGGAGGCGGAGCTGAACACGCAGTTCCAATATGGCCTCCTGTTCCTCATGGATGGCCTGATTCAGATGAGTGTTTTTATTCTGGAGAGAAAATAAAAAACATACAGCTCTCATCATGAGACTGATACATAGAACTCGAGTAGTCAGTCCTTTCTTCCTTATTGTGACAAGTGAAATGGCTTCTCAAACAAGAAAAACTGTTGATTTTCGCTATGGGGATTTGATAGTTTGTTTGCTAATTGCTGCGATCTCATATGAGTGACAGGTTGCTGGAGGCATTTTTGTCCCGCCCTCACACTGATGCACTCATCAAAAGAGAAGAGATGTCATTGTGAGGGAGAGGGGAAGTTCATGTGTTTGATTAAGTATTATGAGGGCACATGAACGAAAAATAATGATGAGCACGGATTTATAATAATACGGATAAGTAATTTAATACTGCAATATTCCATAAAAAAAATGAAGTTTATTGAATTTATTTTGTGATCACAGATGTGTTGAAGTCACAGTAGGGGGAAATTTGGAACAGCTTTTTTTAAAAGGTGTATTTGCAAACCTCACCCATGACTGGTGACGATCTGCCCTATTAGCACAGATCACAACCTGAGTGAGCCACATACATTCTGCCATGATTATATAATGTCAGCGCCACATAAACATTAAACATGTTCTGGTTTTAGATGTCCTAATGAACATAAGAGTATCCATAGACTCCTGGCATTCGAGCCACTGGATGAAGTTTTTTATTAAGCAAATGTGCCGAAGAAACTAGGTGAAGTCTTATGTGTTTGTTCAAATCATTTTACACTTGACTGCTTCACAAACGAGGGTCAGTTCAATGCTGAATTTGCACAAAAGTTGATTCTGAAAGATGGGTCAATAATATAGACATCCTACTACAGTTCCCAGATGAGCACCTGTACAACAATTTATGATGGAACATGCTAATCGATTAGTTGAATAAAGTTAACTTCACAATAACTACATAAATTCATCAACTGAACATTCAGAAACGTCCTGTTGTTTTCTAAAAGTTGTAACTCCTTCCTGAGTCTCTCCATCTGTGTTTGACTATGTAGCCGAACACCGCTACTGACAATTTCTGACATTTTGGCTGCGTGAGATTCTCCAGTTTTGTTGTTGCTGGAGTATCCGAAGCACGAGCTGAAAAGGGGGCGGAGAGCAGCAGCTCATTTGCATTTAAAGGTGCATACACCAAAACGGTGCGTTTTTGCTCACACCCAAATAAGGACAAATTGGACATGATATAATAAATAATCTGTGGGGCATTTTGAGCTGAAACTTTACAGACACATTATGGGGAGACCTGAAACTTATTTGACATCTTGTAAAAAGGGGCATAATATGTCCCCTTTAAAATTAGCAGCAGTAACTAAAGAGGACAGAGCTCAGCAAATGGTTAAATAAATTAGAATTTTCACAAATCTTGTGTTCCTTCTCACCTCTAGTTCTTCGTTCTGTTTCTGCAGGTCTTCCAGAATAATCTGCAGTTCCTCTTCATCTTCACTCTCACTCTCGCTATCTGATGAATACTCCTCGGTTTCACTGCGGCCCTGCTGACGGCTGTGTGTGTGTGTCATTTCAAGCAGAAAATGGAAGATAAAGAGTAATGATGACCCTTGCATGTTTCAGATCTGCTGTACAGCAGTCATAACTATAAAACCAAAGCGCTGCTTCCCACAGAAACCAAATGAATACAAGCATAATAATTAGCAACAGATTTCCCTGTGGGTGAACTCTCACCTTTGTATATCTGCGATCTCAGCACGCAATCGTTCAATTTCTTCTTTCTCTGTGGCGATTTGCCGCCGCAAAACCTGCTCCAGAGATATCAGTTCCTCCTGCTCTGTTAGGATCTCATTCTCCTGCAGGGGGCGGCAGAGAAACAAATCAAACACCACACAGACAGAATCTTTGGCTGCATTCCAATTAGGGTTGCCAACTTCAAAAGAAAAATGCGGGACAATCCTGGTTCTTTTCAGGAAAATAAGAGACACTCAAAATATTTGTACTATATCACACAGTATATGTCATTTCAGGTTTGTATGCATTTAAAAGGTTCTCAGACATAAACATTTGTTTTGCTTAATCTATTTATGTACAATTTAATTCTATAACGAATTTTAAGGTCACACAAAAAAAGTCACACTACACACAAAACATAATTCAAAATAATAGCATTTATCTGAAATAGAAAGCTGTTGTAACATTATACACTACATTTCAAAGAAGTTAAAGAAAGTAATAGCCTACTTTTATTATGCAAGGACAGATTCAAATAATCAAAAGTGACAAAAGACATTTATAATGTTACAAAATCTTTTTTATTTCGGATAAATCTCCTTTGAACCTTCTATTCATCAAAGATGACTTTTTTTAATAATAATCAGAAATGTTTCTTGGGCAGCAAATCACATCAGCATATTATTCCCTTGGGAAGATTTCATGTTTTCTTGCGTGGCTGGATGTTGGACTCATGAACAATAATCACGTTGTTTGAATTCACCAAAACTGATTTGCCGTTAGCGCGAGTCCGGATCGAACCGGGAGCGACCAGACAGCAGAGGATTCTGTTCACAAATCAAACAATGATTTGTCCCAAAAGAGAGTCTCAATTTAGAGTTTGTTATTCGAATAGTCTGATGCGTGTGAGTGTGGATTGTGATTGGATGATGACAGGTGTCGTGATCATTCTCAAGTGTCGTGTTGCTGTTGTATCAGTCAGTGGTTAGATCAGCGTAGCACTCAATAAACGGGACAAGCGAGGTCCCGTACGGGACAAATAAATTAGACCCAATAAACGGGGCGTCCCGGCTAATTCAGGACAGATGCAAACCCTAATCCCAATTCACATACTACACTTTGTAAAAGTGCATTTTTGAGTATGTAGCAGAACAGTAGGGTAGAATTTGGACTGAAAAAAGGCCCTTTTGTCACATGCTGCTTGCACGCAGTCATCTGTACATTTTCAGTGACTTACTGTAGGTTCATGTTACAAACGGCTGTATAATATGCAAAGTACAATGCAACCATTTCTTGCTTATCATTGACCAGCTGATTTGTTTATCTGTCAGAGAGCTGTTTGAGTGTCGAACCAGCATCTAAAACACAGTGAAAGTAGCAGTAGCGTCTGAGCAGGTGGTCTCACCTGAGCCAGAAGAAGATTAATGACTTCCTCCTCGTTCTCAGACATCTCCTCCTTTGATACGTCCTCTTTAGACAGGCTGGCGATTTCCTGTGCAATTTTAGTCTCGCACTCCTGCAGATTCAGAAGGACAGAGAATAAATTAGACATCAGGACGTTTCTGGAAGTGTGGCATGATAAATAATGTGGTGTAAATTAGTTTTATTACTGCAAATTTAGTGGCCAGTTTCTTAAAGAAAAGGAACTACAATAAAGTTTGGTGAGAGTTAGTTGTGATCTGTTCATTCATATACACTAACATTCAAAAGTTTGGGGTCGGTAAGATTTGTTAATGTTTTTGAAAGTCTTTTATGCCACAAGACTTCATTAATGTGATCAAAAATACAGAAAAAAAAAACATGAGTTTTCAGCATCATTACTCCAGTCTTCAGTGTCACATGATACTTCAGAAATCATTCTAATATGCTGATTTGCTGCTCAAGAAACATTTCTGATTATTATCAGAGTTGAACAGTTGTGTTGCTTCATATTTTTGTGGAAACCCTGATCTTTGATGAATAGAAAGTTCAAAAGAACAACATTTAATTGAAATAGAAACCTTTGGTAACATTATAAATGTCTTTAGTGTTACTTTTGATCAATTATTGCATCTTTGCTTTTATTTCAAAAAAATAAAAACCTCTACTGATCCCAAACTTTTGAATGGTAGTGTAGTATAGTGCATTACTCTCAATCTCTCTCTTTCCTTTTCTTTTGAACATTATTTTTATTACTGATTTTTCAACTAAACGTATTAAAGAAATATAGCAGAAAATAAAAAATAAACAGAACAAGGGCTTTACATTGTTAACATTACTAAATCCATTTCTTCCAATAAATTATAAATAGATCCAATTTAAAGGTCAAAATAAAAGTCAGTTCTTCCATATAGTACATTTCCTTAATTTCTACACATTCTCTCTCTTGCTATCTCTATTTGGGTTTATGACTTTTCAATCTCTCATTTAATCTAAAACATCAAAAATATTCTTTCAGTAAGGATGCAAATCTAGTTTTCTGCTAAAAACTCTTCAGTTGTATTTGATGCTTCTCTTGCTCAGACAAACTCATTGTGCGATTCTGTGTGTTCTGATGTGCAGTAAAGCCGGGGTCAGGGGTCAGAGTGTCGAGCTCTTGCCTGTCTCTTGGCCTCGCGGAGTTTGCGTTTCAGTGCGGTGACGATCCGCTGCACCTCCCAGAGTCTCTCCTCCTTGGACAGATCCTTCACACCGGCCTGCAGATCTCTGTGCAGACGGTTCAAGAGGAACTCCTGCAGAAAGACACGTGGACAGATGTGAAGACCCGTAAGAACAAACACAAAATCTCTAGTGATGCACTGACATTTATTTTTTTACTGAAACCAAAATTAAAGTTTTCATTTAGCTGAAACCCAAAACCAAATTTATTTTATAATCAATAATCACAAACATTTAAATTGCACACAAGACTAGAATTATGTTTTTACTCCAATTTGGATTTTAAGCAGTGGCTGTAATAAAAACAGATTTATTCAAACACACATTAAATAAGACGTCACTAACAGGTTAAGTAACCATTTAATACGGGCCATCGGAGAGGAGCCAATTAAACGTCACATGTTTTTTGCTGTAGGTGATAACTAAAAACTAGATCTCTTTAAAATCTCAGTTGTCCTACAGCAAATTTTTCTCATGCTCTGTTTCCTGTTTCTCTTTCCTTCTGAGAAAAACACATCAGTAATCTCAATCAAAAGTTAGAGATCTAAATTGAACATTTCTCATCAAATTCTCCCAAGACCAAATGATCCGAACTGTTATGTACTTTTTAACGCTCTAAACTCTAACTGTACGAAAACGATTAACTCATTTGCGTCTATTCTTAATTCTCCTACAGAATTTTAGGAAAAACATCAGAGACAAAGTTGATACCTTTAACAAACATAACTTAGTTTCCAGAGATATGAAAGAGCAACCTCTGAGCGATAAAATGTTGTTTTAGATTCACACACTGAAGCGTCATATCAGGGCTGTTTACGCTGTTTCTACTGTTTTTGTTTCCAGGCTCTCCACACTCACAGAGTTTGATTCATCTCCTGTTTTGAATATCACATGCATTTCCATGTTCACAAGGACACATTTGCCTTTGACACATTCAGACTATTAATCTTATGTAAAGCATAAAACAAAACTTCCTCCATGATACAGGTTCCTCTTCCAGGTAGAAGATACAACGTAAATCTATTTTTTAATGAAATTAAGTACATTGCTTTTGGTACTAAATGTCTTTATGCATAAATTAAAGGCACTACACCAAATACTACTTTTTTTTTGCATTAATGAGATGAGATTTGGAATGAAAGTACAAAATTGCATTTTCTGAAAAAGGTGCATTATTTTTTATTTATGCAAAACAATTTCTTTCTTTCTTTCTTTCTTTCTTTCTTTGGGGTGAACTGTTAGCCTGACTCCGCGCTCCTACGTACTTCCGCTCAATTTTCATTTTCCTTCAGTACTACGTCTGGGATTCTGCTGTAGACTTTGGTTTTCTCCAATCAATTTTTGCTGGGCCAATCAGCGAACAGAGGGAGTGGAGAGAGAACAATGACGTTGATGTTGACTCGTGCGTTATTTTGAGTTGTAGTTCAGTAATGGCAGCCGAGAAAGATGCGCGCGAAGCCATTCGGTCCGTTGTGGCGACGCTGCCGAATATCAAGAAGTTAAAGCCGGAGCAAGAACAATCTTTGCTTAGTTTTGTTGGTGGCCATCCTCCCCACGGGGTTCGGGAAAATACACGTCACGACCAAACGTTAGTGATTGGCTGAGGCAGATAGAGTGACTCTGGGCAGATCCAATAGTTTTAGACTTCAATAGAGTTCCCGCCTACAAGGAAGTTAACGCTTGTCAATGGAGCAGTGCCAGACTCTATGTACAGATGAAATGAAATGTACAAGAGTCTGGTGGGACCAGGCTAGTGAACTGTGACCTGGTGAAGGGTTTTGCGAGATTCACACGCTTGAAGGCTTTTTTAAACTACATTCAAAAACTTTTAAACTAATATCAATGTAACCAAACAGTTGATGGTAACCATTGACTTCCATAGAGTGGGGAAAAAATAAATACTATGGAAGTCAATGGCAACCGTCCACTGTTTGGTTACCCAAATTCTTCAAAATATCATCTTCTGTGTAGAAGAAGGAAATTCATATGGTTTGGATTGGAACAATCCAATTTTGAGGATGAGTTTTCTTTTAAGACTTTTGATGGGAAAAATCAGTCACAAATATAATGTCCGGTGTGTTTCAGTGTGAATCACCTGTCTACGGATCTCCTCTTTAATGCTCTTCTGGGTCTCAGGTAGGGTCGGCATGGTGGCCATATTGGACCAGCGCAGTGGATGGACGACCGGCTTCAGAGGCACATCACCAAACAGCTCACGGACGTGCGTGAAAAACACGTACAGCACACGGTTCCCGATCTAGAAACCAGAGAGTGTTGCCATACAGGAATATGCAGTCATGGTAAACCTTAAAAAAGGTTTATGGGAGTTCAATTTATGATGTTATTGCCCAATAATGTTACACCCCCCTCTTCTCCACATCATTTGCAGTCGCTTCTCAAATAAAACTGACCCCAAACAAAGACCTCATTAGCAGTATGAGGGCACCTCCATCCTACATGTCTCCTGAGGGACTGTAAAGTAGGACAACCTTCAGTTTGAGAGCAGAAACACATCAAAAACTCTCTACTGGAACAGTGAGTGTATATCATGATTTTATTATACTAAACTTCCCATCAGAGAATCTTTACTGTGCAGAATACATCCATACAGGGTACAGAAGTAGCTTTTTGCCACACCTATACACAATGTATTAAAAATGTACAAAATATTACATATGGAAAACTAATCTGAATTATTTATGATATTTAATCTGAGAGGAAAGATTATTGAGTAATATGAGAAACTTGAAATGTTGAATTTAAAATAATAATATTATTATTATTATTATTATTAAGTTTTGCTAATCAAATCAAATTAGGATAAATGTTCATCCATAGGCCTACATCCAAAATTTTGTAAATGTTTAACACATTTATATATAATTTAGTGAAATATTTTTTACTTTTTAATACATATATATATATATATATATATATATATATATATATATATATATATATAATTTATTAATAATGTATCATAAATTGTATACAATGTGTGGAATATTTACAAAATATTGCAATTGGAAAAAGGTCCAAAACTGTTCATGATATTTACTCCGCTAAAACAAACTGATAACAAATGTTCTTCTATTCGACCTAAAAAGTATTTATGTATTTTAATTTATGTTAATATATTTATATATATATATATATGTATTGATTACACACACATACATAACATTTTTGATATATTTGTCAGATGGACATGCCACTACAACCGTACCGTAGTATGATCCATATCACATCTGGAATTGATGATCAAAACATCACCTGTATATTCTAAGCTCACCTGTACAGTGGGATTGAGAACAATAGAGATGTTCTGGATGTTCATCTTGGTGTCGATTTCACGGGCGATGACGTGGTCCATGTGAGTGATGAGCCAGGCCAGGAGGAGTCTGCTCCCCGAGGGCACTTCCCCCAGAAGCCTCTGAAACTCCTGCAGTTTCTCTGCCTCGCTGGGCCGCCCGCAGGCCTCCTCGAAGCGCAGGACCAGTTCTTTACCCAGCAGGTTATCGGGCAGCTCTCGCAGGTACTGCTTCAACAGGCTGGCCACTGTGTGTGGATCATACTCCTCCAGACATGGACACTCCTCACGGTCGTACGCCGCTTTCAGCTCGTCAACCTTAGACTTCATACCTGTACAAACAACACCAGAGTGAACACAACATTTAAAAGCTGCAAGGCGCATTTGATTTTGACTTTGTATGTCTTTGAAAAGAGCGGATAAAAGAAAAGCTGCTAAGGCGCATGTATTCACTGTCCATTCAGATATTCGTAACACATTTCAGATATTAGTTTTTAAACATTCGCTTCGTTTCAGCAGTCTAGCTTTGGATTTAACATCATAAATGGAAAGTCGACTAATACTCTTTTATCACAAGAGAACAAAAAAGAGATCCAAGCCCACTTATGAGATAGAGACGATTACAATTTTTGTACAAGTTAAAGTTTTATGTCTGCAATAACCGACTTCAAGGGTTATTTCATCCAAAAATTAAAATATTCCCATATTTTACTCACCCTCAAGCCATCCTAGGTGTATATGGCTTTCATCTTTCAGCAAAACACCATCAGAGTTATAATAAGAAATATCCTGGATCTTCCCAGCTTTATATCGGAGTGAATGGTACCAAATATTTTGAAGCCCAAAAAAGTGTGCCTCCATCCAACATAAAAGTAATCCATACGGCTCCAGAGGGTTAATAAAGGCCTTCTGAAGTAAAGCGATGCGTTCTTGTAATAAAAAAATATCCATATTTATAACTTCACAAACTATAATCACTGGCTTCCAGTAATGGCCGTACGCGAGTCGGAAGAGGCGGAAGAGTGATCTCTGAACCGACGTATGATAGATTACTTTTATGATGGATGGAGCCGCTTTTTTTGGGCTTCAAAATCTGTTGTACCATTCACTCCCATTATAAAGCTTGGAAGAGCCTGGGTATTTTTTTTAATATAACTCCAATTGTGTTTGGCTGAAAGAAGAAAGTCTTATAAACCTAGGATGGCATGAGGGTGAGTAAAATATGGGATAATTAAAATTTTTGGGTGAACTAACCCTTTAAAGTTGAAAACAACCTAGAATATTCCTTTAAATAAATATAAACAAACATAAAATTTCAGTTCACAGAAAGTAGAAAAGGGTCATACCAGAGACACGATAGATGCCTTCACATTTCATGCCGTAGCTCTCGATGTAGTCCACACACTCTCTAAAGACGGCCGGGAGCTGTATCCCATCGTACAGCGCTGTTCTCCTCACCGCTTCCACTAAAGGCGCTCCGAAGATCGGCCGCAATGTCGTGGTCGTCATCGTCGTCTCCGTGATCACGGGTTCAGGCTCTGTGCTTGGCTTTTTCTTCTTTTTCTTCTCTTTCCACTGTTTCACCACGTCCGCTGCTGTCAGGTCTTTGGACTTCTTGTCCTTGGTCTTCTCCTCTTTAGGCCCCTTCTCCTTCACCTTGAAATCCTTTTCTTTCTTCTTGGAGAAACTGGGCTTCTTGAAGACGTGGATGCCCTTGGAGCGCTTCATCTTAGACGGGCTCTCGGCCTCATCGGCAGAGCTGTCCTCCTGGAAAGCGGCGTATCCCTCAGCTACAGGGAGAGGAGATAAAAAAGAAGAGATAAAGAGACTAAATGAGAAGAGAAGAGAAGAGAAGAGAATAGAAGAGAAGAGGTCACATCTTTCTTCCAAGACCTGATGCTGAACAGAAAACGTCCTATTAACTGCTGTGCAAAATTTACTGTCCCACCGTCTGTGTCTCTCAAGGTTAGGCGAGACTAAAATGAGCAGAACGAAACAAGACAGAGGGAAAGGCACAGAAAAGCTGCTCTAAAGAGGTCAGCTTACAATTTAGCAATATCCCCCTGTGCCAGTTCTTTTTTTAGTGATCCATTTCCTCGTCCTGACACCGACTTCACCCTGAGCAGAACAGTATTCGGCTGGTCACTAACACCCCATCAGCCAGTCCTTGTGACGCCCCTCCTCAGCCACTGTAACACACCTACAGGGTGTGTCCATAAAGCGCCATCACTTCCTGCTTGTGTGCAATAGGCTGCTGTAAGGCAGCTAAATATAGTGGCAGGAAAATAAAGAATTCACTCTAAAGCGGCTCAGAAACTGGAACATTTGCACATCGAGGGCAGAAGTCCATACTACGAACTAGATCTCAATAAATATATTTATCTCAATATTTTCCAACCTTTTGATGACATTTGATACATACAGTACCAGTCAAAAATTTTGGGTTGGGAAGATTTTTTTAAAGTTTATGAAAGAAGCCTCTTTTGCTCACTAAGGCAGCATCATTTTTTTCAGCATCATTACTCCATTCTTCAGAGGTATGTTTCCCACAACCAATTGAACACAAGCAAGACATTTATTTTCATTTAAATTAATATTTAATATGCACATATATACTGTAATTTTGAAAATTAGCACACAGAGTGTGATTTGTGCTAATTAACATTAACAGTAAAATGTGTTAATTGTGATGACGCAAATGAATAACTGAATCGTAATATTGATTTGATTTACTGAAACGACAGTTTGAACTGATTCACAAAAATCAG
This sequence comes from Meda fulgida, assembly GCA_030578275.1. NCBI lineage: Eukaryota > Metazoa > Chordata > Actinopteri > Cypriniformes > Leuciscidae > Meda > Meda fulgida. The sequence goes on along the minus strand of CM060617.1, from coordinate 4,384,154 downwards.
TTTCTAACAGAATTTAGATGTAAAAAGTTTTGTTTGTGTTTGTTACTGAAATTCTAAATCATAGATGAAAGACAAGAAATGATTTTGACACAATCTAATGACTAATGATAAAGCAAAGATCTACAGTGGCTCCAAAAGGCATTCAGATACTTAAAATGTCTGAATATGATTGCACTAAATAATAAAATCAAGTGCAGCTCAAATGCTGCAAGATTCAAAACAAACTTTCTGTTAAATGTTTTGCATGAAAAGTATGCCTGTGCTTTCTCTATGACCTTTCTTTTTATGCAATAACATTCAAGTATTTATTTAGATCAGTGCATCAGTATAAGGCATTGTTGAGTGTAAATATGGAGAGTGTGTTTATCTTACTGCGTTTCTCCTTCTTCTTAAACTTGTTCTTCTTCTTGTTGTGCTCCTTCTCGTCATCGGACACCACGTCGGGCGGCTCATGGTGGTGTCCGTCGTGAGGGGGCGAGGGGTCGCCCGTACGGTACAGACCTGGGAACTTCGTAGGGCTGATCTCTTCAGAGCTCGGGGTACGAGCCACACCCCCGGGATGCTCCGCCCTCCTCTGCTCCACAGGACTGCTACTGGGTGGCAGGAAACACTCGGTCATCTCTGCGCTGCCCTGCTATTGGCTCCTCACAGCACGATGCCCTGGGATTGGCTGTTTGCTCTGATGATGCATCACCTCTCCATGTCACCTGAACAGGGGAAAAATAGACAAGTTGTTTCAGATTCTCATACTTTAAATACAATTGCCATTTTTTTCGACACTCTTTCTGATGCACAATGGTGAATCTGAAATGTAAGAACTGCACAAAAAAATCTACACTGTGTTTGTTGAAGCACATTTTGAGCACGTGAAACCCCTCATGGCAGCAGTCTGTTTTGTAAACAGCAGTTTTCTTAAATCAGATGAACAGATAACCTTCAAATCAATGATCAGGATGTCTCTCAAAACCCATTCTGTAAACAGCGTTACTATGTGACTAAATGTTCAAATCTGCTAATGTGACTTTTTAACACAGAAAACACTGCCCTAGTGACCATAATGCTTTTTGCATCTTTATTACGACCCGCGAATTGTCACTAAAATAAAAAGGGGTTTATTAGTCGAGAAGTACAAACTTCAAACCACAAAAGCCGCCTTCTTCATATCCAACAATATCAATAAATACCTTGATCATTTATTGAATTATTTCAATTATGATTAAAGACCCAACAACACCAAAAAAAAAAGCAATGCAAATTCTGCCATCATTTACTCACCCTCATGTTGTTCCAAACCTTCAGGAGTTTCTTTCTTCTGTTGGACACAAAAGAAGATATTTTAAAGAATGTTGGTCACCAGACAGTGAATGGCACCCATTGACTTCCATAATATTTTTTTCCAACTATGAAAGTCAATGGCTACCGTCAGTTGTTTGATTACCAACATTCTTTAAAATATCTTCTTTTGTGTTCAACAGAAGAAAGAAACTCATGAAGGCTTGGAACAACATGAGGGTGAGTAAATGATGACAAATTTATAATTTTTGGGTGATCTATCCCTTTAAATAAACTCTTTCAGTCTCATATTGTGAACACTAAATATATAGTACCAACTAGTAGCACTTTGAGTTACAATCTTTGTCCTCTATAAATTATTATTTTATTTGATTAAGTAAACATAATTAACTGAACAACCATATTTTGTTAGGCCCACATCCAAAACAGCCCACTTGTATCCATAACTACTACCAACAAAAGCTCAAACATTACCTGCAAGATTAGATCTCATTAAAACCAAAAAAGGGGGTGAAATAAGGGGGAAAATAAGAATGCCAGTTGAAAGAGTACAATCATATCAGAGGCGGAGCAAGTTATTACAGAGGACCAAGTTTTTTTTTTCTTTAGAAAAACATGCATTTGTGAATTATCTCAAATTAATAATCTAAATTAGACCTAAAATGTGTATTTAGATAGTAAATAGGGTCATTTTTGAGTTTGTTGACTTTAAAAGAGTTCAGAATCAGATCAATCACAAAAGTGTCATACTTATAAATGATAACATACATTTATATTAATAATAGTCATATTGGTAGTAGACACTTTTCTTTGCATGTAAAATGATATATATATATATATATATATATGGAAAGGCTGGTATAAGTGTCTTTTATAGAAATACCGTGTTGTAGCTTTTTTTTTTTTTTATCTCTTTGTATATGTATCCGATTTATGTATGTTGCATGTAATGTCTGTGCCTTCTGAATGGACTATGAGTCTGGAAATAAAGGGTTGTTGATAATGATATATATATATATATTATATATATTTAAAGCGATTTAAAGGCATTTCGACAGATTATGAAGAAAAGATTTTCTCCACTAAACTAAAGAACAGAATAAATCTTTCCTGACAGCTGCTGTTTCGTTGAATCGAGCACAAGCCAGACCATAACACAGATTATTTAAAAAAAACAATGAATGAAACGAACTAAAAATATGCATTTCCACCGAGAAAACGTATAATAACAACAATGATTATAACTAAATATTCAAAAGTAACGTTATATAAAGGGAGATTCATAGCTTAGCATGTCTGCTAACGAACCTAAGATTTTATGGACAAAGTCGACATTTAAAATTATTAAAAGAATAATACGCGGTATGAACGAGAAAATAAGCCATAATGCTGATAAAATATTAGAGAATAATTATAAATATATTAAGACAAATAATCCGTGCACTAACCTGCTATGATCAATGTAACAGCTGCACTTCCTGTAGCTTGTTTACGTCCCATCTGACACGCGCGCATGCGCAGTTACAGCCTTTTTGAATTATGGGAGCCCTAGTTTGTTCTCTCTGCACTGTAATACCTGCTAAAATAATTTTAACTTTTTAGTTTTAATCTAATGTTTGAAAAAGTTTGAGGACATTATTTCTCGTTTATATTACAAACAATAAAAAGAAGATGTAAAGATTTTGTTCTACATTTATACTGTTTCTCCATTTTATTTTCAGTGTTTTCTATGCGCCAATAGGCCAGCAGATGAAGCTGTGGAGCAACAGACCAACAGTGCAGTATTACAACTCAATGAATGATAGGTAAGTTCATTCATGTCTATGATGTGGGGAACATAGTTTCCTTAGTAACAGTTAGACTCTGGTTAGATCATTTTAGGGATTGCCATGAAATCACATTCATGATTCAGGCATTATCGTTTTGTTTATGGTTGTGAGAAACATTATCTGAGATGCCAGATAAGAGTTTGGACATATTTTACAGCATCCATCATAAAACTGCAGTAGAACATGCTTAACTGTATGAGTCAGTGGTTACAGTCAAAACTGGTACCAGTGTTATTTAATATAATTGAGATACAAATAGAGTTTTTATTCATTTTTTGAATTAGTTCTCATTTTAATATTTTCCATTTTAATTTTTGTTTCAGTAATTTTGTTGTGTTTTCGTCATTTTTGTAAGTTACTATTTGTTTATATGTATGTAGTTTTTTATTCATTTTTCTTTCAGTTTTAGTTATTTTAGTACCTCAAACCTAATATAAAAGTAAAATATTGTTTTGGCAACTAGCTGACTTTCCATTCAAGTATTTAATTGTTGATTGTTTTTTTGTTTTTGTTTTTGCTTGAACTTGTTTTTACACCATCTTACTTGACCTTTGAACCTCCTTCGATCTTGATTAAACCACATGCCAATAAAATCCTTCAAGAGCATCTTGCAGTAATGTTCAGTGTGTTTCTTCACTGCATTTGGCCAAACATTGTTTTCAAAAATTCATGACAGCTCTGATGTGTTTTATAACAAATACCTGGATGTTACGGTTTCATTTTTAAAACATTCTGTTTCTTTCTTCAATGGATTTATTTGATGCCACAGCCAGAGCATTGTTTTTAAATTGGTTTCTGTTCTTAAACCATAGAAACACACACACACACACACACACACACACACACACACACACACACACACACACACACACACACACACACACACACACACACACACACACACACACACACACACACACACACACACACACACACACACACACACACACACACACACAGCACAACTTTTCAACATTGTTAATAAGAGCAGCAAATCAGCATATTAGAATGATTTCTGAAGGATCATTTGCCATCAAAACGAAGGCAACACCTGACACACACAAACACACAATCACACAAATAGATCGATTAAATCTAAATAATTTTCTCCTCTTTTTAATCTCAATTCCTCTTTTGTGCATCCAGGATTTGGAGAAATTGATTGGTTTTCTTGACCTTTTTTGTGGTAGATTCTATCTAAACCATTTCTGTGGAAGAATTGTTCTGGTGTGAGACTTTAACTGCGTAACTTGCAGACGTTCCACCTCCATTCACACACACGGGAGTCAATAATATCAAAGATCCTCCTAATACCTTCAGTTAAAGTTAACAAAAAGCAAACCTCACTGTCTGTTTGACAGAGCCAGTATGACCTTTGCGCTTGAATGAGCGGTTTGCTGAAAGAGTCCCGTCGGGCTTGTTTGCAGGCATGTCTGGGAGGCATAAAGAAATGTATTCTGACCCAGTGTTATTTTAGTTTTTATTATAGTTTTATTAATATTTTGAATTGTTTTTAAACTTTTATTTTTTTAATATTTTCCATTTTCACGTTCAGTTTAAGTTTAATGTTTCGTTATTTTATGTCATGTCGTTTTATTTATTTATTTTAAATATTGCTATTTAGGTTTCATTTAGATTTATTTAATTTTTAGTTTTTTTATTTATTTCCAGTTTAATCATTTTAGTGCTTCAACTAAAACTTCAGTTCATTGACAAAGCAACATCTCTAGTTTAAGTTTTTCAACTAATAATATTATATTTTAATTTATTTTAGCTTTATTTTAATCAACAGAAATGTTTTAATAGTTTTAGATTTGGTTAACAATAATAACCATTTTCTGACCTTTAAATGACCTTGTTTAGTTTGTTCGCTTGTTTGTTTGTTTTTAAGTAAACAGGCTGACAATAAACATCATGGGATAATGTTTACCCCAAAGACTTGTAAATTCATTTCTGTAAATGCTTTTTATTTGTTTTTACAACCTGAAATAGTTAAAATTATTTTCTCTGGTAATTGACAGTGTCACATAGAGCTCCAGCTGTATTGAATTTTAATTTCTGTTCAACTACTATATAAATATTGTTTAGTTAATAACTATTTAGTTGCTAATGTAAAGTGGTTCTGAGGCTGTTTGCAGAATACATTTGCACAATAAAAGTACATGCTGATTTTGTCAAGCCAACTTAAATAATCGCTAAAACATGTCTGGAGTTTGTGTATGAGTTATGTAACACTTTCTTCTTGTTTTGTGGTGATTATGGGCAGTTCCCAATATTAGCCTTATCCTCTGTGATAACAGCTGGGACAAATACAGGATAAGCGTGCACTGATTGCACAGTTCAGGCTTATTTCGTTTAAGGTTTCGGTTTAACTGTGTGCCAAACCTCAGGTTAAGAGTCACAGAAACTGAATGCACAGGGTCTCTGCACATGATGCATGTCTATTGCAGATTTCAGTATGCTAATACAAACTGCAAGTCTATAAACATTTTCATGGAATAAAAAAGAGAGATCACTTCTAATGCAATGCAATGAAAATACGAAATAGGTTTTCTCCCAAAGTCTCTCACATTAGATGCATTTTAAACAATTGCAAAAAGCATCATTGGCCAAATTAAAATTTCATTTTATCGCAAAAAAAAAAAAAATTCACTGTTTTTGGCCCTGGCACATAATGGCCAGCTATAAAAATTATATGATCAATACGTTTTTTTTTACTTTAACTCATCAAAATAAATTAAGTAACTTTCAACTTTTAAAAAAAATAAGTTATAAAATATCTAATATCTAAAAAAAGTCAATTTAATGTAACTCCTGAGTCAACTACAAGATCGTGTCACCACCAGTGCAGAGCTTGCCAAAAACACTGCCATAAATGCAAGAACAACTTCTCCCAACGAAGCAGGAATGATCTGTGCATTTTCCAGCATGATGGAGCACCGTATCACAAGGCAAGAGTAATAATGAAGTGACTCAGAGATCATTACATTGAAATTTTGGATTCATGACCGGGCGACTCCCCGGATCTTAATCCCATAGAACCTGTGGTCAATCCTCAAAAGGAGAGTGGACAAGCAGAAGTCCACAAATTGTGATCAACTCCGGACAATAATAAGGCAAAAAGTGATCGCCATCATTCAGGATTTGGCCCAGAAACTGATATGCCAGAGCGAATTGCAGGTTTTGAAGAAGAAGGGTCAATATTGACTCTGTGCATGCAGTAAATTAAATGTTTTTGCTAATAAAAGCTTTTAAAACGAATGAAATGCTTATCATTGTTTTCTAGTATACCATAAAATAATCTAAAAATACCAAAGCAGCAAACTTTGTGAAACACAAACTTTATGTCAAAGATCTCAACAATGTCTCAGACTATGTTAGGATTTGCCAAGATACCAAAGCCTTATTCAAATGTGAAAGATCTCAATAAGAACTCAATACTTCTCAAATAATCCATCCAAATTCGTTTTATAGCTCTTTGCTCTCACTGTCTGGAAGTCAACTATTAACTCATTTGGATCTATTTTTATCTATATTGTTTTTCAGAGAAACATGTGAGACAAAGTTGACACTCAAAGCATAACTTAAGTTTCTTGAGCTGTGAAAGAGAAACCTCAATAAAAAGAAATAAAATCTTCCTCTGGGATTCCACACACAAGAAAAGGTTATATATATGGAACATTAAAGGGATAGTTCACCCAAAAATGAAAAAAATCTGTCATCATTTAATAACTCTCATGTTGTTTCCAAACCTGTACGAGTTTCTTTCTTCTATTGAACACAAAACAAGATATTTTGAAGAATGTTGGTAATCAAACAGTTGACGATATAGCCATTGACTTCCATAGTATTTTTTTCCCCTATAAGTCAATGGTTACCGTCAACTGTTTGATTACCAACATTCCCATAATGTTTTAATTAATTAATATATTTATCTACATTTTATGAATTAAACAGTTCATCATACTTCAACAATCGTAAAAAAAAAAGAAGAAATAACCCGTTAAATATGATTATTATGGAATCATTTAAGACATTTCTCCTCATAGAACCTTTTTGGCATAAAGCCTTTTTTTTTCAAGAATCAAGAGTCAAGAACCCGAGAGTTCTATATAGAAACCCACGGAACCTTTAATCTAAGAGTGGATGTTTCCACTTAATTTAAATTTCATTTAGACAATGATGTCATCCTCTCAATCGGGTTTATTTAATTTGATGAGATCATCATCCTCTGCTCACTGATAAACAGAATGCATATCCTGTCAGTCAAAGCCCTGTAAACATTAACAATCCAATTGAATCATAGGCTCATTATCTGGAGTTTCAACTTTGTCCTAGAACAGAGAACACAGGAACACAACTGTGCAGAGGACAGCACCACACTGACACACTGTATTTTTCTCTCTGGATTTTAATCATCTTTTTTCTTGTACATGGATTCTAGTGCCTGGAACATGGCACTTCTCTCAGACAAGGTGAAGTATTACATTCCCATTACTTTTACTGTGATATTCAGTGTTTGGAATGGGATCATTCTCAGGTAACAGTGCCATTTTTATGCTTGCTTTAAAAATGAAAAGAAATTCATTTGAAAAGGTTAATGCTGAACCGGCCCACCTCAGGCCCAGTACCAGGCCTGTAAACGCCAGACACTGCTGGACCGCCATAGGTGCGTCCTCCAAAAAATCGTATGCCTAAAATTCAGATATTTTGAAAAATAAATAAGTATATACCAACAGTATCAGTCAGTTTAAAGACTCATATATATACACATACCGGTGAAAGGTTTGGAATAATTTAGATTTTTTTTGAAAGAAGTCTTTTATGCTCACCTTATGCTCTTATGCTAAATACAGTAAAAATGTAATCTATTCCTGTGATCAAAGCTGCTTTTTCAGCATCATTATTCCAGTCTTCAGTATCACGTGATCCTTCAGAAATCATTCTAAAATGCTTTTTTTAAAAGAGACTTCTTTTAAAAACAGTACTCACATTAAAAAATTATTCCAAACTTGACCGGTATAAATAGTATACAGTAGGATATGATAAATATGAAGGGGACATGCAAAATGTTTGATGATCCAATGAAAAACATTTCAAATCTTTGTCATTTTTTTTCATTACACACTAAAGAGAGCTACTGTATGGCACAGCTTTGTGAGAACATCCCAAAGAATGTGGTTGAGCTTAATGATCTGAAGATGAATAACCCTGAGAAAAATTATTGTCTTGGAAGAATTTGATTAAAAAATGTTTGAGTTCTCTGGCAGATCTCGGCAAATCCGAAACATTATTGAGATCTCTTATGAAACTCTAGTTGAAATATGTGTGAGATTATAGGGCTCTTTCACTCAGGAGAAACATCTGAGAAAACTGCAGCAAATTTGCTCTCCATTTATATCAATCGAGAAAAAATAGCATCCTGCTATTTTTGAGGTTTTATTGAACCAGTGTATTTGCTGTGTTTGAAAGCTTGTGGCAATGACAATAATTCAAACCCTGAGGATAATTATCGTTTCCTAATTAGTCTAGTAAGAATAAAACCCAAGGCTCCTCTTAGTGTTTTTCCATTAACAACAAGATGAGGCAGAGAAAGTTCAACATCTACTCAATTAGACTAAACTGTCATAATTACTCACACGCACTCATCCATGACAGATGTTTGTTCTGTCAGTGTTACTTTGCCATCTATAATCTTGATTAAGTACAGCAATCAGTTTATATAAAACCTCCCAAATGAAACTGGAATTTAAAGTGAGCTCTTTTGCATGTTTAGCTTTCTTTATGACAAAATGCAAATCAACCCATCTGGCTTTGAGTCTCACTTCACAAACATCCTTGAAACCGCCAGCTATGAAACTGCCCTTTAGAGGTTGATTCAAGTATGCCATGGCTTTGTGTGACTCTTCTGTGCAATTAGCACAAGCCATAAAAACTTTGCTCAGATGAGATAAGCTTATCTTCACTGCTATACCACATGACCAGGAGCGATGTAGGCCGCAGGCTGCTGAAGAATCCTGTCAGTGAAACACAAATAAACTGAAGGTTGAGAGAACATGCCCGTCTGGGATGAAAACTAAGCTGAGGTTTAAAGATCCCAAGGGTTTGGTATTCTTTGGAGAAATTGATCTGTTTTGGTATTAGCTACCCACTGCCACCTTCTCATTCTAAGCACGAGCTATCATAGTTTTCAGTATGGATTTTTCATACCAAATGAAACCTTTCCTTTTGGAAATCCGTCACTAAGCCACAGCCGTCCATGCAAGAAAGTTGAATTGCTCTTTTATCAGTAAATTATTTCTACCTTGGTACATTTTTCAATCTGTATTTTATCAGAGTGTTTTTATTTTGGGAAACTTACGTTTACTTCTACATTCCATAAGAACACCTCAATCCCATGTAAAAACATGTTTACAAACAGCAGATGATCAGGGCCAATTATATCCCGTCAATCAACAGTGGGCGGAAAAACGTGTCCATGCCTAATTTTTCACTGTGTGTCTTTAGTAAATTTAGCTTTTTAACACCAAAAGAGGGTTTTGCTGTAAATCTAGTTTATTAACAAACTAACAGCTTGCCAAATAGTAAATCTGGCAAGTTGTTAGTAAATCTAGCCCCTTATTTGATCTCCATTCAGTTTTATTGCTGTCTGGAAAAAAAACAATTGAGATACTGAAGAGTGACAAATATTATACATATTGGTCAAATTGTTTGGTCTTGGCAACATTTGATTTCATATTGAACATTTTGACTATAGTTTTTGACACCATCATGCACGCTTTGAAACACTGCTATTGGAGTCTCATTGTTGAAAATATTACTGCTGCATGTTTTTCAGAAGATAAATCTGAGCGGCAGGAGATTTACAGTAAACAAAGGTCTCGCTTTTATCTCCAACAAATCTAATTGCTGTCAGCAAAAAGCAATTGAGATCAAATGAATAGATCTCATTAATGAGATTCCTTCCCGAAGGCATTGATAAATTCATTGAGGACTTTGGTCTACCAAGATAGAAAGAGTAGAAGTTTGGTGAGAGAAACTGTCGCTAGAAATCCCTCAGTATTTGTCTTATTTTCCAGTACAAACATCTAAACATTATGAAATCAAGAGATAATTACTTGAGAATCAAAATGTTTTCTGTAAAAAGTATCAAAATTATGCCTAAATCAAGAAGAAGAAAAAAAAGAAAATGTTGTGATCATAAATTATGAAACATGATGACGCCCAAAAGGGGAGGAGCCAGAAAAAGGAATTTAGAGTACCGTTTCTATGGTAATGCAACGTCCAATTTCAACACGGTTTTCACAGGATGAATTCTGAATTCGTAAGCTTTCAAATGATACCTAATTTATAACTACTAAAATATGTGATGTAATAAAAAAGGCGATAAAAAAAAGATAACATTATATTTTAGAGGATAATATTATATATTATACTTTTTGTCAATATCAATTAATATCTTAAGTAATTTTCCTTCTCAAGTAAATGTATGTTTAGATATTTGTACAGGAAAACAAAACAAAAATACACAGGAAGAAAATCTTTTTTTGCAGTCTAACAACCTAATGTAATTGTGCACAGATAATCAATCTTAAAAAGAAAAACAATAAAAAGACTCAAAGCCAATCTTTTCTGTCTCGATCCAGTGTGTGTGTGATTCTGAATCAGACTCCTCAGGGATCGAGTTTGCGTTCTCAGGCAGAGGGAATCTTAACGCTTGCTTGCTGAGAGTATGGTATTATTTTTCTTTTGTATTTCTCTTGTTTCCGAGTTAGCAGACTTCAACATGTCAGATGTAAAGCACGATCTAGGTCACGAGTTTTTGTGTCCTCGTGCTCATTATATCAGGTGCATGGCCTGGTCACATGAATTCATTCATTTTGTCATCTTTTCCAAACACATTTGATGCTATCCTGTTGCTTTATGATGTGACCGGCTTGAAGAGAGATGTTTCTGTCAGCTGTGTCACACATAGCCAGCTGTGCTTCAAATGTCATCTTCTTTACACTAACTACAGGGGTTCTCTGTGCTACAGCACTAACAATGACATTGAAGACTTTCAAATGAATACTTAATATGCCCAACGGACATGGTTAAACTTTAATGGTCGGAGCAGCTTCCTGCCTCACTCTTTAATAAATTGTGGAGGGAATTTTACATTCAGGAACCCAGACATGCGGAAGTAATGAAGACTTTCTGAAGAAAATCTGAGTGGTCACCACCATGCAGGGTGGTTTCTAGAAGAATGCTTACTATTCTAAGACAATAAAAGCCTCAATGATATTTTTCTTTCAAGGACAATCCCAGTAATCTCACGTCTCAAACTGTGCTGCGATTTGTTATGGTCTATGGATTTATCTGGACGTTAATTCTTCCATCCACTCTAAGATAGTATTTTTATCCTATGACCCCTAAGCTTGAAGAATAAAAAAAATTGGTGTTTATTTTTTTATTTTTTTATTTATGAAGGTGCTGTAAATTGAATCACTTAATATTTTGTTGTTATTGTACAATATATAGTATTTTTATATGCAATTTACCATTAATACAGACGCTGCATCCTTTGCATCTGGCATGTTTTCTCACTAAGGTGACCTTTCAGAAAAGATCATGAGTTTCCTACTCGTAATTACGACTTCGTAGTGACGTTCAACTAGTCGATCACGATATTTCCGACATGACTTGAAAGCACTAAAAGACAGAACGCCATTGCTTTTGAATCAGCTTTTCTCTAAACCTGCAGCTGATATCTGCCCAAACACCTTTAAAACCAGTAAACCAGATCAGCTCGACCAGATAAAATGCTATTGGTGGATCTAATGTGAGTGACAGGTCGCTCCGCCCTTAACATGTCATCAGAGAAAAGATGTTGCTGCAAAAGGGAGGGGAAGGTTCATGGTGATTTTATTGTGTGAAGCACCTTAGGAATTGACTTACATTTGTTTTTCTCCCACGTTTCCTCTATATCTCAGGGTTATTCCGGGATTGAACTCCTAGACCTGCTCCTCGAGCCCCATAAGGTCTCTCACATGGAGAGCAATGGTGACCTCCCTGCGTGGTCAATCACAGACCAAAGCGTGAGTGAAATGCCATTTGATATTTGTGAGTTTATCTGATCAATCACAAGACAACCGTCCCACTGAGAGCATACTGAGAACATTGCATTTGTTAGTTATTTTAATAAATGAGGCACCCTGAAAGTCTTCTTGTAAACAGAGACAGCACATGACGTCTGACCCAGATTTTTCTGTCAACTTCTGTGTGTGTTTGTATCTGATATGAAACTGTTGTGTATTATTCTAAAACCTATAGGGAACTGTTGAGAAGATTTCTAATGCTCACCAAGGCTGCATTTATTTGATCAAAAATACAGTGAAAACAGTAATACTGTGAAATATTATTACAATTTAAAATAAACTGTTATCTATCTTAATATATCTTAAAATGTAATTTATTCCTGTGATTAAAGCTGAATCTTCAGCATCATTACTCCAGTCTTCAGTGTCACATGATCCTTCAGAAATCATTCTAATATGCTGATTTGCTGTGTATCTATTTAGGAAAACATTGCATGCTTTAATTTTGAAACCTTGAAACATGCTGCTACATGAGGGAAATTGATGGATGTCACAGCTGGTTGGGTTAATTTGTTAAATTTAACCAAATAAAAAAATAATTTGACATAACTAGCGAGGGTGCTACTGTTGAGCAATGAACAATTGTTTATGACTAAGAATAAGCTTATTTAGCAAGATGACAAAATGCACCTACTGTAAAATAACCACATTTTTGTTGTCATCACAAAAATTGAGATTCTGCAAAAAAAGAGGTTCTTTAAGAACTGGTCACTGAGAGGTTCTTTGGGGGAACCAAAAATGTTTCTTCTATAGCATCACTATGAAAACCCGCTTTATTTTTTTGTAAGAGAAATTTAAGTCCAGCTTGTTAAAGTAAATGTAACCTGAGATAATGTACTTTAGAGACACAGATGACCCATCAATGTGTGTGTATCATGGTTGTGCATGTGTGTTTCTGCTATGACACAGATGTGTGTTCATTCTCTGTATCCCTGCAGAGTCCGAGTCATGATGAAGGTGTAGTTGATAACTTCCTGGACTCCCTGCTGTCAGAGCCCTGCTCTCCTCTCTGGGTCCTTTCACCCTGTGACAGTGGAATCAGTGACGACACCCCGTCAGACCACCTGGACAGCCCCCCGCCACCCCCCACCAGCCCGCTCTTCAACTCCATCTTCCTCCCTCAGCATCCTCATCTTCTTCCTCAGCCGGCCGCTCATGCCACAAACACAGAGCCGGATATCTCCATTGACCTGGGTGAGATTTCATTTATCAAACAGCAGTCCCACCAGAATCTTTTTTTTATTATTCTGCAGTCAAAACAACAACAACAATCATTATGTCAATGCAAATTTAAAGAGGGTGACTACACTGCATCAGAGATGCAATAAAGTAGAGATGCACCGATGTATCAGCCAATAATCGGTATCGGCCGATAAAAGCAATTATTTCCATTATCGGCCATTGGCTGATTGTTTAAAATCATGGTTGATTATTTCATGTTAATCAAAAAAAGGGGTGGAAAAACGAGTTCAGACTGCAACTCATAGTGTGTGAAGAAAATCTTGTGTTGAATTTAAGACAAGTTAACGCGACAATAACGCATTGACAGTTAAAAATAGTGTCATTAAAGCAGGCTCTATTTGACCCTATGAATTGCCTGTAGTTTAAGCCAGGGTTGCCAGATCCACAGTTTATCCCTACACTAAACATTATTTGTAGCTCGCCTCCCATCAAATAATCGCTGAGAGCTTTGTGCTTTGTTACTTAAAAACAAGTAAACAAGACTTGTAAACAAGTCCCAGCTTTGAAATTCTGTCCATTTTATGCATGAATATCAGATGTTGAAAGATACAGTACAACAAACTGAAATGAATCATGTCTCATATAATCGCTTACTCGGTGTTTCAACCATGGAAAGACGTCAATAATTTAATGCTGCATTTACCTCAGGAAAGTTATCCATGTTCACAGTTCGTTAGTAGCTATTAAAAACACTAGAGAGGAGCTTATTTACTGGTAATTATATATGCTTAAATAAATTTGTCATGAAGACAAGTGTTTATGAAATTTACTGAGTTGCAGCTACACATTTCAGTTTTTATTTGAGATCAAGAAATCAACTCAACTCTGAAAGAAAACATACATTTTTGTTTTTGTTAACACGATCACAGGGTTTTTATTGTTCAATTGTACTATTCTCTGAGTGGGCCATATTGATGCTCATTTGCTGTAATACAGCAGCAGGACAGGCAAACAATAGCCTGGGATTTATGTATGTTGAGTAGCTGATATTGACCTACTACAAATGTTTGAATGGAAAATTGCAGAAATAAGGCAAAATTGCAGGCTATCGCATTTCCATTTATTGTTTCAAATTCAAAACCATCAGAACACACAACAGACTTTCAAAGCTTTCAGAGTTCAAAGCCTGAGTAAATGAAGTGAAGAATCAATCCTTAATACGCTCATAATTCAGAGCAGCTTGAGATCTTCCTGAGGAAGCAGACCATTAGACACATTTACTTACTGCTGCTAAATGTGTTTCTGAAATGTCTTTCTATACTACAATCACATTACAAACAAGATTAACTTTTTTTGACTTGGGCCAGTAAGCAACCAGCTATCAACCACTCGCAACACCCATAGACACCATCTAAAACAATAGCAACCACCTAGAAATGTGCTAACAACTACTGAGAACACCTTAGCATCAGCATAGTAATGCCCTAGAGATCATCTGGAAATGTGATAAACACTCAGAATACCTTAACAACTGCATAGGGTAGAAACCCCTTGGAACCCATTAGTGCTAACAACCATCAGAACACCTTGGCAACTGCACAGCAATGGCCTAGCAACCCCCTAGAAGTGTGATAAACTCTTAGACAACATTAACAACCACATAGCAACAGCCTAGCAACCTCCTAGAAATGTTATAAATACTCAGAACAATAGCAACTGCATGGCAATGCCCTAGGAAACACCTAGAAATGTGGGCAATGACCAGTTGGAACCCGTTAGTGACAACAACCCTCAAAACTCCTATGGCAACAACCACCTAGAAATGTGATAAACACTTAGAACACCTTAGCAACAGCCTAGCAACCACCTTGTGGTAAACTCTCAGAACAACCCAACTATTTGCCAACATCCTAAACCACCTAAACTATATCTATCATGTAGCAATATAATAACAACCTAACTCTGAGAAAAAAAGAAAGGATGTTTTTTGTCTGTTTGTCTTCAGACAGTGTTAAGTAAACGCATTCTGTGATGTAAAACGCTGTGTGTGTTGTGTGTGCAGCAGATTGGGAGTCCTGTCTGTTCACTGACGGTCTGACAGACTCTCAGTGCACGAGAACTCAACCCACCCCCGTTTACCAGCTCACTGTAAAAGACCTGCTGCTCTCCAACATCGGAGAACCGGTGAGTACTGACAGAACATGAACAGAACAGAATGTTGTGTATGTGACTAAACCATCCTGCTGTGGCATTCAGTGTGACATCCACATGAATGCTATTGGCAACCAGGAGAGGAGAGGAGAGGAGAGAAAGATTTGATAGAAAACAGGAGATGTCGAGGGAAGAAATACATGACAGAGAAAGAGAGAAACACACAATAGCTCTAAAACCAGCAAGTTACTTTGACAACGTTTTAAGGCTGGTAAGAAAACATTTTTTGATTTTGACTAGAATTAAAGGCACCTTATTGCATGCGTTGTTCACTAAGATGTGGAAGCTTGTTTCCGCCACTGAATAAAACAATCTGAAAGACAATTGTGACTTTTTCCTCACAATTCAGACTTTTAACTCTCAATTGCGCAAGTTTATATCTTGCAATTCTGACTTTTTTTCTTGCAATGCAAAATTCGGACTACTTTTCTCAGAATTGTGAGAGATAAACTCGCAATTGCAAGTTATAAAAGTCCAATTCTGAGGAATAAAAAAAAAAGTATTGCGAGTTTATGTCTCACAATTCTGACTTTATAACTCGCAATTGCAAGTTTTTATTCAGTGGCGGAAACAAGCTTCCATACTAAAAAGTCAATCCCAGAGTGACAAAAAAAGTTTCATGCATTCTTTTTTAATCAACAATGTGAGTGAGTTCATAAAAGAGCAACATTTTGAACAAAAAAAGAAATGTTTTCCCCCAAAGACTAAAATGCTTGTTTCTGCTAATTCTTCGCCTGTGTTTTGATCCAGAGATTCTGTACTCTTTCAGAAGATGCGTAATAGCGCCCCCTACTGTATAACAGTGAAAACACAGAAAGCCGGAAAAATCCTTCAATAGGCCAATTTCACAAGAATCAGAAATTACGTCCCGCTGTGTAAAGTTAGTTCTATCACATACAGTAATATGCACTTTTCTCAAATATTGCATCTAACCTTTTCTGTTTTGTCTGTTTACCAAGTTGCTGCTAATCTTCAAAGAAATTAATTTGTATCTACGGCCACTCAGAACGTGCTCAAATTAACCGGCGGGTGATTTTAATTCACTGGCTGTCGTGTTACAGAAACATGTAGCCTACTTATTTATATAAGATAAAAAAATCAAAATTTACCGTTATATACATACACAGTTATATGCATTCACACATGTGTAGGCCTATATACGTATGTGTGTATATAACTGTGTATGTATATAACTGTAAATTTAGATTTTTTTATCTTATGTGTGTGTGTATATATATATATATATACACACACACATCTGAAAAAGTTTACCCAGCGTGGGCCAATTCGGAAGCCAAAAACCCAGATGTGTGAAATTGGCCTTTGGCGGGGGAGCGTTGTCTCATAAATGACGGCAAATTCTGTAAATGGCAGGGAAAGAGTTAAGAGTGCATTATCTAACAATGCCCCCTTAGAACGCAGCGCCATGTGCAGATAGTAAACAGCTTAATAGTGTGCTTTGAACAGATAAAAGCATGTTGAGGGGCAATGTGTTTAATAATAGCGTTAACAGCTCGTCCATATAGGTAATGACTTCGACCTGTAAACATTACTGGGCAACATAAAGCACAATAGAGAGCTGTTAGTGCTTTTCTCAGTTCTTTAATACCTCCACAGATGCTGTTTCAGTGTTTGGGTTGATGTGGCATTGCGTCTGATTTATACATTGTGATGCATGCTGGAAAAAAAATCAAACAGATGTACAAATGCAGCACTATCTGCAGACTGAAAAGGCATGGACAGGGTTATTTTTGCAGCTGACCTTATTGCATATGCATTTGTAGGAGTTTCCCTTTCGGACGCAACATTTATGGGAGGAGAATATTTAAATTAATCATGCAAGGTGATTTATTACAGTTTGCGCTTGTCAATTTACTGGTGTTTGCGCCATTATATACCGCCCAAAAAAAGCATGTCTTAAACCAGACGCTGATTTGTGCAGATGGTCTTGGTCATTATAATGATCCAGCCGTGTCTTTAATTTGCGCATCATCAGTAGATCACGCGCATAACTTTTCACTCCCATCTGTGCTTTTTTGGAATTAAGCTCTCAAGCTAATTTGCCCAGTTCAGTAAATCTGTCCCTCAGTAAAGTGTCTTTAATCATAATCAAAACATGCAGTTCCTAAAGTTTTTGAACAAGAGCATGAAATGAAATGTGTGTTTCTGTGTCTAGACCAAACCCTCCGACCAGCAATCCCAGCAAGAACTGATGCTCAATGAAGATGAGAAGAAACTTTTAGCCAAGGAAGGAGTCAATCTTCCCAGCCAACTGCCTCTAAACAAGGTATGTTGAACACACACACACACACACACACACACACACACACACACACACACACACACACACACACACACACACACACACACACACACACACACACACACACACACACACACACACACACACACACGTACGTACGTTCTACCTGAATTAGACCAAGGTCACATGGCCACATGTAATAATCCACCCATGTCCTATACATGTCAATGCTCCATGTCTCTATATTTACTGCTGGAGGCCAGATCCGATATCAGCAGGGAGGAAAGAGGCTTTTATGAGATGAGATGAGATGAGATGAGATGAGATGAGATGAGATGAAGGAAGTCAGCGATGAAAGGCAAAGGCAGCTCTCATCGTAACACATTTCAGCCGCAGAGGTTTTTCCCTCTGTGTATACGATAATGATAATGACATGTTTAAGCTGATTTGATTCAACTCACATACTTCAGACCTTATACTAAAATCTGTATCAAAATAAATGTTTGAAATGTAGACACTTGTGCCATCTCAGTTCAAGATGAATTCCTCTTAACATTTTGTCTGGCATGTTCTCTCATGTTTTTATTAGTACGAAGAAAAAATTCTGAAGAAGATTCGAAGGAAAATCCGAAACAAGCAGTCGGCACAGGAGAGCCGCAAGAAAAAGAAAGAATATATAGATGGACTGGAGGGCAGGTAAACACAAACAGAGACAGAGACACACACACGTTGGGTTTTCATGTTTTATGGGGACTTTCCATAGGCATAATGATGACATATGATGACATTTATACTGTATAAACTGTATATTCTATCCCCTAACTTTCTGCATTTTTACATAAAAAAAACATTGATTTATAATCTGTTTTTCCCATGGGGACCAAAAAGTATTTATTTAACATTTTGTCCCCATAGGGAGTACCTGAAACACACACACACACACACACACACACACACACACACACACACACACACACACACACACACACACACACACACACACACACACACACACACACACACACACACACACTTTAATATTCCACAATATTATTGATCTGCCTGCATTGACACCATTATATGAGAACTGATATGGGCTGGGCGATGACATCACAGTTTTCTCCAGAACGGCTATATTATAAAACTAAATTAATAACTTTTTTACAACAAATATTAAACATCACTGAACTTACTTAAGCTGGACTGTGACACCATTTTCTTCTGGAAACAAACTTGATTGCATTATTTTCCTGTTATCACTGTAAAGCTGCTTTGAAACTATCTGTATTGTAAAAAGCTCTATATAAATAAATGTGACTGAATGCAGACACAATTTCTACAATTTTCTGCTTACTCTTTTATGTAGAATGAAAAAGCAGAATTGTATACACTTGAGTTTAAAAGTTTGGGGTCAATGTTTTTTTATTTTATAATTGTTCATATTCAGAAAAGACATGCTAAATTAAAGTGACAGCACAATATTTTACATTGTTACAAAGATTTCTATTTCAAATAGATTAAATGCAGTTATTTTGAGTAAATCAGCATATTAGAATGTTGTCTGAAGTATCATGTGAAACTAAAAATTCAGAAAAATTCAGATTTGAACACAGGAATAAATTACATTCGAAAATATATTCAAAAGATTTCTCTATTTGTCAAATTTTTAAACAGTAGTGTGTACTTGTACTGCACCTCAGATCCAGTCCTGTTTGTGATACGTCTCAATAAATAAATAAAAGACATCAAAGAAAAACTCATTAAAAATTAAACTTACAGTGAAGCTGAAATTGAGTTTGAAAGTCATTAAAAACCTAGGCTCGAACTTATCATAACTTGGGATCAAAGGAATCAAATATCCTCCGAGAGGCAGGAGAAATTATTTAGAAAACACTGCTGCACAAACTTCGGGCGTGAAATTGGCCTTTAAGGAAGAGCCCGTGGGTTTATCTGTCCAAAGGACAAACTCGTTTCAGGTGCTGCCATCTTCTCACAAATACGTCTTGTGAACTTACACATACCGTCTGCTAACAGACACCTGTGGGATTGTACTGTCCAGACAGCTCATTTTCTCATTTTCATATTTTGTCAATAAACATAAAAAAAATTCTTAATTGTATTGTAATTTCAAAAAAGATTGTCCCTAAATATATATATATATATACCACCATTATCTAAAGTTATTGATGCTGCAGCACCGCGCACATACGTATGTCGCCTTTGGCATTTGGCTTGGACATTTAATATATTCAACAATAATATTGATCTGCCTGCATTGACTCCATTATATTACGGTTTACTCCAGAGCATCTATATATATATATATAAATGAACTAAATTAATAACTTTTTTACAACAAAAATGAACCAGCACTGAAGTAACATAAGGTGGACTATGACGCTTTTTTCTTCTAAATCTGCTGCACAGCAGAAACAAACTTTGCTGCATTATTTTCCTGTTATCACTGCAAAGATGCTTTGAAACGATCTATATTGGAAAAAGCACTTTATAAATAAAGGTGACTTGACTATGTAAGGAGTGTTTGTGTGTGCACGTACACATGCTGCAGTGACAGACAGAGGGTGTGTGTGAGTATTTGTATGTCAGATTCATCACTGTGAGTAATTTGCCAATATACTCTGGTCTAGGATGGCTGCCTGCAGTGCTCAGAATATGCAATTACAGCGGAAAGTCATCCAGCTGGAGAACACCAACACGTAAGTCTCGTTTTACAACAATATCAGATCCGCTCCGCTCTGACAAGGCTATAAATCTGTGGTTCTCAACTGGTTTTGCTTTAGGATCCCGACATCAAGTGGCCAGAGTCCTGAAATTGCTTATCCTACAAAAGGAAACTAAGGGTGTTTTCACACTTGGTTCGAGTGCCTGGTCCAAACCCGAGTTCGATTGCTCCGTCTCCCCACTTGATTGTGTTCACATTATATTATTATTATTATATATATATATTAAATATATATAATAAATATATTATTTAGGCCTGAACTGCAGTGCGTTTGCATCAAAGCAACGGCTGTTTACCCCTATTGTTTGATAGCAGGAGACGGTGGCAAAAGCATAGCGCCAATCACTTTACTTTTATACTTTTGTTTTTTAACCGGTGGTTTTGTTCTCAGAACATTATAGCACTTGCGTCTATCTGCCGTGAATGTACTTCAAATGTTTAAGTGGGAGTCCATTACCGCGTCAGTCACTCTTGTCAGGAAAGTGAGTGAGACACACACAAATAAACAGTTTTATAAAATCATACGGCAGCAATAGCAGTTCACTTCAACAATTTAGTACGGTTGCATTCATATCATCAGCAAACTGGAGTTCAGTGCTAGTGTGAAAGCACCCTAAAATGTCCTTATACTGTAAATAAACTTAGGGTGTGTTCACACTTGTTGTCCGGTTCGCTTAGTTCGTTTGGTCTGGACCAAAAAAATCTAACATTTAGTACACAAACGAAGGTCTGTGTGTGTCGGAGGGATTCCTGACGCTGTTTTGATTCCTTTACACATTTTATAAGCTCTTCACGAGATCTCAGCTGGTCAAAATACCATCATATGTAGTTACACACACACAGCGAGTGCATTTAGCCCAGGACACAGCATTGTTTTGGATATTCGGTAAGTCCTGTCTCAGGTTGAGAACGTATCCCTATGCTAATGCAAATTTGAACGCTAATCGGACCAGGACTAAAAAAATTATTTTTTGTTATCTGGACCAAACGAACCAAGCGAACCAAACTACAAGTGTGAACACACTCTTAATCAAATGAACCGCATAATAGAGCAATCGCACCAGGGTTCATTTTAATCTTTAGTCTTCAAAAATAAGGGCATTTCACACAGCCTTCACATTTAGCAGACGCTTCTATCCCAAGCAATTTTATTATATGCAGCTTCTACATTTTCTGATTTGAAAAAAATCATACAATTTGAGGTAACACTTTACAATAAGGTCTGATTGGTTAACATTAGTTTATGCTGTCAACAAACATGCAACAATGAGCAATATATCACAGCATTTATTACATTTTGTTAATGTTAATTGAAAAAAATGTCCATGTTAGTTCACTGGGCATTATCTAATGCTAACAGATACAACTTTTGATCTTTTAAGAAACACTTTTGATCAAGTGTTACTGAATGTAATTGGATATAAAACCTGTGGTGTATGCAACAGAATACTGGAAGCTCTTTCTCCTCCCTTTATAAAATTATTTATTTTGCTATTTGAACTATGCAAGATTATATACAGTCGTTATTTAATCTCATACTATGTCAGTACTGTATTTTACTATTTATACTTTTCCTGTCACCTTTTTTATGTGAATGAACCGCTGCTCTTTGCATGTTATTTGCATTGAGCATTGTTTCCCCCTGCTCTCTTCGATCAGAACGCAGCCCACCAGTTGAGATCCACTGCTGTAAAATCTGTAGGTTTATAACCTGCTCATGCACACAGCTCTTTAACTGTGCTATACACCTGCCCCTCCTGAAATCATGTTCTATTATAAGATCATTTACATAACGTCTTCTTTCAGTCTTTTATTGGTTATTTTACAGGCTATTTAAGATGCCATGAAATCAGCTATTAAATTTAAAGGACAAGTCTAGTAAAAACAGTAATAAAATGAGCAATACATTATTTTTACCACAGTTGAAGGCTGTTGTTAGGCAAGACGCAAAGACAATTTGTTTGTTATATGCATTCAAGACCCCAGAATATACTGAACCAATCAGCACTGTTGCAATCGAGTTTTTATGCTTTTTGCAAGGCTTACGCCATCAGTATTTCACTCAGAATTATTTGACCCCTTGAATCCTTAATGAACATAAATATTTTACATATATATATATATATATATATACACATAAAGAGAGAGAGAGAGAGAGAGAGAGAGAGAGTTTCTTAAGAATTTCAGTAAAATCACTTTGAGAATACTTGTTTGATCCTATTAGAATTGGCTTCAAATTGATAGTATTCAAAAGAATATATTGGTTTGATGGACTTTTAAAACTTATTTTATCCATCTTGACATTTTTTTTTAAAACACTTTGCTGCACTCTGAAATCCTCCCACAATGCATATTTGATGAGGCCATTTGCTTTTACAGCATGACTTCCAAAGTTCACATCAAATGAAATTTGTGCTCCTTCCTTCCTCTAACTCATAACGCACTCTCACCCTCTCTGTCAGGTCTCTGGTGGAGCAGTTACGTCGTCTGCAGTCTCTGGTGATGAACGGCTCCTGTAAACCGGCTCAAACGGGAACCTGCATCCTGGTAAGATGACAGCGGAGGAGGGAGGAAGGAAGGGAAGGAAAGGAAAAGAAATGAAGGAATAATGCTTGGAGAAATGAAGGTAGCATATGCTTTGAAGCAACCCGCTCCAGGGTTTTTAGAACTCAAGCACAATCAAAGTAAACATTGGCAGAAGAGGTAGACAAAGGAATCAAACAAATCTTCAGTGACACATCGACCAGAGTTGACAGATTTCAGCCGTGTCGTCAGAAAAGTCACTTTTCTTCTTCATTGCAAATGATTACATCATTGACTGCTCATGAAAACCGTCTGCCACCTTCCATTAGATCTGCACAGCATCTCAGACTGTGCTCACATATGCCAAGATACCAAAGTCTGCAGTCAGAAATATCAAACATTTCTTCCAAATAATCTCAGCTGTGCTCTTCACATACTCCTCTGAAAGAGAATTAAAGAAGACCTATTGCTTTTTAACATTGTAAACTGTCTTTAGTGTGTAATGTTGCTGTTTGAGCATTAAAAAGGTCTGCAAAGATACAAAGCACAGTCCCTCCAGCGGGAGTTCTTCTCTATATCAGTGTCAGTGTTTCTGAACTCCCTGAAACGCCTCCACTGTAGTCTTGAGTTCAGGGAACGAACACGTCTCAATATTCATCAATTAAATAATTCCCGCCCAAGACATTCGCAGAATAAAGGTGGGTTAGTTAGTTAGTAGTGTGTTGAAACTCACAAATATAGTAAGGGGCGGGGCATTTTCCCAAACACGCTTGAAGCGCTTGACCAATCACAACACACTGGTCCAGCCGACCAATCAGAGCTCAGTGTGCTTTTCAGAAGGAGGGGCTTCATAGAGACAGGAACTAAACAGAGCGTTACTGACAGACTGGGAAGAGAGGAACTGCAACAATGGAGAATAGAATATGGGAAAAATTATCTGTTTTTGAACATTCAATCATAAATTCATTCATTCATTCATTCAAGAACATTCAAAACCTACTCTATAACAAAATCAAGACTTTGTAAATAGGTTCTCTTTAAAATTGAATGCATTGACAGTGAAACTAAAAAAAAAAACTAAAAAAATAATAATCAATCACAGTTCATGTTTTGTGGTTTGTGCTCACTGTTCGTGCTCTGTTGAGATGTGCCGGTCGAACTCTATTAATAAATTCAAGCATCAAATCTCTCCCTAAAGCAGATGAATGAATAATTTCAAAATTGACTCGGGAGGCACCGGTTGGGTATTTGAAATTCAAATGATCACAGATGCCATGAAGATAAATGAAGTCTGGATAAACAATATTGCTGACGGATGTAAAAGCTGACTTTCATGATTTACAGCATCTCAAAAACATGTTTAGAGAGGAAAGGGGTGGCCAGTTATGAAAAACTATAAAATAACTATAAAAGTTATGGGCAGGAGAAAAAAAAGAAGGAAGGGAAAATAAAGGATGAAATGTTATTTATTTTTATCTTTCCTGTGCATGAGGCAGAGAACCAAAATGATGTGATGATTATAATGAAAGTGTTGATTATACAAGCCTGTTTTTAATGGATGTAGGTCATAAGCTGACCCATATAGCAGGACTTGTTTATTTACTTCCTCTCATTTAATATTCGTTCTTTTCCTAGGTGCTGGTCATCTCTTTCTCTCTCATTCTCATCCCGAGCCTCCAGCCTAGGAGGGCTGCGGACCCCGGGGACTTCCGCACTGCCAAAGGTTTGTCAACATCAACAGCATTGCAGACAGCATCATGAAACTGTGAATTTGACTTCATTTACATATGCTTCCGAACGCATTTCAGAAAACTTTATCTACCAAACATCTGTTTGCCATCTGAGGCGTGTAGTGATTTTGTTTATGTCGATATAAACATATAATCTGCTGTTTTTCATTTAAAGAGACTGTATAGAACAGAGACATAAGCACTAGGGCTCTACATCAAGGCGTAACCTGATTTATATTCAGGTTCTTGAACAGGTCAAAGTGGGAGGCTGCAGCATTGAAGCGAACAGACAAGCTCACATTTGCACATCTCAAGCTCTTGTTCTTTTAGAGCAGTGACAGCAATCAGAAAGCAATGGGGTTGTGGCTGTCAGACGGTATACAATGCCTGCTTTTCACAATCACAGAAGTTCAGAACGCTCACCTGCATTCATTTTTCATGTGGCACGACTTTTCTTTCAAAAACTCGTGTTTGACCTTTCTCAGACTCTGCTTGGTTTAATCTCTGACAGTGTTGCTTTCAATATCTGCTTGCACTCAACAAAACAAGTTTAGGCACAATAGTCGGAGATGCTGAAAACAAAGTGCCTCTGGTACTTTTTATTCTCTATCTCTGGAAAGCATCTGGTGTTTCAAAGCAGGGCTTTACAAACTGGGTTCCAGAAAAGGGTTCTAAGGCTGTGTTCACACTGTTGGTCCAAATTCGATTACTTGTGTATCCTAATCTAAAATTATTGACTGTCCACACTGTGTATCGCAACTGTTCAGATCCGATTTGTATGTCAATGCCGCTCTTTAATTGTCTGGAATATCTGCATTGGTTTCTATCGTAAAGACGTTGCATTGGTAGGTATACGCCAAAAACCACATAAACTGCAACATGGAGGGTTTGCAATACAGATTACTTATTTACAACATGACAATGTGCATTCACCGCACTGGATTACTGTGTTTTATGAGGCAGAAACAAAAGAGGCTGGTATGAGCGGCTTTATTACGCACCGTTATCCCCGCAAGTCTCAAGCATGTCTCCTTTACTGTCATTTTCTGCTCGTCCGGCACTTTGCATGTTTCCTATAACAACGTCTGAAGTTTACATTTTAAGTGGCGTCAGAAAGTCACATAAAGCACGCGAAAACCGATCAGACTGAAACAGATTTCCAGAAATGCGATTTGAATAAGATTTTAAACCACATATGGATGTAGCTTAAAACGGATTTGTAAAAATCGCATTTCATGTGATTTTTTGCAGTTCACACTTGCTAATTTTGGATTTGGACTGACAGGCCGTAGAAGTATGTGAAAAATTTGACATGAAAAATGTTTTTACAAATTTTACAAAATGACTGCTTTAGAAATTTTTTGATTTAGCGTATACTATACACATTTAATAAAAAAAAAAACACTTGCATTTTTAGTAACATCTATCATTACTATGAAAGAGCAAAGTAAATTAAAGAGTAAATTCACACACACACACACACACACACACACATATATAAATTAAAACAAATTTATTTAAGATATAAAGATATACATTTAATTAAAAAATAATTATTTAAATACACAAATATTTTTTTATTAAATTCATATTTTACAAAATGATCAATGTATCATATATATATCATACTATTTCTCACACAATTTAAATGGTTGTTTATACATGAAAATATATAGTCTGCCATTATATTTTAGCAAGAGGATCCTCATATTTGGGGGTCAATGTCATCAAAAACATTGAAACCCCTTCATTAAAAAAAAAACAAAACACTGATCTGAAGAACCTAATGTCGCAATCTAGAAATTATTTTAATCTCCAGAGAACTGTATAGCTCAACTCAAGAGCACTATACAGGAAACAATTATTCTAGGAATAATTTTCTATCCAGAATAATTTTTGCCTGTATAGTGCTCTTGAGTTGAGCTCTACAGTTCTCTGGAGATTAAAATAATCTCCAGACGTTCAAACACAGCAGCTTTTGTTCTATTTATTGTTCTATTTGTTCTTTGCGTACAGACATTTCTAACACTTTTAAAAGGTACACTTTTGTATCTGAAGGTGCATATTAGGACTGATTATAATTCTGACTCTAAAGGCCGAGAAATGATGACAGAATAAACCCAAAAGAGAGTTACAGTATGTCCAGACATTTATGATGGTAATTACTGTTATTTTTCTTAAATCTACTATGGTAAGATCCAGTTATTCTTATCTTATGTAGGATGGAATTGCTCTTGGGAGAAAGTTTAATTCTATGTACATGCAAATGAAAAAGTTCCTTGACTCTGAAACCTCCCGGAGACAGAACACATTGAATATGCAGCATGTGAATCACTGAAATGATAGAGCGACTGAAAACAAGGTCTGTTTTCCTCCTCCCCTCTCTCCTGCAGTTCAGGCCAGGTCACTGCGCTCTGTGATGGAGGTGTACAGCATTCAGCCTGGCTACTCAGTCAACAGGGATGTGGAAGTGTCCTCGTCCTCCAACAGCAAGCTTCACCTCCGGCCCGAGTACGCCGACATGAACCCTCTCCATCACAACCACAGCTACAGAGACCGTGAGCATCACCACGGCGACCCCATCACCGGCCACACTGCCTCACTGAGCTGGCTAACACATCAGGAGAAAGACAGGAAGTGATGTAACCGACTGGCGCACATTACACCAGACTTTTGACTAAGGAAACGCAGCTCATTTCGGCCACATGTACAGTATGAAGTGACCGACCGTCTGACCGACATGCTTCTTGGCATTTAGTCGTGGGTTTATCTGAATAGATTTGACTACAATAACAGACTGTAATGGACTTTTTTTTTTTTAAATAATGATGCAGCAGTCAATGCAAAAAGTTGTACAGAAAACACAAAGATATTGTAAAAGGTTGCAGGATTATGTGAATAAACTTTACCCCAATTACATACTGGAATGGAAACATAAATCATGCAAATAATGATGCAGCAGCCCATGCACATTTTTTTTTCACAGAAAACACACATTTAAAAAAAAATATATAGTAAAATGTCGCAGGTTGATCTGAATAGATTTGTTTTTACACAGTAACATAATGGAATGGCAAAATAAATATTTCAAATAATAATGTAGCAGCCTATGCAAAACATGCAGAAAACAATGTGTAAAATGTGTATAAAAAGTACATTTCACAGACGCTTAAGCTGACTTGGGAATAACGTGTTTTAAAACTCAAATGATGTGACAATTTTTTATATTCAAGCGTTCATTGCATCAACACTTGTAAACATGACTCTGTTCTCAGTTCTACTGCTACCTTAAATTGCATAAAACCAGCCAATCAGATTCGATTAGATCGAGGAAATGTTTTCGGTGCATTATGCATCAGTGAGCCAGCATCCACAGATTAGCAGGAAAATCAGATGCTGGTCTGTGTTTTAAATGTTGCCATTGGGGAAGAGATTAATCATTCGGAAATGGCCTAAAACGGCACATCATATCAAAAGCGAAAGCTCCTGCCAAGCGTTGTGTGGATCGCAGTGCCAAGGTCACTTCGCCTAGCCCGTTTAATAACTCCGATTAATGCGCAGACAGCTAATCTCATTCGTGCAGAATCAACCACAAACACAATGTACCAACACACGACTGGCTGTTAATTCCATACGTTCGTTAATGTGAATTTTTTCCCAGCAATATTGATTTACTTCATTTACTTTTTTATACTTAATCCTTACTTAGGGGTCGTTTTTATCTGTAACTTTGTTCTCTAAGGCTGCATTTAAATTCCGATTTGTTGACTATTTCCAATTTTTTCCATGACCAGCTTGCATCTTTTAAAAGGCTACACTAAACACTTGCTGAAACAACCCAAGGAAGACTGACCAGGAAAACCAAGTAAAAACGGCGCGATTCGCAATGGACGCAAATTAAATGTAGTCCTCACCAGGTCAGCAAAAAATTGGGATTGAGCCATCGTCCTCCATTGCGCAATTGAAAAGTGTCATGTGATCGCGGTTGGTGTCCACCGAGTTGACGTCACTTTTTCAATGACGTACGACTTGCATTGACAGAGGAATATCCGATCTGTCCGCTCACTTGGCCAAAGCACATCAGGTTTATCTGATTTATTTCCCTGCCTGAAACTGATCGGAGAATATCATAATCCAAATGCTTTTTTCCTGCTTACACGTTTGTGGGTCATATCCGATCTGTGCCACATGGGAGAAACAAAATCGGAGTTGAGTCCCTTGAAGCATGTAATGTAGCCTACATGTGGCCTAACCCAGTGGTTCTCAATTCCGGTCCTGGGGACCCACAGCTCTGCACAGTTTGTATGTCTCCCTCATTTAACACACCTGATTCAAATCATCAGCTCATTAAGAAAGAGTTACAGGTCCTTCTCAAAAAATTAGCATATTGTGATAAAGTTCATTATTTTCCATAATGTAATGATAAAAATTAAACTTTCATATATTTTAGATTCATTGCACACCAACTGAAATATTTCAGGTCTTTTATTGTTTTAATACTGATGATTTTGGCATACAGCTCATGAAAACCCAAAATTCCTGTCTCAAAAAATTAGCATATTTCATCCGACCAATAAAATAAGTGTTTTTAACACACAAAAAAAAGGCAACCTTCAAATAATTATGTTCAGTTGTGCACTCAATACTTGGTCGGGAATCCTTTTGCAGAAATGACTGCTTCAATGCGGCGTTGCATGGAGGCAATCAGCCTGTGGCACTGCTGAGGTGTTCTGGAGGCCCAGGATGCTTCGAGAGCGGCCTTAAGCTCATCCAGAGTGTTGGGTCTTGCGTCTCTCAACTTTCTCTTCACAATATCCCACAGATTCTCTATGGGGTTCAGGTCAGGAGAGTTGGCAGGCCAATTGAGCACAGTAATACCATGGTCAGTAAACCATTTACCAGTGGTTTTGGCACTGTGAGCAGGTGCCAGGTCGTGCTGAAAAATGAAATCTGTCATCTCCATAAAGCTTTTCAGCAGATGGAAGCATGAAGTGCTCCAAAATCTCCTGATAGCTAGCTGCATTGACCCTGCCCTTGATAAAACACAGTGGACCAACACCAGCAGCTGACATGGCACCCCAGACCATCATTGACTGTGGGTACTTGACACTGGACTTCAGGCATTTTGGCATTTCCTTCTCCCCAGTCTTCCTCCAGACTCTGGCACCTTGATTTCCGAATGACATGTAAAATTTGCTTTCATCTGAAAAAGTACTTTGGACCACTGAGCAACAGTCCAGTGCTGCTTCTCTGTAGCCCAGGTCAGGCGCTTCTGCCGCTGTTTCTGGTTCAAAAGTGGCTTGACCTGGGGAATGCGGCACCTGTAGCCCATTTCCTGCACACGCCTGTGCACGGTGGCTCTGGATGTTTCTACTCCAGACTCAGTCCACTGCTTCCGCAGGTCCCACAAGGTCTGCATTCGGTCCTTCTCCACAATCTTCCTCAGGGTCCGGTC
The DNA here is from genome assembly GCA_030578275.1 of Meda fulgida. Classification (NCBI taxonomy): domain Eukaryota; kingdom Metazoa; phylum Chordata; class Actinopteri; order Cypriniformes; family Leuciscidae; genus Meda; species Meda fulgida. Next base: position 4,353,788 of record CM060617.1, on the reverse strand, counting down.
ACCTCTTCTCGTTGTGCAGCGTTTTTTGCCACACTTTTTCCTTTCCACAGACTTCCCACTGAGGTGCCTTGATACAGCACTCTGGGAACAGCCTATTTGTTCAGAAATGTCTTTCTGTGTCTTACCCTCTTGCTTGAGGGTGTCAATGATGGCCTTCTGGACAGCAGTCAGGTCGGCAGTCTTACCCATGATTGCGGTTTTGAGTAATGAAACAGGCTTTTTTAAAAGCCTCAGGAATCTTTTGCAGGTGTTTAGAGTTAATTAGTTGATTCAGATGATTAGGTTAATAGCTCTTTTAGAGAACCTTTTCATGATATGCTAATTTTTAGAGACAGGAATTTGGGGTTTGCATGAGCTGTATGCCAAAATCATCAGTATTAAAACAATAAAACACCTGAAATATTTCAGTTGGTGTGCAATGAATCTAAAACATATGAAAGTTTAATTTTTATCATTACATTATGGAAAATAATGAACTTTATCACAATATGCTATTTTTTTGAGAAGGACCTGTATATGAACTGAACTGGGTGTGTCAGATAAAGGAGACGTATAAAATGTGCAGAGCTGTGGGTCCCCAGGACCGGAATTGAGAACCACTGGCCTAACCCATTCGGCGCACAGAACTCCCTCGAGTGCTCTGACTCGCTGTCAAATGCGGTTCCTGAATGCTGAACGATACTTTTACTTTTATTGCTCAATTAACTAGATGCACAATCCATTTAGTATTCCAACAGGCAGCAGCTGTGAAACCTAAAATTACTGCATAATAATAAAGCAGTGAATATAGTTTGTTCAAGCAGGTGTCCACCTCTGTGAACCTCCAGGCAGCTGTTGCCTGACAACAAGAATATGATGTATAATTGGACCCGTGGAGTATTACACATTCAGAGGCCGAAGTATTCATCACGCTTCAGGAGTGGTCAAGGGAGTGGTCAAGGGAGTGGTCAAGGCCACACGCGTTAGAAGCAACTTGTGCTTCGTCGTGCGCGAACGTGTTTCAGGTGCTGAGCCTAAATGTGCTACTCATGTGGTGCTCTTTAGAGTCGAAGGAAAGGCAGTGAGGAATAACAATTACCTGTTTGCACGAGGTCAGTCCTTTTGCATCAAAGCTGTGTGGAGCGACCGGAAATACAGTGCAACCTTGGGCAGAATGAGCAGTTCTCCTCTCCCTCATCTGGGGTTTGTTCTTTAAAATCTTGTTCTAATTCTTGGTTGTTGTTTTTTTACATTTTATACTGCAGTGAGTCTTTAGAATATCACTGATAAATTGGTAACCATAGTATTATGAGTATGTGGCATTATATACATTTGGAAGCTTTCAAGGTTTAACAATAATGTGTAGGCCTACTAGTCCACATTAAATTGAATGTATTTATTTCCTTCTCCTTTGTATTTTTAGAAAATATTCAGACCTAATGGCTTCCAGTTGCAAATAAATGCTATGTGTGGGTGGTTCATGGGAAGTTTCTGTGAGATGTGAAAATCCTCTGATTGACAGTGGTATAATTATTTTTTTCATTTTGCATTCGCAGGCTCAGTTTATTTGTTAATTTGTGTATTAACAATGAGCTCATACATACAAAGATATCCATCTTTGTTGTTTAATATCTTTACTTCAGTGGATGCATGTAATTCATCTGCAGAATTAATCTCCTTTCATGGACAACAAGAACCAGTCTCTCTTAATTAAAGCTTTTTCACAAGGCATTTTAATCAGGTATAAAGGTAGCAAGTGCAACTATTCATTTTAATTTAAAAATGACAAAATGTAAACAATAAACTATAGCCTAGCCTACATCATGAAACATTTTCCAAACTGTGTTGCCTTACCCAAAATCACTGCGTATGATAAGCCTATATAATTTTTTTTTTAAATAATTATGATTTATTTTTATGTATTGTGTTTATTACTTTTTTGTGTTGAGCCTTCATGACAGTTTTTTTTCGTAGTATATTAACTGGTTTAAGCCATTTTGTAGTATTCAGATATTGTTTTCAATAAAAAATCATAAAAAAATAGTAAGCCTATAATAATTTCCACACTTTCATCATTTGTATGTGCGTGTTTACAGCATATCCGTAAATAAAGGAAGGCTACATGCATTAACCAAAACGTGAAAGTGACATTCGTAATAAATCATGAATCAACATAGTTTGATCATCATATTAGCTGTGCATTGTTCTCAAAACAATGTTTGTTGGTAACAATGCCAATCTCTAAGTCTATTTGACTAAAAATTGCCAAGGTTGGCTATAGCCTATAGTTTACACCGTTACCTGAATAGCAAGCGTTGGAAAACTTTTTGTAAAGTTAATTTAAAATAGTTCATTTCAACAAGTCAAAACAAGCTGCTTACCTGGGGCCTATACCATGAAGCCGGTTTAGCCGGTCTATGTTTTAGTTTCCGCCAACCCTGGGTTTTAGGTACTATGAAAGTATCTCGGCTTTAATCGGTGTTCGTTGCCATGGTATTTTACGCTGCACGGCTGCTCCGGGGCAGATTAACTTCTGGATTCGAGATCTCAGACTGAAGTTTGACCAATCAGCTGTGAGCAAAGAAACATATAGGTGACGTAACTAATTCCCAGTGTTTGTTGCAATGGCTTTACATTTTCTTTCAAATCCTGTGGACATCTCAGCGCAAATTGTTAGACGAGCACAATAGAGAAAGAGTTTTTAGCCGGACAAAATCCCCTTGCCTTTCCTGATAGTTACTTGTATGAAAGATACAGATTTTCTGCGGAAGGAATATCTTGTCTTTGCGAACTTCTTGAGCCGCAATAATTTAACACGTCGAATTCATGCACTTACTGTACCATAAATGGTATTGCGTTGCGTTTTTTTTGCAAGTGGTAGCCTACATACTTGCAAGATCGGTGATGCACAGAATCTAGGGGAAAACACGGTTTGTCGAACCATTCGCAAGGTGGTCCTCGCCCTGCAGGAGTACATTAATAGTTTAATAGTGTTCCCCAGACATTTACTGACCATGTCCATAAGAGAGGGTTTTTATAAAATTGCCGGTAAAATATATTGATAGGGTGACATCACGTTTTTTTTTCTTTCAAAAAGCAAATTGCACAAATGTACTATAATACAGTACATGTTAAGCATTATTTTAAATCTTTGTATTATTATTCGGTTAATCTTATGATAGGATTCCCTATAGAGTCATTGGAGCAATAGCCTGCACACATGTTGCAATCTCCACTTCTCTAGGAGAACACGAGGCAGATTATGTTAATAGAAAGTCCTTTCACAGCCTTAATGTTCAGGTAGAGATTATGTGAACATGTGAAATTATTATTTTCCGTGAGATGAATCTTTAAATTAATAGTAAAATTAACACAATAACAATCTGTTATGTTGTGTCAGCGCTTTAAGGAAAGCTAGTTAAATTTGGTACAGTAAACACTGGTAATTTGAACTGGGACAGCAAAACCTACACAATAACCCCCTATCATGACCCTCATGTGTCAGTAAAACCATAGTAAAAGTTAGAGATGATCTTTGGCATCCTAAAGGCACGTTTCAACTGTCTTCGGCGTTTAAGAGTCACCAGAGTGGGCATCACAGATAGTGTCTGCATGTGCCATTCTGCACAATATAGCCACCACAGAAAGCTTCCCCCCGATGAAACTGACCCGAACACACTTGACCACCCAGCTGGTGCAAATGTAGTTGAAATCACCATACAATATTACACTTAATAAAAGCACATTGAAACTGCAGATAGGTCTCAAACTATTTTATTGGTTTTGTGGGATGGGGGGGAGAAAGAAAGCAATAGAAAGTTGCATTAATAAATATTCATGCTAAAGTGTTACTTGGTTAAGTAAGTTCACATACTGAGATCAGTTTAATCTAGCTGTTGCATTTATTTTTTAAATGTGGAGCCGCCTCACCTCACAGTCAGGCTCCTGTGGTGTGCAGTCTAGCTCTATAGGCTCCTTTGGTGTGCAGTCTAGCTCTATAGGCTCCTTTGGTGTGCAGTCTAGCTCTATAGGCTCCTGTGGTGTGCAGTCTAGCTCTATAGGCTCCTTTGGTGTGCAGTCTAGCTCTATAGGCTCCTTTGGTGTGCAGTCTAGCTCTATAGGCTCCTTTGGTGTGCAGTCTAGCTCTATAGGTTCCTTTGGTGTGCAGTCTAGCTCTATAGGCTCCTTTGGTGTGCAGTCTAGCTCTATATGCTCCTGTGGTGTGCAGTCTAGCTCTATAGGCTCCTTTGGTGTGCAGTCTAGCTCTATAGGCTCCTGTGGTGTGCAGTCTAGCTCTATAGGCTCCTTTGGTGTGCAGTCTAGCTCTATAGGCTCCTTTGGTGTGCAGTCTAGCTCTATAGGCTCCTGTGGTGTGCAGTCTAGCTCTATAGGCTCCTTTGGTGTGCAGTCTAGCTCTATAGGCTCCTTTGGTGTGCAGTCTAGCTCTATAGGCTCCTTTGGTGTGCAGTCTAGCTCTATAGGCTCCTTTAGTGTGCAGTCTAGCTCTATATGCTCCTGTGGTGTGCAGTCTAGCTCTATAGGCTCCTTTGGTGTGCAGTCTAGCTCTATAGGCTCCTTTGGTGTGCAGTCTAGCTCTATAGGCTCCTTTGGTGTGCAGTCTAGCTCTATAGGCTCATTTGGTGTGCAGTCTAGCTCTATAGGCTCCTTTGGTGTGCAGTCTAGCTCTATAGGCTCCTGTGGTGTGCAGTCTAGCTCTATAGGCTCCTGTGGTGTGCAGTCTAGCTCTATAGGCTCCTTTGGTGTGCAGTCTAGCTCTATAGGCTCCTTTGGTGTGCAGTCTAGCTCTATAGGCTCCTTTGGTGTGCAGTCTAGCTCTATAGGCTCCTTTGGTGTGCAGTCTAGCTCTATAGGCTCCTTTAGTGTGCAGTCTAGCTCTATATGCTCCTGTGGTGTGCAGTCTAGCTCTATAGGCTCCTTTGGTGTGCAGTCTAGCTCTATAGGCTCCTTTGGTGTGCAGTCTAGCTCTATAGGCTCCTTTGGTGTGCAGTCTAGCTCTATAGGCTCCTTTGGTGTGCAGTCTAGCTCTATAGGCTCCTTTGGTGTGCAGTCTAGCTCTATAGGCTCCTTTGGTGTGCAGTCTAGCTCTATAGGCTCCTTTGGTGTGCAGTCTAGCTCTATAGGCTCCTTTAGTGTGCAGTCTAGCTCTATAGGCTCCTTTGGTGTGCAGTCTAGCTCTATAGGCTCCTTTGGTGTGCAGTCTAGCTCTATAGGCTCCTTTAGTGTGCAGTCTAGCTCTATAGGCTCCTTTAGTGTGCAGTCTAGCTCCATAACCTTTTGTAAAGGGCCCTGACTGAGTCTGTTTCCACCTGACACATAATTCCACCTCAAACATGATCATTACAAGTTTTTGGGAGGCTAATCGACTCACAAAAAGTTCCTTGACAAACACCTGTAATATATGTCAAGGGTTTTAAATCCTTACCTTGTTCACATTTCTTTTGAAGCCTGTTCAGTTTCTGGGACAGGTTGTGAAAAATCCTACAATAAAAGAGATGTGTAACTTGGGCCAGTTCCTGTTTTATGCCACACATTTGTTTGCCTTAATAAAAAGGCCAGTGCATTCACCTCATATTCCGTCTCGCATGCACAGCTCTAGATTCCAGAAGATTTGAACTCATTTACGGGCATCAGTATGCGGGATATTTATAAATAATTTATATCTAGATAGATTGGATTATTCATTCTCATTTTATAGTTTATTTGTATGGTCTGATGCGCGTGACTGGATGATGACCGGTGTCGTGGTCATTCTCAAGTGTCGTGTTGCTGTTGTATCCGTCAGATCAGCGTAGCACTCGATAATCGGGACAAGAGAGGTCCCGCACGGGACAAATAAATTAGGCCCAATAATCGGGACGTCCCGGCTAATTCGGGACAGTTGGCAACCCTACAGAAAACAGACAGAGTGTCTTCATCATTTCCTCCTCCCTGATAAATAAAAGTAGGCCAATATGTTTCTGGTGTTCTGTCTGCTGCATACTGACCTCTGTGTGGGAGACTGTGTGTGTGTGCTGGCTTCAACAGGGACACTGCATTTCCCTCTACTGCAGAACATACAGTCAGCCATATTTAAAACTTAAAATAGTAATGTATCGCACACGTACCCAGAGTTACTTGCTTAGAGGAGCCAGCACCAGGGTCAGATTGTACAGCACCTGTAATCCCATCCATAATCGGCCGTCCCTTATTCCTATCAGAGCCAACTCAGTGTATTCTGGAGGAGTGGCCCTCCACTGGTTTTCTGAATTTCACTCTTTTTCGTTTTGCCTCAAACAAGTGTTAATAAAAAAATAATAATAAAAGGTTGTGTGTGTAAATACTTACTAGGCTACTTAGAATCATATTTTTATATTTTGTCTTTATCAGCTGGCAAGAACGTTTGGAGTTGCATCTAAAAATCAATGAATGTTAATCTTTATTAGTATATACATGCATTTTTTTTATATTTTATAAAAATATAGGCTATATTTCACACACACACACATTCATAGCCTATACATAATTTTACATGAATAAAGAACGTATTTATTTTACACATTAACACAATCAGCAATCTTTCTCCAACAGTCTTCTCTTGCTTTGGCAGCAGAGACCGTATTGTTTCGAACTTGTAATATATATTTAAATCATCGTAATTCTGAATGATTATCTCTCGCTCCTCCGCGAATAGAAAATATCGCTCTCGCTCTATCCATATCGAACGCGATTGGTTGTTCGGCGCCAACGTCACTTTGGTATGTGCACGCGCTTGTGGAGTAATCATAGCTTAAGATCAAAGCCTGCGTTGACAGAGAAAGTTGAAGAGCTGGGTCATGGTACCAATAAAGCCTTATTGCATCGGTTTGGTTTTGTCAACTCAAAACTAATCCTGTAACTCCGAGTTTGTTCAGCTACCTTCATGGTACAGGCCCCTGGTCATATGAAATATAGTATTTTCAGAAATCCCTCTTTCGTTATTGGGAGAGTTTTGATTTCGTCGCAGTGAAACCATCATGGTCATCTGTTACCATGAGCACAGCGGCGCGCCTCAAGACATCATCAGATTCATCCGCACACAGCCGAAGCACAACTCGCGTCATTACAAAAACAATGCTCCTCCGCGGTCCGCATGGAACTTGTAGTTTATTGCTTCAACCCCTTGAGGGCCAAAAGCTGTTGTGTAGCTTTAATAAAAAACATAAAATTGTCAGATTTTGGGGATTAAAAATGATAATTGATTAGTGTGAAACTGAATAATTATCCAGTTCTTATTTGATTCTTTGAGGATTCTTGTTAGGTAATATTAGAATGATTCAGGATTGATTATTAATTATGACCCATATTCCTCATTATATCTTGACTGGTTCAATGCACATCAGGGTTCATCAGTATAGTTTGTGACATAAAACACATTTGTAAATATTTTTATTCATTTGCAAATCTCGTGAATTTGATACATTTTTGTGAATCTCTTTACATTTGTTTGTGAATCTCAATCTATTTATTTGGAGTAATGCAACAGTTCTGACCCCATACCATCAGGACAAAACGTTCAAGAAGAGCCACTTGAACAATCCCCGACGGAATATCTCAGAATCTGCGCAGTCAAAGCCAGTTGTTCTGGAATGAACTCAATCAGAGCTTCAGCTGCTTTGAGGAAAAGCCGATTGACCCTCCTCCTCCAACATGATCAATCACTGTCTCGCAGAGCCCAGGGCCCAGTAGTTTGTTCTGGATTACAGGATTCTTTTCAAAGAGCCGAGGAGGATGGAGTGTGTGTGTGGAGAATCACTGACTGCGCTGATCTCTCTCTCTCTCTCTCTCTCTCTCTGATCTCTCTCTCTAACACTGCATTCCCTTTGCATCCCATGCAGTAACACTTCTGACGGGATATGAAGTCTGAATACTGACCCATTTTAACAGGCAAAGGGTCATCAAGGTAGAAAAGTTTATAAACTTACTGTTATTTAAAGATACAAATGAATTTGCTTGTGCCAGTTAAGTGAATTTGAAACAATTGAATTAATTTGGTCTGAGCAGATGTTTTTGATCATATGATTTCTGCTTCACCAGTAACATGAAAAATAAATATTTCAGCATTTCCTATTTTCTATTCTCTAATAATCTTGTTGTTTTAGGAATATAGCTTAAATGGTAATCAATTTATAGTTATTATTTCCTGTCATCCATTTAACTTCATTCTGTTAGACTCTTTAAAAGGCAGTTCAACATACTACAAGTGACATTGTTTGAGTGGTAAAAAAAATCATGATCATATCATATCAAAATGATATACAAATATATAAATGAACAACATAAATAAAAAATGTGTCGCCACTATTTTTTTTGTTTAGCCCTTAAACGTATTTGTCAGCATGATGACATCGTTTTTTTTAGTAGTTTCAGCAATTAATGGCCTTAATATCAGTCTTTGTTTTATGCTCAAGGATTTGCTATTAAGGATCTTCATGAATATGCTGGAATTAAATATGCATGTACACGGTAAAAGGAACACATCCGTTCAGAAAAGTCACCTTGTTTGACCTATAAAAGTTGAATATTCATTCTGAGATTATGTTATTAAAAGTGCATACACAGAGGATTTTCAGGACAAATGGTTTGAGGACAGATTAATTAATCTCGGTATAAATCTCCCAGAAGAGTGAAAAACAAGGAAATTCAATGAATGAACTGCATGTGTTCCAGTTACTATAGGCTATTAGAAAAGGCTTTTGTTTTTCAACCACAAAAATTCACACTCTGTCAAGCCCACGATTCTAGTTTAGGACGATTTCCATTTTGTATGTGAGTGTCTGTCCCACTATTTATTAGTGAATATTTCTCAGGGTGAGATTCTTTTTAAATTGACACATTCTCTAAAGTCTTTGCTAAAACAAGTAAGAAAAAAAAGTATATTATGCAACACAATGGGAACCTGTTTTTTGTTGCTGTGAGAAATATGCCTTAAAAAGAATTTCAGAAGTATTTCTTAAAATATGAAACACTATATAAGAGTAAAAAAAAATCAATAAATATCTGTTTAAAATTTATTTTAATGTACAGAAAATGGGAGATTATTTCAAAACATGTCTGGGTCTGTCAGGGTTTCATGTGCTTTCATGTCATGTTTTGTCTTGTGCTGTGTTACATGCAGCTTGTGTTTTTCACTGGCTGCATGCTTTCATGTGGACATGTTTTATACTGTAATTTCCAACAGCTATTTGTGGAATTTCAGTCTAGTAGAATATACATTTATTGATTTAGCAGATGCTTTATCCATATACTCAATGTCTGTTAAATAATAATGAAAAAACAACTATATTTATGTTCTCCTTTTTAACGCTATATGTGCCAACTTCTCCATGTGACAGTGGCAGTCTCCCCTATAAAAGCTCAGAGATGCTCCACGAGCTCACTCAGGTGCGGAGAGTCAGAAGAGAGAGGGAGGAGCAGCACAGATTCACGCAGCTGTATCTGAATCTGGGAATATTAGGATCGCATGCTGCACCTGTAGGATGATTTTTAGACAAAAATGTTTGCAGCTCATGGAATGTTATAGAAATCGTATGGGTGCGTAAAGCCGTGCCATGGAGGGGAACAGCAGTGCGTGGGCACCGGGTTTAGCGTCATGCGGTCCGGCACTGGACGAGGGCGATGCGCTGTCGAACCGGACTCTCCAGAACCTGTCGCTCCGCTGCTGGCTCCAGCTCCTCTCCAAAGAGTCCGCGCCGGAGCTCTACGGCGACAGCTCGAGCATGGCCATGCGCGTCGTGATCGCGCTCGTCTACCTGATCGTGTGCGCACTGGGGCTCGTCGGGAACCTGTTGGCACTTTACCTGCTCCAGTCGCGCCACAGACTCAAACAGTCATCCATCAACTGCTTCGTCATGAGTTTGGCCGTGACAGACCTGCAGTTCGTCCTGACCCTTCCGTTCTGGGCCGTGGACACACTTTTGGACTTCAGATGGCCGTTTGGAAAGGTGATGTGCAAGATCATAAGCTCGGTGACCACCATGAACATGTACGCGAGCGTGTTCTTCTTGACGGCCATGAGCGTGGCGCGCTACTGCTCTCTGTCCTCTTCCCTACGGATGCAAAGTCCCAAAACGGCCTGGGCCGAGGTCAAGTGGGCCAGCTTGGGGATCTGGCTCGTGTCCGTGGTGGCCACTATCCCTCACGCGGTGTACTCGACCACGGCGCAGGTGTCCGACGACGAGCTGTGCCTCGTCCGCTTCTCGGACTCCGGTAGCTGGGACCCGCAGCTGCTGCTCGGTCTCTATCAGACACAGAAGGTCCTTTTGGGTTTCGTGATTCCACTGATCATCATCTGCGTTTGTTACCTCCTCCTGCTGCGCTTCGTTCTGCGGCGGCGCGTCAGCGGCATTCCCGGCTCGGACAGCGAGAGAGGGCGGCACAGGCGCCGCTCAAAAGTCACCAAATCCGTCACCATCGTGGTTCTATCGTTCTTTCTGTGCTGGCTTCCCAACCAGGCGCTGACCCTTTGGGGAGTGCTCATCAAATTCGACCTGGTGCCGTTCAGTAACGCGTTTTACAACGCGCAAGCTTACGCGTTCCCCATCACCGTGTGCCTGGCGCACACCAACAGCTGCCTGAACCCGGTGCTGTACTGTCTGATCCGGCAGGAGTACCGCACCGGCCTCAAGAAACTGCTGTGTCGAGCCACTCCGTCCATCCGGAACCTGGCCAAACTGGTGTCCAGGAGGAAGAAGGTCGCGGAGGCTCCGCCTGGAGTGGCTGTGGTGCAGATGGAGATCGGGATGTGACGTTACCAATAAGAAAAAAGACACTGAGACTTGTTTGAACTTTTAAATGCATCATCGAATGTCGCTGCAACATGGATTTATCTGACATTGTTCATTTGAAATAGTATTGCATTATCATATTCAAATTACCAGTTATACAGTTTGACAAACTTCTATCTATCTATCTATCTATCTATCTATCTATCTATCTATCTATCTCTTTTTATTTCTTTTAATTTAATGGGTGAATTAAAGTAGATAGTGATGTAAAAGTATTATTAAGTTTCCAGCAGGAAAATTATATTTGTAGTAGTTTCTGTTCACAACTATGAAGATTTCTGATCAGAAAATCACAAAAAGGTTGAAAAGATGAAGTTAAAATGTCAATAATAGTTATATAAGAAATGAGAAGGTGTTCAACCTCCTGACTGGTAATGTGAGACCATGATAGTTGATTCTGTTTCATGGAAACATTTTGTTCCCGCCATCTCAAACATCTCAACATAAATAGTGTTTCCTAAAGCTGAACATCAGGACTACTTTTATTCTCTCCTATTGGGGGGGAAAAAAGGACAGAAAAATATTGACTGTACTTTTTGGACCTTTGGAAACAGTCATGAGGAGAGAGAAACTGTTTTCTAAACAGTCCTTAAGCACTTTGAATATTTCAGTCCATCTCTTTAAGTTTTCATTGGAGGACACAAATCCTGCAGTGTGAACAATCTTCACATCATCTAAACAACAACACTGTCTTTTTCCTGATGGAGTTTCAAAGCAATGTGTCATTTAAAAAAAAAAAAAGGTTTACATGTGTTTCCACTTCAGATACATCTTCTGATTACACGAGTCAATTGCAATAGTTCACTATACTTCACTTGACACCTGACTTGTACAATGGCAGTGTAAATAAAACCGTTTCAAACAAATCTTCCATTTTTGGTTGATTATTCCCCTTAGTTCAAATGATAAAGTCAATGAAATTAAGGAAAATTGTAGTTTCTTATTGGAGGTGCGACATGTTTTGTCAGGTAGTCTAAAAATGTGCTTTATATCTTAACGTGCTTTATGATTTAACATCTAATTCCAGTTGCTGATGTTATTAATTTTTAAAATTTTACATTTTACATTTAGTCATTTAGCAGACGCTTTTCTCCAAAGCAACTTACAACTGAGGACTAAACCAAGCGAGTCATCGTGAAGAGGCAAAAACAACGCAAGAAGTGCTCAAAATACAAAGATCAGATATTGCTCGGAGTAGCATAAGCCAGGTAAGCAGGGATTTAAAGGAAAAGGAGAGGTTTATATTATTTTTTATTTTTTTATTTTTTTATGTTAAATGCTCACGGAAGAGATGAGTTTTCAGTTGTCTTTTGAATGCTCTCAGGGATACTGCATTCCGGATGAGGGTGGGCAGATCATTCCACCAGCATGGCACCGTGAATGAGAATGTTCTGGAGAGTGATTTTGAGGTTCTCTGTGATGGTACCACGAACCGTCGCTCATTGACTGATCGTAGGCTTCTGGTAGGGATGTAGACTTGTAGCAGTGAGTGGAAGTAGGAGGAGCTGATCCTGAGATCAGTCTGTATGCAAGTGTCAACACCTTGAACTTGATGCGAGCAGCGAGTGGTAGCCAGTGCAGAGAGATGAACAGAGGAGTGACGTGGGCCCTTTTGGGCTCGTTGAAGACCAGACGAGCTGCAGCATTCTGGATCATTTGTAGAGGTTTAGTTGCACATGCTGGAAGTCCGGCCAGGAGAGCATTGCAGGAATCAAGCCTAGAAATGACCAGGGCCTGGACGAGAAGTTGTGTTGCATGCTCAGTTAGGAAAGGCCTGATCTTCCTGATGTTGTGCATAGCAAACCTGCATGATCGAGCTGTCGTTGTGATGTGGTCTGTGAAGGTCAGCTGATCATCAAAGAATACTCCAAGATTTCTGACTGACCTTGATGGGGTGATTGAGGAAGAATCTAGCTGGATGGAGAAGTCGTGCTGCAGAGACGGCTTGGCAGGGAGGATGAGAAGCTCAGTCCATAAAATGAAAATTAAACATTATATGTTCGTTTGAAACAATTCTCAATTATACATTGATATTCAAGGTGCATGGTATGATGCGGGCGGCAGCGGCTCGGGTGACCAGACTTCATTCGCCCCAATGGAAAGCATATTTACACTGTCTGAATTGTTCCCTATCCCCTATAGTGCTCTATGAGACATTCACCATGTAGAAAATAGTAAATGCATGAACAAGTGATTTCAACTGCAGCTTCAGCGTTTATTTATAATGTGGGGGGCGGAGCTTCAGATTAGAGAGCATTTGATTGGACTGAAAATCTGATGAGAAGCTGAAGTGCAGATTGATATAATCAAAATCAATGATCCATATTGGCAGAAGTGAGAGACTAAGTTTTGAATGCTTATATCTAAATGTGAATTTGGTCATCATTTTGGAGCACACTAGCTTATAGATAACAGTAAGACAGTCATACTCAAAGCCAAAAAATGTTCATTTTGATTTCATGGAGACTTTAATGCATTATTGCTGAAACTAGTCAGTCATTTCCAGTTCCCAGCAAGCACAGAGAGAGTAAATCTAAAAATGATTTGTTTTTCATTTCATGGGAAAATATTTATCTCAAAATATTTTTGTTTCACGGAACAAAGTAAGTCATGCAGGATTGAAATAACATGAAGAACTATTATCCCTTTGAAAAAAATACATTTCCAGTGTGTGGAACCTTTGGAATCAAATTAGGTTTAGCCAAAGAATTATTATTGTTTTGAGTGATTGTGCATTTACATTAGCCTGGCTTGTAAACAGGTCAGTGGCAAGAATGGGATTTCTGATGATGGGGTTTCTATGACACGCTTCGCGCTTGATAAAAGCCATAAAGCTTCATGCACACAGAATAATAATGCAATAAGCGGAATTCTGTTCACTTTGGAGAAAATTTCACTGCTATATGCATGATTGTGACCCCTCATCTGGCGTTCATCATTGAGAGCTGTCAGTGTTGGTTAAGTCTTCTCATCGCTCCACATAGATTTCATGTGAGATGCTCAAACTCAGGTCATGAAGGGCTCTTCATAATCATATCTGTCAACTGACAGTACAGTTCTTCCCTCTTGCATCTGTTTGTGTAAATCAGTTTCAGATATTCCAGCTGGGACTGAACAGTGATATAATGGTTGTGGTTGAGGAGATTCCCCCCTTCCATGTAAAGAGCTTTGAGTTCTAAGGAAAAGCGCTATATAAATGGCACAAATTATTATTATTATAATACAACTATAAACCCAATACAGTGGATCCTATTTAAAAATTTTTTTTACATTATTATAAGCATTTAAATCTAATTCTCAGATGTAGAACATGCCTATATAAATTTTAAGAGTGCCATGGCATTGCTTTAAGACAGAGCCGGCAGTACATTTATTTGGGGATTCTGTGGTAAATCTTAAATTTGTTTGCCTGTTAGAGATTGCTCTGTGCTGGAAGCTTAACCTACATTTTTCATGGACTTCAGGAAAAAGCAGCATAGCAACTGCATGTTTGATTCAGTCAAACCAAAATGCAGCACAGTGTAAATATCTTAATCAGTGCCATTATAATCACAATTCATTATAACTGACCTCTTTGTATGTCATCGTGTTATCATCTTGAATAAAAATGTAATGGACAAACCTTCTCAAATAATTTTGAGACATAAAAAAGCGTAAAAAAAAAAGTAAAGTTGTGTTTTGAAGTATAAAGAAACATTCTTAGTGGTTTTTTTTATTTAGTAAGGCCCTGTTTACAGCTGGCATATAGATGTGTGTTGGTCTATCGGATCACAAGTAGACGAGGGAGACACATTCCCGTTTACACCTGGTGTTTTAATCCGTCTCTTCTGTCCACTTTCAACCACTTCTGTCCTGATTTCTTCGAGGGGAGGGTCTGTGGGTGGGTAAATCTATGTTTTTTTTTTCAGATCTTTCAATCTAATGGATGAAATAAGCTAATCGCAGCTGTAGACAACAGAAAAACACATGGAGAGCATCAGCTTTAGTTTCTCTGACAGCCGCAAGACCAGCCGAACGCTGTGAGTGTGTGTTAGAAATCAGGAATGATCAGAGAACTTTGAGCTTGATGCGTTTTTTCATCTTCAAATTAAACTTGGGTCTTCAGTCGACAAAGTTTAAATCCCGTCTGGCCCATATTGTGTTAAGTCAGTAGGCGAAGAGTAGACGGTCTTTGTGGCTGTTTAAAAACATTCGACCACATGAGTGTTTACACTATGAAAGCAAACCGGTCGAATGAGTTTCGTCTACCTCTAGAAGTGGTCGAAAGTGGACAAGCTCAAATTGTTCAGTGATTTTCAGTGAATTTCTTTGCAAGTTACACAGTTATGCCAGTAGTTGGCAACACATGACTGTGAAAAAAGACAGGACAGAAAGAAGTGTTTTTAAGAGTAAACCATTTAATGATTCACTCAACTGATTCCCTCAAAATGATTCGTTCATTCAAGAAAAAATGTAACTGGCTCCAAAATGTAGCTTACTATTTATGGCGAGAGCTGAAGCGTGCATCCAATAGACATTTTCCTATCCTATGAAGCCATGTGAGAGGATTTATGTCAGGTCACATGACAATGACAATATGACGAATGTAGTTTGCTCGGATTGCAGTCATACAACACACATTTATATATATACTTATTTTTTTAAAGGTCGCAAAGTAATTATGCGTTCAAAAGCACACAGGCCTATGCGATTTTGGACGCAGATCATTTATTCAATCGATTCGATTTGTTCACAAATTAATGTTTAAATTACAAAAATTGTATGTAGCTAAAACACACACCTGCCATGTTTCAATGGCTCACCATCAAAACGGCAACCACCTTCATGAATGCGAACGACTTAATTTGCAGTCTTAACACACATCCCTTGCATTTGTAAATCTGTTTAGAATCTGGCAGTGCTGACAGTGGCATGCCATTACTCACCTCATCTCTCGCCGGATAGCCAGAAGAAAATCAGTTTCAGAAGCTGCCAAAGTGACAGATGCTGGTAAGATAGAGAACATTTTGACAAGCTTGCTTAAAAAAACCAGAGTGCCAAAAAGGTTCAGTTCCTCAGCTTCCTGCTGTTTACAGTGCAATGCTGTAATGGTGGATAATTCACTGCAATTAAATGCACATTATCTGCTGTGCTGCTTCTGCTTTGATGGATGGTCTCAAATACTTACTAATTTACACCAGTCTGTGTACAATCATTCATAGACACTATACACACTCTAAAAACAAAAGTTCTCTCAAAAAACTTGAAATATCGTGGTAATGTGATGCAAGATTATTTACTGTCATCCTTAACCAAAGTGTCTCACACAACTAAAAATGGCCTGAAGAAGTCTGTGTTAAGATGAAATGTGTTGTTCTTTTATGTCCGATTTCACAGACAAGGCTTAAGATAGTCCCCGACTAAAATGCATGTTTGATCTGCTGAAAGCAACTTGCACTGCCATTGTTTTGTCTCAAGATGCACACAAGTAATGTTTTTTTTCTAAGTATATATATATGCAAGTTGCTTTCAGTTAAAACAGCTCAAACATGCATTGTAGTCTAGGACGCTCTGGGACAAGCCTTGTCTGTGAAACCGGGGTGTATGGTGAAGCCAAATCTAAATTTCCACAACGTGGACAAATAAAGCCTCTGAACTGACATATTATAATCTAATATTTTTTTATACCTCAACTTCATGATGAAGCAGCCTTGAAATAAATAAATTAAATATACTGAGGTTCATGGGCTCAAGTGCATCGCTGGCAATTAACATAATTTAACAATTCACAGTAGCTGTGTATGATCTCCATTCCCGAGAGCTCAGGAGTGACTCCATTACCAATTTCCAGATCAAAACATGTCATTGCATGAAAGCACTGGTGGTAATTTAGCAGTCAGACCAGGCCAAGACCGTTTAATTTGGTTGGTGTGTTGCTGTCATTGTCTGTTAAGTCTAACATCACTGTTGAGACAATGCAGCTTTCTTTGTGCAGAGCTGTCTTGCCAAAGAGAATAAAGTCTCATGTGACTACCCTTCTTGAATAAAGGTTAAATGAAAAAATGAAATGATGTGTTTACTGCAGGAGCGTAAGAGAGAAGAGATAATAACCCGCTGTCCAATTTTGAGATGGATTTGCCATTTAAAAGTGTCATTCTTGTGAATGAGGGGGTTGCAGCAGCTGTTTGTTTAAATTAATTTATTTTGTTTGTGTTTTTTCGGGAAAAGGTAATTGATGCTCTGCTGTCAGTTTAATCAAGAGCTTGGAGTGGAATATCTATAGGACATAGAAATATGTGTTAATATCATGGTATGATGTTACAAATTTAGAATTAAAGTGGTATTGGTCACAACATGATACAAAAAAATAAAAAAATAAATACAATAAGTACACTATATCAAATGACTAATTTAGTTAAAGACACCTCAAATAAAGTGGGACTGCCAATTGACCAATCAGCATGCAGCATGCAGGAACATCTACAATGCTGCACAGAAAACAAATACATTTATGAATCCTGAATAAGATCGGAGCTAACACGAACACACAACATAATACACAACCTCCAGGCTGAAAATCCTCCTAAAATGCATATGCCAAAAATATTTGGTTTGTACTATACATTTGTTTTTGTAAACAGCCATTGCTGTTCAGATAAATTATATGTTGATATGTATGTTTTCTGTTTATGTTGTTTTGTTCTGTCGTCCTTACTGTATTCTTCCTACTTTTTCAGATAAATGAGTATATGTACATGTGTATGTTCTTTGTTTAGGCTATATAAAAGGGTTTAATTGGAAGAGCACCTTCAATATAACAGCACTTACAGTTGGCATCTATAATATCAAACCAAGCAAACAAGATTTCATAATTACCCAAGATTCCCTGTGAGACGTTATCCCTCACTCGTGCTAATAACAAGTCTGTGCACTAAAATCATAGACAGTAAAAGAAACAGCGAGCCCCTTGAATTCAGCGGAGAGAATTGAACTCACTTCCTGATGGCTGAGCGACTGCAGGCTCACACTGAGCTCGACGACGTAGATGTGACGTGAGCAACCTGTCTGTCTTCTAGTAGCTGTGCCGAGAGAAATCTGAGTCATTCCCTCCCGAATCTCGCAGAGATGATGCAATCGTTAGCCTATTTTTACAAAAACAGCTTCTACGTGGCCATAACTAAGATACAAAGTAATGGAGCCTTTTATACATTGTCGTGCTTGTTTAGAAATTAATAATGGACAAATGGAGCCTTTGGACGCCTCAGATGTAAAGTTATTCGCTGTCAAAGTGACGCCAAAATGAATGGGAGTCAGTGGAATGCTAACAGCAGGAGAAGTTCTGCTACAATGGCGGCACTTCAGTTTCCGGCTGATGGATTACCCCCTTGACTTAAATGAAAACTTAACCTTTAACACACACCTTATGAAGAACCATGAAGTAGTTCCTACTGCTCTTGAATATGTGCGCTTATTATGCAGGAAGAGAGATTGAATAATGTAATTTAATGAAAATAACACTGCTTATTTCAATGTATAACTTAAAGATGAAACCTTATTAAAGTTACAAAAACAATTCAGTCGGGAGCGGTGACTTGTCTTTTGTTGCTTGATTAACATAAAAACAGCGGCAGGAATATTAGGCTGCTGTCACTTTAAGAGCTAATGCATGGATCCAGTTTACTGATACTGTACGCATGCATTGTCTTTCTCAGCTGTTTACGTTCACTTATGACTTAACAAACTGGTGCATGTTTGCTAGAATACTCACCAAGACAGGCATGTTGACATAATTTTCATGCAAATTAGTCCATTAAGCACGAAAAGACTTGAAAGATAACTTAATATTTGTGCGTGAGTTCTCTTTTGCGATTGAATGTTTAAATTGGCATGTGTGGCATTGTGAGAGGTATCACCAAAGTGTAGGTTGCATCTCCAGGCAGAGATCAAGTCACTGGCTTCTCTTTAATAATCAACTCAAAACTCTCCAAAACACTCTTCCAGCTTCTCTTTATTCTTTCTAACAAAAACCAGCCAGTCTCTCTTTACTCAGCTCATTCTCCTTCACTCGCAACAGCTTGTGGCTCCCAAGCCGCTACTCTCGAGGGTAGGTGGTCTACTCCTCAAAGTGGATGGTTGCTCCATCTCTCCTTCCAAGGAAGTCCGCAACCTTGGTGTCATTTTGGACTCCACCCTCTCCTTTCAGTCACACATCAAACGCATTACTAAATCGGCTTTCTACCACCTCAAAAACATTTCCAGACTTCGACCATCACTCTCAGACTCTGTGGCTGAGTCACTCATTCACGCCTTCATTACCTCTCGCTTGGACTACTGCAATGGTGTCCTGTATGGGGTACCCAGTAAGATTCTGTAAAGACTACAATATGTCCAGAACTCGCTACCAGGGTTCTAACACACACTAGGTCTTGGCAGCACATAACACCAATAGTCATCCAGCTACACTGGCTCCCGGTCAAATTCCGAATCACCTACAAAATCCTGCTCCTCATGTATAAATCTCTTCATGCCACTGCCCCCCGGTATCTACTGGACCTTCTCCATCCCTATATCCCCTCACGGAACCTGCGGTCCATTGACAAGGGCCTGCTCTCTGTCCCCCACACCAGACTGCGGACTTTTGGGGACAGAGCCTTCAGCGCAGCAGCCCCCACCCTCTGGAATTCCATTCCCGCAGACATCCGAAGTGCTCCCTCTCTGGACATTTTCAAAAACCTTCTAAAAACCCACCTCTTTACAAAGGCATTTAACCAGGACTGATTAATTATTATTATTTACTTATTTTATTTTATTATATATCCTTTTCCTTATTCTTTATTCTTTATGTAGCTATATGTATAGCGTCCTTGGGTCCCGTGAAAGGCGCTATATAAGTATAAGTTATTATTATTATTATTATTATTAGCTGTGTCCCCACCACTGAGGAACCTGGTAACTGTAGTCCGGGACCAGGTGGCCATCTTGGTTTGTAGTCCTCATTGCTGCAACCACCTAGATGACACATAGCTTGCCTCTATGACACACAAGGTTTTAAAACACGCAAATGAGTATAGTTTAAACACAGATAGCATGTTCAGGTCTTACATGCGCTCGTGCGCTATCAACACCCTTGAGATGACGGTGTAAATAACTGGTCATATTAGAGCAAGAGCATATGGCACTCGCATTGAACAAAGTTTACAGAGAGTTACTGTTTTGTCTATTTTTGATCATCGCTGTTGTAAGATATTGGGAAGCCAGAATGCGTATCCATCGGCAGAAACATACATTAGAGGAACTCTGTTTGTCTGTTTTACACATTATTTTCAACAAACCATATTATAGATGCATCATCAGATTTGAGATTAACCACGGTGCAAGTGTGTGCCGAACCATGGGTGGAGAATGGTACGGTTCGATATTTTCGATTATCAAAGTTACATTTTTGTTTTGATTGAGTAACTTGTAGATCTGTGCTGACTCTAGCCACGAACTGGTTCAGATGGTTAAGTACGATTTGGTAAACTGGTTTGTTGTAGAAATTTTAATAGTCATTTATTCCTAACAGATATCATAAGGGATTGATCCTATTCAATGTGTAAAAGTATATGTGTGTACGTGCTTGTGCGTGACGTTTCAGGAATATATGGGACAGGACCTCTTGACCTTAGGAATGGTCAAGATTTGGCTAGTTTATTTCAGGGCCAGGTTGTGTCTTTAGTAGAAACTGAACAGCAATGGGGACCTTATCTGAGTGGGTGAAAGGGTAACTGCTGTGAGGAGGAACCTTGAAAAGAGTATAAAGACTGTCTCATGTCTTCCTGGTGTGCGTCACTCACTTCACAGGGTAACTGCTGTGTTGGCGACTGGGCCTATTCTTGCAAGAATAAATACTTTTCTTTTTTATTAATTTGACTCTGAGTGTCTCTTACGCAGTGATGATGTTTAACAGAAGTTTTGCCACAACAATTTGGTGTCAGAAG
Organism: Meda fulgida; assembly: GCA_030578275.1. Taxonomy (NCBI): domain Eukaryota; kingdom Metazoa; phylum Chordata; class Actinopteri; order Cypriniformes; family Leuciscidae; genus Meda; species Meda fulgida. The sequence goes on along the minus strand of CM060617.1, from coordinate 4,333,027 downwards.
TGGGATTCCTTGGAAGTGCCTTCTGGACCTGAGAGCGGACGGTGTTTGGCCACCTGGACTGAGCAGTTCCAGCTCTACCTCGTAAGTTTCAGAGAGAGGGGCCGACCGCTATCAGGGCCAGGAGAGGCTCCACTGGAATCAAATGAGAACGAACCCGTGGCAATCCAAGACATCTCTGGTAAGAGACGGCTAAAATATTTTATTTTGGGTTAAAATATTATTCAATTGTGGGTAAAACCATAGTGGCTGGGTCTGTTCGTTTCTGTGGTGTAAGTCAAGAGCACCGGTACAACACTGCTAGGAATGTGCGAAAGTGCGTATTTGCGAAACAAGGCACTGGGTGCGGTTTTGCAAATCGAGTGAGCTTCGTACGGCAGTCAATTGGGGGTCGGTTGAGACTTACGGGCGGGTCAAGGGTTAATGCAGTGGGGCTAACTGCGTGAGGAGCGTATTTGCAAAATAAGGCACTGGGTGCGATTTTGCAAATCGAGGGATACTCACGTAGCAGTTTACTGGGAGTTAATCGATCCGTCAGGAAAGCACTGGGTGCGCCCTGCCTGGTCTGAGGGTAAGTGGATCAGATCTGGTGGAGACGTCCATCAGATTAGTAGACGCAGCGTCGAACAAAAATCCACAGAGTAACAGAAACAGCCAGTATGGGAAAATCTCAGAGCAAGATTGCCAAATTTGACACACCGGTTTTTTTTATCAAATGAGGAAAATATTATGAGGGAAAATGTATGTTAGACATTGAAAAAACTGAGAAACTTGATGGAAGAGGGAAGTGAAGGGAAAACAAGAAGGTTGGTGTGTGAGATATGTGTGTGTGGGGATTGTAGTTAAACAATCATGTACTGGTTAGATAATGAAGGAACTGGCATGTAGAGAAAAGAAAGGAGAGGATACAGAAGGAACTGGTATGTAGGGAAAGATTGAGAAGACATATAGTGGAAACCTATATGTCATGAAAATAAAATGTCTGACAGAATTTATGGAAATTATAGTTTTATAAAAAAACGAATGCATATAGCCTGGTATTTATGATTGTAGACGATGTCTGTATTTAATATCTGAGGAGTGACTGAGGGTCCAGCTATATGCTGGGAGTACAGCAACAGTGTTTGCTTATTCAGCCCGGCTTCCGGACATTAAATATATACTTGTTCTGTAATCAGTGTTGTTGCTGATAATACCAAATTAGTAAAATGTAAAGACAACTTTGACCAAAGATTCTGGAAATCAATAATGTATAATGTCGGATATTTGTTGATATTAAGTAATTGATGCAAAAGATGTCTGTGTTATAATGGAAATTCTGGGTCAGGGATCATTTCCCTGGACAAGTATGACTAAAGTTAAATGAAAACTTTGTGCAAACAACTTATGCAGCTTAAGAAAATTGATGTGCGGCCAATAATAATGATAAAGATTATGATTCGGCTATTGGGATTGAATCCGCCACTGGTGGATTGTAAAAGAATAAGAGATAAAAACAAGGTCAAAAGATTGAAGTCTTAAAGTGAATCCTTTTGAAGAAAAGATCTATAATAGTAATTTTTTTTGAAACAGTGAAACAGTTTGATGAAAGTTGCAAAATATATAAAAGTAACTAAAAGGATGATTGTGTTTTAATTCTACATTTTAAGAAGGGTTCAGGTTATATAGAGAGACAAATCTCACGGATGATTTATAATAACTGCAAAAGATGCAGATTAGCCTTGTCAAAGTTAGTGTGAATCCCGATTGGAGAGTGATAAACTCCTAGAAAAAACGTTGAAGTCAGATATTAAGCTATGGTAATTGAGAACTAGAATAATTATTTGTATTTAAGATCAAATAAGTAGAAGTAATAGGCTACTGGATTAACAGTTGTTAAATGTAAAATGTGTTCTGTTAGTGTTTTGACCATGAAAGAACTAGAAGTTGATGTTTTGCTTTCAAAAGATAAGTTTGTTATTGGCTGTAATGAAACAGCTCGCTTATCTGAATCTGATGTCTGCTGTGGCTGAAAACCGCCAGTACGACAGAGACTCAATCTGAGTGGAAATTTCTAATGTCTAAATTCCATGAGATATGGGCAAAAGACAACTATAAAAATGTTTATTTGGAAACACATGTAATTTCTGGCAAATATGCCTTAAGCTGGGATAGAGTTAAAAGATGGTAGATAGAGTTTGATGTTAGAAGTTTATGAGAGTACAGTGTGCCAGTCCTGAAAGTCTCAGAGTCTCTCTCAATCATGTCAGCTAAAAGTTGTTATTTGAGCCTGTGTCATAAGTAATAAGCTATTTATAGTAAAAGCACAGTGTTTCGGTTGAAAATCAGACACAGAGATGTTAAAATAAATCATTGCCATTAAGTGGGCAATTTGTATTTGAGAATGTTTTAAATGTAAAACTGAATGACTTTAAAGAAGTCTTTAAAATAATGATGCAGATCTTAAACGATAGAGGACCAGTAACTTCTTTAAGTTTCCACCATGAAAAAGGGCCGAAGGCTACGGCTACAGATGTGCAGTAACAGTACACTGAATGTATGGCTGTGATCTAAATTCACTGAGTGTAATCTAAGTAGCTAGGTTGATGATTAAGATGGTTAATGGATTTAAATGATTAAATACTGCTGTTATTAACCTGTCTCCCTGCGTGAACACTATTAGGCAATCGGAATGGCTCTGGTGACTCTTGAACGTGCCTTTCCTAAGCTCCAGAAAACAGCTGAGTTCTGTTGAAGAAAACTGATTGTGTGATGGGAAAGAGCGGTCACCAGTGTGTACGAGTGGCTACTCAATGACGGGATGATCTTCCTGGCCAGGGGACAGCCCAACGCAGGGGGTCACGAACACTGGGCACCTCCGGATGGAGGTGTTATACGTGAGAAAGGTATGAGAGTTGAGGGCTGATTACTGGAGGCCACTGGGATCAGCAGAGCATTGAGAGGTGAGATGCGCTGTGAGGAGTTACGGCAGTCTGACCCAGAAAATGTGAGTTTCCTCTATACCACTCGCAGGAAGAAACCGCATTGGTTGTATGGCTTGTTTTTCATTATGACAAGTGTCTGCAACTATACCAGGGGGACAACACCCTGATGAGATTATAGCTTAAGAGCCAATGGCCTTTCAAGAGCCAGCTGACCCAGGAGGGGATTGCCATTATTTGATGTGGAGACAGTAGCAAACTTGTATGTATTGGTTGCCTTATAGGCAAGAAAATGTATAGAAGTGTTGATTTTGAACTAATATGTCTATAACATAGTCTTAACTCCTGAAGGTCAGTAGACATGGTGACTAAAGATGAAGACAGCTTTCGTAGATTTAAGAAAGGTCTGAATAATAACAAAGATGAATGGTCAAAGGTTATTGTAATGAATTTAAATTTTGTCTAAGTTACAGTCTTAGAAGGCTGTGGAAAATACTATTTGTTAATAGTGAGAGAGACTGCCTGAGTTGGAGGAAGGGATGGTAACTGTGTCTTTTTTTGTTTTCTTTCTTTCTTGTATCGGCCTGCTAGAGCAAGCTGAAGAAAAATAATGATAAGGAACCAAAACAACCCAGCTGCCTTTTCTAAAAATCAAATGAATAATGAACAGACATGATTTGAAACTGGTCAAGATACCATGTAAAATTAGGTAAACCTAGAGGAAAATGTGAAGTTTAAAATCGTACTTAAAATTTAAATCTTTTTAGAGACGATATATTGAAAAGGAGCAGTTGACATACGTGTCTAATATGAGTGTGTGTGATGGTGACAGCACTTTGTCTTGTATGTGACTGTGTTAGTTTGGGGTACTAATACTAAGTCTGAATGGGGTGTATATTGTGTCATTACCCACTAGGATGGCTTTTGGCAAATGACAAATTTTACAGGAAGCTGCTAAATTCTGTTAGGTGAAAAGATGATACAGAACATAGGACGAGCTTTAAACTGATTGGTCATCAAGCTCTGTCTGGTATTAATTACTTTAATGAAGTCTTTATGATGTTGATTTGAATTACGTTCTGGATCAGTTTAAGTATTTGATGTAAATTGGAATTGTGGAGTTGTAGATTACCATCTGCCATGGGCTGAGATAAATGAAAATGTTATAGATTTGATGGCAACAACACAGTGACATATTGGCTAAGTCAACATGAAATTAGCAAGAGAGCCCCTCACATTTATGAGTATTGGGATGAAAAGGGGGGAAAATGATTGACTGACATTGACCAAGTCTGTACAGCACGACCTGACCTGATAGAAACAATTGATGACTTTGGAAATGCTTGTAGATGACTGACTTGAGAGACCAAACAACAGGCCTGAAAAGTAGGATTCGCTGTGAGACTCAGGGCCGTTGCCCTTCAAATACTTCGATAAGAAGATGAGATTGTGGCTTTAAGTGAAGAACGTAATACTTTGTTTCAGAGACAGAGAAAGATGTCTGGAGGAAATTTGGCTGAAAGACGCCGTTTGGGTTGGTGTTGATGGCAAATCAAATTAGTTTAAATTGATGCACGAGTTGAGTCGTGCATCAAAAGGGAGATGGTAAGGATTGACAAAATATGGGTTACTAAAGGACAATATATGTTGGGAGGACACTGGGTTTAATTGGGTAAAAGGCCGTTCCAAACAAAAGTTGCTGTCTGTAAGTGTGCCGCACACGCTGATAACAAAATTGCAGGACTGTTTCAACAGGAGACGCCAGGGCAGATGCAGCAGCGAAGGCTGCGGCAGCACAGCAGACAAAAGAAACTACGTGTACTTTACTATCTGAAAATAACCTCGACATTTGTTTTTCTCTACAGATCATGCAGACTTTTGATACAGGGCAGAATGTGCCCAATAAAATGATGGCTATGGATGAATTTGGCTAACTATCCTGGCCTGGGTTATTATTGTAACCAGGAGAAAGGTTCCACACCTGTGCAGCGCATAACTTAAGATTTTCCTTTTGCAGAATGTCAGGATGGATTGCAGCAAACAGAACTGATTCTGTTCCAAATATATAAATATTGTGTTGGACATGAGCAAAGTGGGTTGAGTGTTTTTCAGGGGAAAAGGACCCCGAGTGCTATTAAATGAGCAAGAAATTATCCGGTGATAATATGTTTCAGGCTGTTGATTCCACAGGTCACACCAAAAGGGACGAGCGGCTAGACAAGCATCACTAACAAAATAGTTAAGGTCTCCATTCACAGGTGACAGCCGGCAAGGAATGGTTCATTCCAGTGGGGGTGCGGTTGTGATTAAAAGGGAAGACCTTGTAAGGATCAGAAAATGGTTGGAGAGTGTGACACCTGGGTCCAAGCCTCTTACCTTAGACAACACCAACAGGCCTCAACCATCAAATAGAGCAGAAAGTGAGGTTTAAAGAAGACGGTGCTAGTAACTGTCTGCCTCGCCTACGAGGGAAAGACCATTGCAACGGCACGCAAAGTGTCACCCTGGCGAACACGGAACGTCCGTGGGGCGAACAAGATGATCAACACACCTGGAGGAACCAACTGACGGTTTAAGTTTAACAGAAGAATCTGTTTTTGTAATGATTTTGATTATTTTGTTTGATTGAATCGAACTAGGTATTGATTTGATTGTAAATGTAGAAAATCTATTGATTGATGTGTCCGTACTAGAGATATTAGAGTTAATTTTGAACAACTAATTTGGTTAGAGGAATGGATAAAATTATAAGACTTCTCTGGTTAGATTTGTTAAACAGTGCATTCAATAGAGCTTAATAAATTGAATTAGAAGTGAATAAAATGTGGAGATGGACATAAATTTAATGGAAAAGGCTTAATGGTAGGAGTTAGGATTGTATGTGTTATGATAATTTTGTTATTCATGGGTGAATACGATAACAGAGACAGGCGAAAACCTGCTGTCTGTTTAATTGACAAAAAAAAAAAAAATGACAGTCTATCCCAAGGATTAACAAAATTATGCGTCGAGACAGGTAGCGGAAGCTACAGTGAGATGTGTTAAATGTATGTTCTGGTTGTTTTTCTTCTATTCTTTTTTTATTTTCTGAGAAAGATTAAGGGCAAAGATTTAAAGAAGGTTACAAACAGCGGTCATCCGTGTTACGAGGTGGCGTACAAGGAGAGGGTTTGAAATGAAGGATTCTATTCTACTTTATTCTTTGTATTTTTGATGACCTGCTAAAATAACCAGTGTGAATTGATGGTGTTGTTTTCCTAAGTAATCTGTACACTATTTCTTATTTAATTGAGGTGACCGAGGGTTCGATCTAGGTCGAGAGTGCAATAGCAGTGCCTATTCATTTAGCCCGGCTTTAATTAAATTTTTTACTTGCTTGCTAATATTTAAGGGACTATCCTTGCAAAACAGCCTAAGCTTTTTCTTTTCTAAATAATATTTCACAAATGTTTATGAAGAGTGATCAGTTATGCGAAAACCAGAGATGAAGAGTAGCGTGATGATATGACTTAAAATTTGTCTTTTTGTTTATTATTGTGATTATGGGTAATCAGAATGATAAAAAGTGGGGAATTGTTGTAGAAATTTTAATAGTCATTTATTCCTAACAGATATCATAAGGGATTGATCCTATTCAATGTGTAAAAGTATATGTGTGTACGTGCTTGTGCGTGACGTTTCAGGAATATATGGGACAGGACCTCTTGACCTTAGGAATGGTCAAGATTTGGCTAGTTTATTTCAGGGCCAGGTTGTGTCTTTAGTAGAAACTGAACAGCAGTGGGGACCTTATCTGAGTGGGTGAAAGGGAAACTGCTGTGAGGAGGAACCTTGAAAAGAGTATAAAGGCTGTCTCATGTCTTCCTGGTGTGCGTCACTCACTTCACAGGGTAACTGCTGTGTTGGCGACTGGGCCTATTCTTGCAAGAATAAATACTTTTCTTTTTTATTAATTTGACTCTGAGTGTCTCTTACGCAGTGATGATGTTTAACAGAAGTTTTGCCACAACAGGTTCAAAAGGTTTACTAAAAAGAACCGGTTCAAAAGAGCGGTTTGTTCACAAATTGTACATCACTTTTTCAAATAGTTACGTCCAGTTTCTTGACTCATCCATGGACTAATCAGCTAATAAATAAATGAAGATAAATGAATGCTATAAACACTGTTCAATTTTTTGTCGGCTGCTAGAATACATGATTTTAAATTCTCATCCAGTTCCTGCAAATTCCTTTATTTGATTTCCTCAATAGCTCCACATGCCATCTCTGAAACTGACACATGAAATAAACAAGTAATTGCATTCAAAAGATTATCATAATTGCTTCCGTGTCCCATCACACCGGTCAGGCCATGACCTTTCCATCTGGCCTGGCTGGATGATAATGATCTGGTCGGAGCGGGTAGTTTAGCTCAGCATTGAGATAGCGCTGGACGTGGCTCTTGGTTATCAGGACACGGTTGCGCTCTCGCTCTTGTCTCCCAGCAGACGTCAGATGATATCAGCAAAGGTCCGGCCACGAGTAACACGGCAGTTAAAGAAGAAGCCTGACTGCTGAAAAACACGCCTGCTCTCTATGCTGAAGAAACGTTTGTTTACAGTATGAGTGTGCTGCTTTTGCAAAGAATGAATAGCAATAATACAATAATGGCATTATTGTATTAGCAGAGTCCAGAGGCAATTCCATGAGTCTAATCTGAAATGAGCCCAATATTTGCGTCCTGTGATGATTAATGTATTTAAAAGCAAAATATCCCACTATACATCATCATCACCTCTCAAAATTCCTCACTTTTGAAAAATTTGACTATTGCTCCTAACAAAGTCCTTCAAGTTATGACTAAAGATGAATCTCTTTCAATCTCATTATTCTTTCACTGTCTTTATGAAGTCTGAATCTTGCTGACAGCTGCGGTTCTCTCGCAGGAGCTCTTCCAGACGAGAAACTCTGTGTGCATCCATTCATCCATCAATTTGTCCGCATCCTTGGAAAACTGCCAATATTAGAAGTTGTTCAAGGATGTCATGCTCATGCTTCAAATTTTTCTTGGCAAGAAATCTGAGAAGCAGGAGATGTTGCTCTTCATTAATCTCACTAATGTCTAGGAGAAACAACCAAAATATGAAAGAGTAAAAAAAGATGTTTTGCATACACTCAGCATCACAGACTACTTTGAGTTACAAATTACCCCGAGCCTCTTGTTGCAATCCATTATATACCCAGACCAAGACAGTGTGTTGTACTTCACCTTTAAGAAATGAAAGGAAGAAAAGAAAAGGGGTTTCCCAGGGTGCCGTGCTGTCGAGTGCGGTTAAAGCGTGTAAGACTAATGGTTAACAGAAAAAGCAATAAAGAGAGACGTTTTCACTTTGCACAGTTGTTGGTCTGGTTACTACAGACAGAAACTTCTTTCACATGGAAACATTTGCTAACAATGGGAATTTGCATTCAGAGTTTACGCCCTTTTGGGAGCAGAATGCAATTTACCTGGAGGACCCACCCCTCCTCTATGTGCAAGTTATCTCTAAACCCTTTAGAACTTCATTACCTTTTGGTTTACTTCTTTGGGAATGAGACATTTGTACCAGTCGCATTGAGACATTTCAAATGATACAAAACATGTATAATTACTTATTGTACATATTTAACATTGCATATGTTTTTAGTGAGTTTTAGGTGAGGAGAAGAGGGGACGCAGGGGGAGATGATGAGATTGTAAAAGTGAGGTGTGAGCTGCACTGTGTTGTACATCTCAAACTAAAGAAAAAAGAATCAGTGAGCATAATATTTTGTCACTTTCTATTAGCGCAAGATGATGGAGACAATGAAAGGCACAGCATTTACGACTCGAAGGAGCATGTGTCAAAGGAAAAGAGTAACAATGACTACTTAAAGATATGATTTTTAATTTAAAAAAGTGTTTTATATGAAAGTGGTAGAATATGACTTTATAAATTGGATTTCAAATTGAAGAATGAAGAATGTATTTTCTGAATATGAACATTGGAATACGTGACTGATGGCCATGCGTGTCTAATTGGTATAATGTCTTCTGCTCTTCATCCACAACATTTTATTCAGTTTGGAATAATAAAGCAGCTTTACCTGTCGTCAAAGCACATCATTTTAATTTGAATCCACTGTGGTTTTCCTCAGATTTAATAATGTTTATCACTTAATATGTTGACATGCTGTTCCTCTAATACTAATGCTATTCTTAAAATAATGGAGTCAGACGGCGAGTGCTGAGCAGAAGGTGAGCCGTCACCTGTGTACGGCAGGATCAATGCTCATTTAAGTGAAACGAATGAAACTGGATGTGTCAGGGTTGCACCAGCCGTTCGTAAGTTCTTTCTTAAGGTGGAACGTAAAGTCCACACTAGAGGCTTAGTAACTACTAGTTCGTTTGTAACTAACTCTGTACTTTATTCCGTTGCACCCCATGATCCCATAGCAGCCTTCAAATGCGTGAGCAGAAGTTGTGTTGACATGCACTTCAGTTTAAACTTCATTCTAACTTATTTTGCCTCACGTTACTAACGGTAAAAAAATAATGTAACAATGTTCAGGGAAGAAGGAGGCGGGAACCGGCGAACAATCAAATAAACTTTATTAAAACAAACAAACTAAAATACCGCCAGCAGCCCCTCGCGGACGACTGCTGGCTAAAATAAAAAACTAAAACTAAAACACAGGCCTGTTCCTCTCTCGATCATCAACGTCGTCGCTCCTCCTTTATGCTTCCGCTCCTCCGTGAGAGATGCGAGACCGGTGTGCCTCACAGGTGTTGCTCATTAGCAATCGCACCACCGGCCTCGCGCCGTTCTCTCACGTCCCTCGGCCGTCCTGTTCGCCACAATTAAGTTTCCATTAAATACGATAGCCTACTTGATCATGAATAACTTAAGTGTTTTAGCCTAAATAACATTCAGAAACTGTATTTTAAATGAAATTAATAAGGATCAATAAATAAATATTGATACAAAAAACATTTGAAATTATATTTAATGATTATGACTGATATTTGACATGCACAACATGGAGCGATGCACACAGCGGCGCTGTTTAGGACGAGTTAGTGTTAAAGAGCTGCTAACAAAGTAATCTTTTCACATAATGTTCTCTCTCTTAAAATGTAAGCGAGTGTAAATGTCAGCATTATCATATCTAAAGAAGTCTGTCAGGTAAAAGAAGAGCTTATGCAGTTCAGTCTGTCTGCTATTTTACTCCAATCGTTAGCCTAGCCTACTCCTGATCGGAGGCTGCCGTAAATATTTAGTTTATACGTAGAGTGGCACTTCAACTAAGTTTAATTGTGCAATGCAAAAAAATATTTAGAAGTGCGTAAATTGTAACTTAGTGTCTATTTACATCAAAAATGGGCTAAGTTGTTACGCACAGCTGGTGCAACCGGCCCCTGGGTGTACAGTGAATTTACAGTAATTTAACAGGACAGTCTATATTTGCTGAGAGTGAAGGTCTTGCATGGCTCAGCTGAATTCTATTAAGATCACCAGCAGTGCCAAGTCTTCTGACAATATGGATGAAAATCAAGGTGCCTATGATCTTGGGAGAGAGGCACGAATGTTGACGTCCTCTTTAGAAAGACAGTTTGTTAGTATTCTGAACCCTGTGAGAGAAGTGAATAATCCCATGATTCAGTGAAAGAATTATCCCATGATTCTCTTAAGAGACCTCTATTTCTTTCACTTTGGTAGGTTTAGCACACTGAATCATGGGATAATTCACTTCTTAGAGCTATTTGCAGACACTAAACTAAAAAACCTTTTATGAATTTTGGAGTTTTGAACTTGATGTAATGGATTTTGTTAAATGCATGATGTAATTTTTTCACATACACGGTGGGAGACCGTTTATTTTTGATGTGTCTGCCGGAGAAAGAACAAACAATGAATGATATGACATGCAAGAAGCAGACATTACATATTGTGCATATTTAAAATAGATCTGCAGTATCAGTATTACTCAATACGTATATATATATATATATTTTTTTTAATTAACTTTCTTTATACAAGTTCCTGGTGTTATAGTGAACAAATCATCAATGAGAAAAATTTGTCTTTGTAATCTTTGGCAAAAATGCAACGACGTCTATATGCTTTTCAGATGATGTCACCAATTATTATTTTCTAACTACTCCATCTTATCCATTTGAATGGATCTCTGATCTCTTGGCTTCTCTGGCCTGCTTATCTGCAGTTCATTTTAGAAATTACTCGCATAAAACTGTTCCCAGTTCACACCATAAAAGGCGGGCAGTAAACATAGACTGGCTTTAAAGTCATTACTCGATGCATAAAAATGAATGACCCGACAGCAAAGCAGTAGAGGCCATTCTGTGTTCAGATGAGATGAGAAAAACAAGAAAAGTAATACATTATCTCATAATTCACATTTTAAATGTATTATTATATTAAATATATGTAATCTATGCCACGCAGCATAAAAATGTAAACTGTCATTAGAAAGAAACAGACTATAGGGTCACACTTTATTAGGGTCCAATTCTCACTATTAACTAACTATTATCTACAACATCTGCCTCAATAAACTTATAATTACTGCTTATTAATAGTTTGTAGGTTAAGTTTAGGTATTGGGTATGGAATTGGATAATTGATTTATACTAAAAAAACAAAAAACATTTATTATTATATTTATTTATGACTACACTTTGAATTTATGAACATACTAAATAAATTGTATATAATTATATATATATATATATGTATGTATATACAACAATCATAATTATATATATATATATTTAATTTACAAACATGATTATACTGGGCCCTTCTCAGTAGTGGAGCCACGTGAACATGAATATTTCATACACACTATACAAAAATTATATGCTCAGTAAGTTATGGTAACAGCAATTTTCAACTTTTTTACGTTATACAAGATTCAACTAATTTTTTTTAAGTCAGTTTAATATAATTTATGTTGAAATGGCTTATACATCCAAGTTGATTGTAGGCTACTTGCAACTTCTTTTCCTGTGTATAATAAAATCGAGAAATGCAAGACAAAATGTATAAGGATGTGTTGTTCACAATGTAGGAAACTTCAAGTTTGTATTGCAGAAGAGAAGTGGAGAAAAAAAAACCCCAAAAAGAGCGAAAGAAAGAAAATGAGAGACTCAAGGTTTATGTGACTTAATTTAACATAGTTTAGACTTTGTTTCTGCCTTATGTTTTCTCTTTTGCACTCCTACTCGCTGCTTCCTCTGACAAATGAATCAATGCGACTGTTTTAACTCACTGATTCAGTGACATAATTATTCTGACCTGCCAAGAAACAGACCGCATTAGCTTTCGTTTTCTGTCTGTTCTGTTACAGCTAGACACTTTCGTCACACGACTTCATCAACTGTTTGCGTAAATTTAACACAGAGTAATCTTTTAAGACCACTGTCATGGCTTCCACCCACACCATCACAGCGTTATCACTCATGACACCATGCATGTTACAGGTGGGCGACGCTGCCCGTCAACTCAATAAGAGGACAAACAAACCTACATGTTTTCTACCTTGTTTTGTTTGTGAAGTCTTTCTCAAAAAAGAAAAAAGAAAAAAGTGGAACCATGTTACCATTGCTTATGTATCAAAAGCAACCTTTATATGGTTCGCACTCAATAATCAGTTACAATGAATCTCAAAACATATCATTAACCATGAATGTTATAGATTACAAGAGTTTGCGAGCCACAACCTTGTGGACTGAATGAGGAGGTATCCATAGCAACAGGATGATATATCCATAGCAACGGAACAAACTTTTACAGTAGGAATAATGTATGCTATAAATGTGACTGTAATTACATGTCCTTATACATTTTACAGTAAATTAGAGCATTTCCTACCTTTATAAAACCAAATGGAAGCTTGGCATACCAATATATGGTAACACTTTAGTTTACGCTCGAACTCTAACTATTGACTAGTTGCTTATCAAACATAAAGCAGCTAAATAAAAAGTTTACTGAATTTCTTTCCACAACAAATCTAATCCTAATAAAAACCTGCAATCTTAAACATTCTCAAAGGGTTTGTTCACCACAAAATGAAAATTGTCATTATTTACTGACCCTCATGTCGTTCCAAATCCATATTCTGAAAAACAAATATGTTGAATAAAATCTGAGAGATTTTTGTCCCTCCATTCAAAATCTGTTCACCCAAAACTCTGACGCTTCATAAGGTTCGTAAAGAGATACAAAAAATAAATCCATATGAATTGAGCAGGTTAAATCATCTTAAATAAAATAATTATACTTTTTAACCACAAATGCTCATCTTTCACTCGCTCTGCTATGCGACAAGCATTACGTAATCACGTTAGGTGGAAGAACCGACCCAGTGTTTACAAGTGTGGAGAAGGAGGACCATTCAAAAGTTGATGTATGTTGAATTACAGATATTTATACGTCTTAGTGTCAGTTTGTTGTTAAAAAGGGTACGTTCGTGTATACGTATCATTAAATCTTTTGATAGTACAGGACCTTCTCAAAGAAATTAGCATATTGTGATAAAGTTCATTATTTTCCATAATGTAATGATAAAAATTAAACTTTCATATGTTTTAGATTCATTGCACACCAACTGAAATATTTCAGGTGTTGTATTGTTTTAATACTGATGATTTTGGCATACAGCTCATGAAAACCCAAAATTCCTGTCTCAAAAAATTAGCATATCATGAAAAGGTTCTCTAAACGAGCTATTAACCTAATCATCTGAATCAACTAATTAACTCTAAACACCTGCAAAAGATTCCTGAGGCTTTTAAAAAAGCCTGTTTCATTACTCAAAACCGCAATCATGGGTAAGACTGCCGACCTGACTGCTGTCCAGAAGGCCATCATTGACACCCTCAAGCAAGAGGGTAAGACACAGAAAGAAATTTCTGAACAAATAGGCTGTTCCCAGAGTGCTGTATCAAGGCACCTCAGTGGGAAGTCTGTGGGAAGGAAAAAGTGTGGCAAAAAAACGCTGCACAACGAGAAGAGGTGACCGGACCCTGAGGAAGATTGTGGAGAAGGACCGATTCCAGACCTTGGGGGACCTGCGGAAGCAGTGGACTGAGTCTGGAGTAGAAACATCCAGAGCCACCGTGCACAGGCGTGTGCAGGAAATGGGCTACAGGTGCCGCATTCCCCAGGTCAAGCCACTTTTGAACCAGAAACAGCGGCAGAAGCGCCTGACCTGGGCTACAGAGAAGCAGCACTGGACTGTTGCTCAGTGGTTGCATGTCATTCGGAAATCAAGGTGCCAGAGTCTGGAGGAAGACTGGGGAGAAGGAAATGCCAAAATGCCTGAAGTCCAGTGTCAAGTCCCCACAGTCAGTGATGGTCTGGGGTGATAATCTGTGGGATATTGTGAAGAGAAAGTTGAGAGACACAAGACCCAACACTCTGGATGAGCTTAAGGCCGCTCTTGAAGCATCCTGGGCCTCCAGAACACCTCAGCAGTGCCACAGGCTGATTGCCTCCATGCCACGCCGCATTGAAGCAGTCATTTCTGCAAAAGGATTCCCGACCAAGTATTGAGTGCACAACTGAACATAATTATTTGAAGGTTGACTTTTTTTTTGTATTAAAAACACATTAATTTTTTGAGACAGGAATTTGGGGTTTTCATGAGCTGTATGCCAAAATCATCAGTATTAAAACAATAAAAGACCTGAAATATTTCAGTTGGTGTGCAATGAATCTAAAATATATGAAAGTTAAATTTTTATCATTACATTATGGAAAATAATGAACTTTATCACAATATGCTGATTTTTTGAGAAGGACCTGTACTTCCACATGTCACGTGTGACTTTTCCAACGTGATTACGTAATGAGTGGCGCATCGCAGAGCTAGTGAAAGATGAGTTTTTGTGGTCAAAAAGTATATAAATGTTTTTTTTTTTCAATGGCCAATCGTTTGGCTAGATTAGACCTCATTCCTCGGCTTGGATCGTCTACATGACTTTTGCCCTGAGTCGACGCAGGTTGTCGAGTCTGAGAGAGGTTTATGATGGGCACAGACTCCGGATGTTTTAGCTTCAGACTTTAATGATTTCGTCCAGTTGGAGGATATTAAACATGCTTGATATTTTTGTTGTCAACATTTTCTTTTCATTTGTCAGGTGTCTGCACATTTCTGCATGAGTTTGTTGTGTCTGGAATGATCCAGTGTGTGATCCTCAGTCATTTAGTGTATCATACCCAGTTTCTCCTCTGTAACCATTTACAAAGTTGGTAAGCGTATGATGCAAAGTGTTTTAAAGTCCCCCTGTGGTGAAAATCAAGTTTGTAATGCAGTTTATATGTCTATGGGGTGATTTTAATAGGCTTTAAGATAAACCATGTGTAAATTCATAAGTCAACACCATTGCTGAATATTTTCTCTTTAAAACTGCTGTGAACCGAAGACCAAAGAGGTCAACGTGTGATCGTCAACGAGTGGATCTCTGAGCTGGTGTGAGGGAGTGGAGGCGGGGCTAATTTACATATTCATAGAACCTCGTATACTAAATGAGGCAAGGGTGTAGAGTTACATTCAAGCTATTTTAAAGCTATTCAAGAAAGAACGTTTAAATATGTCATTCTGGTGATTAAAAGTTTTAATGGATACAATTATTGACTACAGGGGGGCTTTTAAATCTGTTTTAAAAGTTGTGTAATGTATTCCAGCCTTTAGCTAACCGTGATAGCGGCACCAAAGGACAATATTAACCAAAAAATTTAAACCCAAAGTATTACTGACAAAATGTCTTTAATCACACTGTGCCATTCAATATTCTTAGTGGATGGACGAACAAAGAACTGTAATTTAATGGAAAATCCGAAATTCAGTGCTTTCAGACAGGCGTTTAAGATCTCACAAGAGTCAACAAGAGCTTTCATCACAACAAGGCTCAAATATGACTTGATTTCCTCAGATGAGAGATGGAAAACCCTGTGGTTTCATATACCTCTGTTTTCTCTGGTGGCAGTGTATGATTTGTCTGGTCTGTCTGTATCCACACTGCAGTAGTTGGTCTTTTGTCTATTTAATCCCGGTCACACAGTAAACATCTCTTTTTTTTGTGGCTCCCAACTGCCAGGAAGATTGTTTTATCTGTGCTGATCAATGAACTCCCACACTTGTGAAAAACAAAGAGGACAAACGATTACTTCTTTCCCCCCTAAAAGAGTGCAAAAGTAAAGAAACAAGCAGTCAGGAAAAAGAAAACAGCATGAGGTGATTACTTCTAGTTTATCTGTAAAAGCGTTTCTATCTCCCAGTCTGGCAACTTTTTTGAATAAAGAGGAAAGGCAAATTTGGTTTAATGGTTCCTCTCTTACATCTTTCATCTCAAAGACTATCAGACCTTTAATCAAGTCATCATGGTAATGGCCTATATTTACAGACATATGTCTGGCGTCACATTGCCACTCACTCATTAACATTTATCAGAAAGCAAATTATTCATGTGTCAGATGAATATCATGTCTCAGATGTTTCTAAAATGTCATTGGAGAAGCAAAACTGACACAAAAAAAAACATTATAAGTAGGTCTTATCATTTAGTGTTGCAACAGTTTGGTGAGAAATATTTAAGCTGATTCTGGGATCTCTGAAAATCAATAACATCAACATGAAAATCTACAATAACAATATTAACAGTGCAAAAATAAGCACGGGGGAAATTTGATTAATCAAAGTTGCTCTTTTATTTCTCAGAAGACTTAATTTAGTTTTTCGTTAGGTCTCATTTTTGTCTTTCCTTCGGACAAACAAAATTAGACACAAATGGGTCAATATTTGTCATTCATATAGAGAGCTAAAAATAATATAGATAGCAGATCAGATCATTTTATGAGAAATGTTTGAGTTCATATTGAGATCTCTGACTTTGTATTGTGATTAAATTCTTAGCAAATCTGAGAAACTCTTCTGAAACTCCAAAAGGAGACACTTGTGAAATTGATTGTTATTGTATAGATGAAAAATGTGTACTCCACATAATCTCATTACAATTAAAGTCAATATGAAATGAAAACTTACATTTTACTTTAGATTTCCATAAATATAAAGTCCTTCCCTGTTAAATATATCCAATTTTAATTGCAAATGAGCCAGAAGGGAAATGGGTTGCAAACATTCATGTTGACTTTAGCGAGATCTCATTTGTGATTTTTCTTCCCTAAGAGTTACGGGCAAACTTACACAGGCAGATAAACCAGTCGTGCATTACGTGTGTTTGCTGACAGACTGCGGCGATGACCTAGAGAAGCTGGCCACGTATTGATTTTTTATCTGGGCCTTTAAGGTTCAGTCTCCAGGAAGAAGAGAACAAGAGAACATTTACAGACATAATCCCCAGCCATCAGACACGAGTCGAGGGTGACGCACACACCAGCAGTCTCACTAGAGGAAAGGGCAAATTCATCTCATTTATTCTATTCATTTAATCTAATATTGTGAATCTGTTTTTATACAAGTAAGAATAGTACATCTAGAACTACAATAACCATAATTTTTATACAAAGTACACAACAACTATAGACTAACCTAATGGGAATGTTAGCAAAACATTCATACAGTGAGAAAGCCATTGATAGACATTTCATCTCTGCGCTGTAATTAGACCCAAAGACTTCTCATTATTCATTGAAAGTCAACATGGCCTGTCTGCTTGCATAAGGAATATATTTAAAAGTGAAGATGGTTGTTTTATCCTGAAACTTTGTAGCTTTTTTTGGCACAAATCCTTTGTAAAATGAAAAGGAAATTTTAGCTAAACAAATGTTTCATGCAAACAATATTTATTTTTTACTTGTGTCTTTATGCTCACATGAGCAATGTGAACACTTTTCCTGTTAATATTCACAAATAAAAAAAATATGCATATTTGTGATTGCTTTGTGATTATTGCCTTGATGCCAACAGCATTTCTCATCAGTCCCATTCAGTCTAAGTACGTTGGCTTTGTTCATGATCTGGCAACATGAAATCACAAAACTGTCCCTGAGTGTCTCTGTCAAATATTCTGCACTGGAAGAAAAACAAATCACAGTTTAAGTAGAATTACACAGAGCTAAGCAGACAACCAGATCAAGACACTAATAAAAGACAGAGAGTAAGAGATGGGTAGATAGTGAGTGACTCTGAAAGAGCAGGATATGGACTGACAGATAGTGAGAATCAATGGGAAGAAAAGAAGCAGAGCTGAGAGTATAGCCAACTGTGACATATGGAGCTTTTTGAGAACCAACAGAGGAAATGAAAGAGGGAAAAGAGAGAGAGAGAGAGAGAGAGAGAGAGAGAGAGAGAGAGAGAGAGAGAGAGAGAGAGAGAGAGAGAGAGAGAGAGAGAGAGAGAGAGAGAGAGAGAGAGAGAGAGAGAGAGAGAGAGAGAGAGATGTTTAAAATCTGAAATCATTTACAAATATTACAATCTGTTAATGGAAAAGCAAAAGAAGATGCTGTCAAAGTCATTCCTACATAGCACATGATCATGTTCTCATCATGTCTTCATATATTTAATAAAATATTAAAACAATATTTAAACCTTGGATATCCAATTAGGTTATTACAATTACACAACTGAACATATACATAACACAAGTTAACTTAAGGGGGGATTTCGAATGTTCAATTTATGTTTCAAAGATGTTCAAGCATGTGATCTTTGGAATATTGTTTGAATTGGTACACAATTCAAGTTGTTTTGTGTCACTAGAACATTTCATCCTGTCTGATCAAATGATAGAAGCTGGAGTGATATTAAAATTTCAAAAGATGATTAAAAATATGAAAATGTGATTTAAGTCGACATCCTCAACCACCCATCAATCTCTTACTCTTTATGAACATCCTGATAATTATTTGGCCAGTGTATAATTAAACTTATAATTACTAAATAGTTTGAGCTTGAGCATATTTCTAAAAGTCTGACATGTTGAAACAGGTCTGAAAAACAGTGTGCGTTTGTGTGTGTGTGTTGTAGCCTACGATTCAATATGTGTCATCATCCTACAGTCTACATGTCGCACCCTAATTTATTAGATCCATGTCATACAGTGTCATTTTTAATTATCTTAAAGGATTACCGAAATCACACAGTCTTTAGCAGGCATAAAAGATTCAATGCATAAAAACTGAACGAGAACTGAGACATAAAAAAGAAGCAAAAGGGCATTCATCAATAAAGATGAAGGAAGCTACCGTGTTCCTTGTGACAAAAGCAAACTCCTGCTGCGTCTTTGGAAAATTTCACATCCGTAAGAGAAAAACAAGAGCAGGAGAATATGAGTTTACAGATAAAAGCAGCTCTCCAGCAGAGAGCAACACATTCAAAGAGCTGAAGTATCCACATGACTTAAAATACCTGCCCACTGAACAGTTATACCTGAAACGCGCTCAGAAAAGCCCTAAACCCTAATCCCATCGATTTATGATGTGCTTTCATCAGACTTCATAACGTCACTGCTTTAATTTCACTTGAAGAGTCAAATGTGAAAATATGAGTTATGAGCCTTGTAGTATTTCCCTTTTTGTGTACGTGTGAGAAGGAAGGAGACCGGGAACGGCTGGCTGAGGCTCGTGGGTATTTTATTCAATAAACTCTGATTACACTCGCGCCACATGCGCATGTCAACATAAATCTTATTCTCAGTTCAAAGTGTTCAATAACTTGTCTTGCTTCAGTCGAGTCCTCTTTCTTCTGCGTTCCCACGAGTCCTCAGCCCTCTCTCCTCGAACGCTGGTTCCCGTCTGTCTTTTATACGGTCTCCCCACGCCAAATACTGCAACGAGACACAGGTGTTAGTCATTTTACACTTGACCCACCTACCGCCGCTCGTCTCTCCACTCTCTCTCTCGTCGCAGACCTCGCTGAACCACGCCTCCCCCGCCACATACCCCCACCGCCCGACTCAGGCCGGGGAGCCGATCAACCAACGGGTGATCCGCGCGTTGGTGTCCTTCATGCGGTGGAGCCACTGCAGGGATCTGAACAGAGGGTGAACTCCCGCCCCAGGAGGTAATAGCGCAGGGTGAGGACCGCCCATCTGATGGCCAAACACTCCTTCTCTATGGTGCTGTACTTAGTCTCTCTCTTCGAGAGCTTACGACTAATGTACAGCACCGGGCGGTCCTCCCCCTTCACCACCTGGGACAGGACAGCGCCCAGCCCCCGGTCAGAAAAGGGAGAGAGAAATTAGGAGAGTGCAGGAGCGGGCCACCACACAGAGCAGCCTTAACCTGGGTAAAAGCCTGTTGGCACTGCTCCGTCCACTGGACCGTATCTGGTACCTCCTTTTTAGTGAGGTCAGTCAGCGGGCTGGTGAGGTCCGAATGGTCAGGAATAAACCTTCTGTAATATCCCGCCAGCCCCAGGAACTGCCTCACCTCCTTTTTGGTCTTAGGTCGAGGACAGGTTGCAATTGCTGCTGTCTTGGCTGCTTGCTGTCTTGTATTTGGGGACGCACCTGCCCATGGCCCAAGTGGAAGCCCAGATACCTTACCTCCACCCGCCCAATTGCACATTTCTTCGGGTTGGCCGTTAGCCCCGCCCGTCTCAGCACCCCAAGGACGGCCCTTAAATGCTCCACATGACGCTGCCAGTCATTACTGTAGATGATGATATCATCCAAGTATGCAGTGGCATATGGAGCATGGGGTCGCAGAATCCTGTCCATGAGACGCTGAAACGTGGCCGGAGCCCCGAACAACCCGAAAGGAAGTGTTACAAATTGGTGTAACCCAAACGGCGTGGTGAAGGCTGTTTTTTCTTTGGACATGGGAGACAAGGGGATCTGCCAATATCCTTTCGTTAAGTCCAGCGTCGAATAAAAGCGAGCCGTACCTAACCGATCAAGCAGCTCGTCAATCCGCGGCATTGGATAAGCGTCGAATTTCGACACTGCATTCACCCCTGCGATAGTCCACACAAAACCGTACCGAGCCGTCCGTTTTAGGAACTAAAACTATCGGGCTTGCCCAGTCACTGTGGGACTCCTCAATTACTCCCATCTCCAGCATTGCCTCTAATTCTGTCTGAACCACTTTTTTTTTGTGTTCAGGCAACCTATATGGCCGGCCGCGAACTACCACGCCCGCTTCTGTCTCAATATGGTGCTGGATTAGATTAGTACGACCAGGCAGGGGTGAAAACACATCGGCAAACTCTTTTTGCAACCTTGCAATGTCAGTGAGCTGCGAGGGCGAGAGGTGATCCCCCCCCAGGGGCCAGGGCGAGAGATATCCCTTTGATGATCGCCTCTGGCCCGAGATCCTCCTCTCCACTCACTGCCGTCGCAAGCAACACTGACTCCTCCTCACTCCATTTTTTTAGGAGGTTGAGATAGTAGATTTGCCGCGAATCACCCCTGTCTGTTCGTATTACCTCATAATTGAGATCCCCTATCCGTTGTGTGACCTCAAAGGGTCCTTGCCACTTTGCTAACAATTTGGAGCTGGAGGTTGGTAGTAAAATGAGCACTTTATCTCCCGGTGTAAATTCTCGAAGCTTAGTTCCCCTGTTATACAGCCGGCTTTGTCTGTCCTGAGCCTGGAGCAAATTCTCCATAGAGAGCCGCCCCAGTGTATGGAGTTTTGCTCTCAGGTCCATGACATACTGAATTTCATTTTTGCTATCTGAGTGTCCGTCCTCCCAAGTTTCTTTCAGGACGTCTAACACCCCACGGGGCTGACGTCCAAAAAGAAGCTCAAAGGGGGAAAACCCCGTGGAGGCTTGCGGGACCTCTCGCACGGCGAATAAGAGGGGTTCCAGCCATCTGTCCCAATTTTTCGCGTCTTCCTGCACGAATTTACGAATCATTGTTTTCAATGTGCGATTAAATCGTTCGACCAGTCCGTCCGTTTGTGGGTGGTAGACGCTGGTACACACCGATTTAATGCCCAATAATTCATATAATTCGCTCAACGTGCGTGACATAAACTCGGTGCCTTGATCCGTGAGAATCTCTTTCGGGATTCCCACGCGGGAGATTAACCGAAACAGGGCGTCTGCCACACTTTTAGCTGATATAGTGCGTAGCGCCACTGCTTCAGGATATCGCGTTGCGTAGTCTACTATAACTAACGCAAAACGATGTCCCCGTGCCGATCATTCTAATGGCCCGATGAGGTCCATACCAATTCTCTCGAAGGGGACCTGCACAAGAGGTAGAGGGCGCAACGGCGCTTTTGGGGCGGCCGGTGGGTTTACCAACTGACATTCACGACACGACGCGCACCACCTGCGTACGTTCTCGTGAATGCCCGGCCAGAAGAATCGGGTCATTAAACGACTTAACGTAGCTGTCATCCCTAAATGCCCCGCCATCGGATTACAATGTGCCGCCTGGAAAAGCATTTCCCGACGGCCCCGTGGTACTAACAATTGGGTTGTATCTTCCTTTGTCTGAGTGTCTTGGGTCACTCGATACAACCTATCTTTAATAACGGCAAAATAAGGATAGGAGAGCGTGCGGTCAGGTTGGAGGATCTGCCCATCGATGGAACGGACCTGTTCAAACGCATGTTTGAGCGTCTCATCTTGGGACTGTTCCAGGGGAAAGTCATCGCGACTGGAGAGGTTTAGCCTCGCCAAGCCGCTCGGTTCCCCTGAAACAGTTCCGCTGGGTCCAGGAACAGCCTCTCCGACCTGAGCGCTCGCCCCCCTTCCCCGCCTTTTCTTTTTCCCAGAGGCACCCGTTGTCAAACAACCCAATAATTGTTCAAAAGCTGGCCAATTCGTTCCCAAAATTAACGGATGTCGGAGGCGCGGGCTAACTGCAACCTCCACACAATGATTTTGTCCCCTGAATTTAATAGTGATGGCCTTTAAGGGGTATTCCACTATATCCCCGTGCACACACCTCACCTTAACCATGCGGCCTGTATCCAATGCCCCGGATTGTATCAGGCGTTGATGGATGGAGGTCTGGTTACAACCTGAATCCACCAAGGCCAGATAGGTACCCCCCTTAATACTCACAGGTATCTGGTATAACCCGGCTTCCCAACTTCCATGACCGGGCAGTGGTCCACGAAATGGCCCGGATCCCCGCAACGCCAACAGACCGGCCCAGGCTTCCCGCCCTAGTGGCAGGAAGCGGGTCAAGGAATTGGCGTGGGGAGAGCGCAGGAACCGCGTCGAGCCCATCAGAGTGTCCCGGCCCCCCTCCCCTGACGAAGCCACGCGACCCGGCTGGACCCTCTGCTCCAGCCTTCCAACGGGGAGGTGCCCTCGGTGGTCCGGGGAAACGGGTCCTAGGGAAAGGAACGGGCTTGGGGAGTGGGAAGAGAGAGAGGCAGGGGGAGAAAGAGAGAGAGAAATAGATGGCAGGGGTTCGCCGCCCCCGGAGCACGCCGCCAGTTGATCCTCCGCCAGTTGGATGGCCAGTTCCAGCGACGCCGGCCGGTGGCACTGGACCCACTGGGCAGTCCTCTTCAGTAGCCGTGAGACGAATTGTTCCAGTACCACGAGTCCCGGAGCTGCTGCGCCAAGACAAAGGGTCGGCCTGCTTCTGCCAGTTACAGTGAACGGAAGCGCTGACGGTGTTGTTCAGGGTTAAGGCCGACCCTCTGGAGAATGGTTTAGTTTTAAATCGGCGTATACCAGGAGGTTCTGAACGGGCAGTTGTTGGGCAGCCTTCTGGGCTTCCCCCGACAGCAGTGGTATCAGCCGTACCGGCCAGCTGGTCAATGGCCACCCACATGCCTCGGCTGTTCTTTCAAATAAATCCACGAAGGCTTCGGGATCGTCCGAGACACCCATCTTCGTCAACGCCATGTGTGCGCCTGGAGTGGAGCTGGGGGAAGCCCCTTCCGTCCGAACCTCCCGGTCCAGCAAGCTCCGGAACAGCTCGCGGTCCGCCTGCTGGGCTTGCATCATGGCTCGAAATCGACCCTCCTGATCCGCCCGCAAGTCCAGCAGGGCTTGGTGGTTCTCCTGATGCAGACCCGCGAGCGATGTAATGATGTCCGCAAATGGCGTTCCCGATGTTCCTGACGGAGTTTGCATCTTGGCGGCGGCGTTCTCCTTCCTTCCCGGGTTTCAGCACCAGTGTAGTATTTCCCTTTTTGTGTACGTGTGAGAAGGAAGGAGACCGGGAACGGCTGGCTGAGGCTCGTGGGTATTTTATTCAATAAACTCTGATTACACTCGTGCCACATGCGCATGTCAACATAAATCTTATTCTCAGTTCAAAGTGTTCAATAACTTGTCTTGCTTCAGTCGAGTCCTCTTTCTTCTGCGTTCCCACGAGTCCTCAGCCCTCTCTCCTCGAACGCTGGTTCCCGTCTGTCTTTTATACGGTCTCCCCACGCCAATTACTGCAACGAGACACAGGTGTTAGTCATTTTACACTTGACCCACTTACCGCCGCTCGTCTCTCCACTCTCTCTCTCGTCGCAGACCTCGCTGAACCACGCCTCCCCCGCCACATACATTTTATACATGATGGTCCCCCTTGAAATCGGTATAAACGTTCAGCCACAGCAGCAGCAGTTCTGTTTAGTAGACTAGTGTCACATCATCCACTGACCACTTTAAATATGCATATTCTAGCATATGCATATAGCCTGTATATTCAGCCATGCTAAATGCTTCCACATTTCTCCCCTTCAAACATAATTTTTCAAACCATTTGCATAATTACAAGTGATAATGCACGTGGAGCTTTGAAAAGAAGGAAAATGGGTTCATTGTAGGGGAAGTCAATTACCATACATTGAAAATAATTACACTTCAGTATGAGCAATTTAAATACGCTTTATGGCATCATTCATAATTGTGCCCCAAGTACAAATTAATCAGACATAAAGTTTCACTTTAGCAGCTCAAGTGAATATTAAACGTTTGAACTGAATCACATGGATGGATTTTGAATCATGTACCTTTTAAATACTGATATAACCGGATGATATAAACTTTTTTTTACTCCAAAGTACACCAGACTGTAGAAATAAAATGGGTTGCAATTTTTCTCTCTGCACATTGACTTGAGAGGGATGAACAACAATTTTGTCAAATACTCAAAAAATTGTTTTGTTCAATGTTTGTTCAACAAAGTTTAGGTCGATATAATAAGAATTAAACAAGTTAAAAAAAATGTTGTTGAGTCTATGTAATACTAACTAGATTTTGAATTTAAGAATTTTACACTTAAGAAATTAAAGGGAAATAGTTCACCCAAAAACTGGAAATTCTGTCATCTGAGTTTTTTTTCTTCTGTTGAACACAAATGTATATATATATATATATATATATATATATATATATATATATATATATTAATATTTTAAAACATATTGGTAACCAAACAGTTGACAGTAGCCACTCAATTCCATAGTAGAAAAAGAAAATGGTACGGTATTTGTTGGTATACCAACATTCTTTAAAATATCGTAAATTTTTTAGGAATGTTGGAATGGTATTTTTATTTCTTATGATACGCAGTTTTCGCGTGCATATGAAACTCACTTTATGGCGTGTAATACGCACGCACTCCACACCCTAATCCTACCCAAGGGGTTTACAGTGCATAGCATACGCATGCAAAAAATCTTTTTTTTTTTTGCATCATAAGATGGTGTTTTATCCTTAAAGTCGACATGAAACGGAAGTTTTCTCAGAAAAAATGTACGGCTTTGAATGTGAATGGTTGTGGTTTGCTATTGGTGGATCTCATGTGAGTGACAGGTTGCCCCGCCCTCGCGTCGGTAAACATATCAGAAGAGAGGGAGGGGAAGTTATTTTGATTACAAGGCACACAAATTGAAAAAAAAAAGAAGATGTGCACAGATATGAATCATGCACAGACACGAATCATATTTTTATTTCTTATGCATATGCTGTGATTATTTTATCATTATTTTAATTCCTTTTATGTACAGCACTTTGAATTACCATTGTGTCTTGTCTTGCCTTCTTTTGTGTTTAACAGAAGAGAAGAAACTCATACCGGTTTGGAACAACATGAGGTTCAGTAAATGAGGACAACATTTTCATCTTTGGGTGAACTATCCCTTTAAGAATTTATTAAGTAGATACGACACTGGTAGAAGTGACATTCGCTATCACTGTGATCATAACTAGTGTGCAGCACACAGAGCTTAAGCTCCACTCTTCAGCACAATGGTAACCACAAAATTCAAAAATATTCTAAATGTCAAACATAACCGAACATTAAACACTACCGTGGATTTCACTTTACTGAAAAAGCACATCAAATATCACTTAATCTCTAAATGTGCTCTCATTGCAAAGCATACTGGGAATTACAGATCCACGACATGCCAACACAAGTGATTTATGTTCTTCCACACAAATGGGATAAAGTAAACTTTAAGACTGAACACAGTGAAATTAGGTTGTGACAAATGTTCAAAAATCACAATGCTTTAGCTCGTTTTAATTAATTTCTGTTAAAACCCACTGCAGTTCATCAACTCGTGTGCTGGTGTTTTCCCTCCAAAATGATGTGCAATTCCTGGAGGAGGAACTGGCCTAACCAAGAAAATATGAAGTTTGAAGCATTTCAGTTAGCACAAGGACAAATGAATAGACTTCTGGAATATTTCTCAATAAACGTTTTTAAATGGAATTGTTTCAAAATGCACTCCTATGTTTACTTAATTATGATTATGATGATGATGATGATGATGATAAAATCTAACTAATATGATTTCCATATTTTAAACGCTTTTAGCAAGTTATATTATATTATTGTCACGATTTGTTTTTTTATGTCTTGTTCCATGTCTGTCATGTGATTCCCTGTTTGTCATGTGATCCTGCCATGTGTCTTGTCATTGGATAATCGTTTTATTCCTGTGATCAAAGCTGAATTATCAGCATCATTACTCCAGTCTTCAGTGTCACATGATCCTTCAGAAGTCATTCTAATATGCTGATTTGCTGCTCAAGAAACATTTCTGATTATCAATGTTGAAAAAAAGTCAAATTTTTAGATACTTTTTTTTTGGATTAATGTAAAGTTATAAAAAAACTGAATTCATTTGAAATAGGAGTCTTTTGGAACATTATGAATGACATTACTGTCCCTTCCATCAATTTAATGCATCCTTGCTGAATAGAAGTAAACAATTAAAAAAAAATCCACTGACGCTGGACTTAAATACAGCATAGGACTGTTGAAGGACAGAATGTTAAAGATAGCACTTGTACTGAATTTGTCCTTGGCAGATGTAAACAGCTAAATAAAATCACATTTTAATGGATGAGCTAAGAACAAAATGCTGCTTCTATGGATGAGTCATTAAGATCTGATGAACAGCTGAACAGATGAATGAAGCAACTTTGCTGAAATGATTACAGAATGATGTGCATTTAAGTGGCGAGGCTATTTCATGTAAAGATTAAACAAAACTATATTACCTCCGTAATCAATGCATTGTCAGCATGCAGAAGAGGCTCCTGCTGAAGAGGTTATTCATTTTATAAAGCCGAAGAGGCCATTTTCCTTTTTAACCAGCTTTGTTTTGTTTTGATATTTGCAAACTGCATTGAACCTTTTCATTTAAAATTGAATTGGCCGAGGGGCTTTGTTGTCAGAGTGATCCAAAAGAAGAGTGTTTCACTGTGAGATAAGGCAACACTAATGGCTCACGGCATCTGTGACAACGGAAGCGATGTGCATGATTTCCAAAGTGGTTTGAGGTATTTTGAGTCTTTCTATATCTGAGGGCAAATGGCTGTGACTGCATCTGAGCCAAGGATCATGGGATATGCCATGCATGCGTCTGATGTGATTTTGCAGAAGCCTGTGCTGCTGTCATATTTCTGAAGGTTTCTCGAATCGAATCGGCACATTAGTGCAGAGTCGTGCAAACTAGAGCTTTGGGTACTGATATACATATTGATTCAACTTAATTCGGAGTATTTCTTTATTGCACAATGCACATTGCTTAATATTAAGCCTAAAATTAAAATTACACTCTTAAAAATAAAGGTTCCAAAATAGGGGTCATAGAAGAACCCTTTTGGTTCCCAAAAAACCTTTTAGTGAATCGTTCTAAATATAACCATTTTTTGAGATGATTTGGCCGCTTATTCCACCTAGTGTCAGTTAAAAAATTGTCCAAAAGTAAATTTTGTATTAACTTTGAGAAAGGTTTGTGTAAGATAAATAATCATTCTGTTAAATTTAATGTAATGGGTCTTTATCTGCATCATTGACCTCATAAAGAACCATTTTGTTCCACAAAAGTTTATTTATAGTGGAAAAAGGTTCTTGAGATTATTAATATGTTCAAAAACTGGTTCTTTTTAGAACGATTCACTAAAATGTTTTTTGGGAACCAAAATGGTTCTTCTATGACCCCTATTTTGGAACCTTTATTTTTAAGAGTGTACTATTAAGGTATATCACTGTATAATATCAGTCTTTAAATACAAGATACTTAAACTTGCAATAGTTCCATTTTAGCACAATTTAGCACTACTTCTATAACTAAAGTGCATTAAGTTAAGTGCAAAATTAGTCGTTCCATTTAAAGTGTCCCGCGTCTTGCATACTGGCGGTGCTGCCGTTTCAAAATACCACAATGATACTCGGGGATGTCTGGTCATGTAAAACCATATAAAAGCCTTCCTCTTGCAGCAACATCTCCTCTCTACTCCTCTGATTTGTTTACTGGCATGAGGGCGGGGCAACCTGTCAGTCACATGAGATCCACCAATAGAAAACCACAACCGTCCAAACAATTCCACAAAATCAAGCCCTCCCCTACATTTGTTCTTGTACAGAAGCTGTCTGGGATATATGTCCCAATAGAGAAGAAAAGATTCACTTTAAGGGACTTAAATGGTAAAACAGCACCTTATACCAGTCCAGATATATACACTTTTATAGCTTATAGTGAAAATGTGGATCCTATACTGAACGAGAAAAAACAATGGGGGGATAGGCCGGATGAGGCCGGGAATGATTGGAAAATGATCCAAGCTGTCTAAGTGTTGAACAGCAGGTGCTCTGAGGCTGAGCTTGCAACATGGCAATCCAGGTGTCTGCCAACAGAGAACACCTGCCTTCAAATAGAGCTATTTCTGCAGTGTCATTTTTCTGGCAGACTGTACACAATACTGCAAAAGAGCTGTATAAGATGTTGTTTTATCCTTAAAGTCGAAATGAAACGGAAGTTTCCTCAGAAAAAATGTAGGGCTTTGAATGTGAATGGTTGTGGTTTGCTATTGGTGGATCTCATGTGAGTGACAGGTTGCCCCGCCCTCGCGTCGGTAAACACATCAGAGGAGAGGGAGGGGAAGTTATTTTGATTACAAGGCACACAAATTGAAAAAAAAAGATGTGTACAGATATGAATCATTTATAATAAATATTGCAATATTCCATAAAAAAATAAGAATTGAGAGAATACAAAAGCCAGATGGATTATATTAAATACTCACATTTTAATGTGATTTTTCAAAAAAAAAAAAATGTATGGATAATCAAGTATACCTAAAGTAAGTGTTCATCTTGAAATATTATAAACAATATAAAAGTTATTTTTACGTTTAACATAAAGACCACTACCTGAAGTGGGGCATTTTTACATTTATACTAAAAGGCTTTTGCTTGCTATGAAAAAGTATAAACTATTAATCAGACGACAGAAGGCATGCATGTAGGGAGAGTGTGTGCAACAGGTTATGTCAGTTTTGATCATGTTGACAATTTAGCGGCCTTAGAAATTAATATCAAATATGAGGGTTAAAGGCTGCTTATTGGATCAATAGAGTATAGATGTCATATTATTGAGAGTTTAAGGGTTATCCCATTGGCAGACATTTATTTTTATTGTAAGTATATATCACTTAATTTTAAGTTTTAATTTTAAGATTAATTAATGATATTAATTAATGAGGGAGGGGGGTGGCATCAACAAACATGATTTAATATCTTAATTAAGTTTGCTTCTCAAGTAAATGTGTCTAGATTTAAGAATGTTCAGATATTTGTACTGGAAAACACAAAAATACTGAGGAATAAATCTTTTTTTGCGGTGCCTATTGGACAATCAGCGGCCAGATCAAACCAACAACCTTCTGGTGACCAGCTTTGAGCACCATTAAACATCTCTAAAAAATGGATCTGACAACCACCTCAATGATTCAGCTGTTGTGATGCCTGGAAAATGAACCCATTTAGACCTTCTGAAGTGGATGAGGACGCTTCTTCTAAGACAACTTTTCAAGGTCCCTGTAGGAATTTGGTCAGAGCTATTAGACTAAAGGCTTTGAGCTGCTGAAAGTATCTCTGCAGTCTTTTAAGGGTTCATGTGGTGAACGTACTGGGGGTTCTGGAAGTAATGCAGCCTGTATGAGGACTTTGTTCTTTGGATTGTCAGAGTTCTCAGTCTATCTTTGATCACGAGAAAAGCGTCTGCTGACTTTCCTGGAGCTCTGGTCCCCAGTGCGATCCGAACACGAGCTATAGGCTGTCCTGAAGCACGCTTTCCCCGTGCCTCTGATTCTGCATGAACAGACAAGAGGGTTAGAAAGGCATTCAATTTTTCTTTCAGAAGAAAGCTGGATCACTAGAGGACTGTCAGAACCGACTTGCAGGCACCCCGGGGACATGTGATCAGTCTCAGCGGCAGCTGGATGAATGGTTGACTTCTACTGTCCTCACTCATCAGCCGGACGGTCATCATCCATCTCCAATACCCTCAGTTTAAAGCCGCACTTTCAAAGACTCGCCTGGAGAATTCTGTGGCTTGCTACTATTTTCAGCATTGCTCTTCAGTGAGATAAGAAGTTTGCAAATAGCTGCCTTATAAGGGAGCGACATATTTAAAATGAAACCCCTCAAATGACTGTCTTGTCAAATGCTTAGATGTAAATGTGTTCGTAATGCTCTGAATAGGCAGTAAGTAGGGGTGCTTTGAATGTACCGATTGGGAATTGTTTAAATCCGAGTGTTCTGATTTAGATCATCTTACTGAAATTGTGACTAATTATATTGAATTTTGTGAAGATCTGGTAATTCAAAAGAAACCTTGCATAGTTTTTCCGAATAATAGGCCTTGGATTACTAAACATGTAAAAAATTCGATTAACCTAAGGAATATTTATTTTAAACAAGGCGATAGTATTCGGTACAAAGAAGCCAATAAATTAGTTAGAAATTAGATCAAATTAGCAAAATTGCGGTGTAAGGAAAGGATAGAAATTATGTTTACAAATGGGAAGTCTCATGTAGCGAAGTCTATAATCGGAACTAAACAGAAGAATAAATGTATTATTTTAGAAGGAAAATCTGATCATGAACTAGCTGATGATTTTAACTCTTTTTATACACGTTTTGATAATCATGATTTTTCAAAAGAACTGTCTGATTATTGTGGGAATTCAGTGACTCAGAATACTATTGTTAAATTTCAAATGAATAAAGCTGATGTACGTAGTTGTTTTAAACAGGTTAAGGTTGGGAAAAGTCCAGGCCCTGATTACATTGGTGGAAGGCTGTTGAGGAACTGTGCAGAGCAGCTTTCAGGGATTTATTCATTTATTTTTAATGAATCATTACAACTTTCTAAAGTCCCTCGTTTATGGAAAGATGCATTGTGGTGCCAATTGCGAAAAAAAGAAGTTCTCCTTCTCTGGAAGATTATAGGCCTGTTGCACTAACCTCCTTGGTTATGAAATCTTTTGAAAAAATAGTAATGAAGGAGATTTTAGCTTTAACACAGTCAGCACTTGATCCTATGCAGTTTGCATACAGATCTGGCAGAGGAGTTGATGATGCCACCTGTACCCTACTGAATGATTTTAAGACATTTGGAAGGCAAAAAAAGTCATGTACGTTTACTATTTATTGATTTTTCTTCTGCTTTTAATTGTGTTCAGCCTTTTATTTTGGCAAAGAAATTGATTGATAATTCTCACTTAGATTTTATCATTGTGTGTTGGTTGGTGGATTTTTTTAACAAATAGATCCCAAAGAGTACGTGTCAATGGAGTGTTGTCGAATGTATTGTTGTCTTCTACTGGTACTCCACAGGGTTGCGTTTTGTCCCCTCTTTTGTTTTCTTTATATACTGACGACTGACTTACTTTTAATGGGAGACACATTGTCAGATTTGCGGATGATTCTGTGATCGAGTCGCTTCTTAATGAGATTGAATCAGACTTTGGTCCAGTGACAGATCATTTTATCAAATGGTGTGACGCTTCATTTCTAAATATTAATGCTTCAAAAACAAAAGAGATGTTCATTGATTTCCGTAAGAAGAACCTGTGTTGCCTTCTGTCATACAGGGACATCTGGTAGAAGTGGTTACACAGTATAAATATTTAGGGACTGTAATTTATGACAAACTACAATTTGAGGCAAACACTGATATTATAAGAGGACAGGCTCTTCAGCGTATGTGTTTACTAAGGAAACTTCGAACCTTTAACATGGATGTGTCTTTTATGAAAATGTTTTATACCTGTTTTATCGAGGCTGTTTTAAGTTTTTCTATTATTTGTTGGTATGGTAATCTTAATGTTAAGAATAGGAGGAAGTTGACAAGCATAGTTACAATGTGTAGCAAGATAGTTGGGATTGACTTAAGGACTATCACACAAATTTACGAGCATAGGATGATTAGGAAGGGCCAGTTAGTCCTTTCTGATGTCACTCACCCATTATGTAGTGAACTTCAATTACTTCCTTCAGGACGGAGATTTAAACCCCTTGTGTAAATCAAATAGATACAGAAATTCCTTTATACCTGCTGTAATTAGGTTTTTAAAGGATTGATTGTAATCTGTGTTTTGTGTTGTGATATGTGCATGTGTATACTGCTGTCTACACAAAGAATTGCCTTTGAGGACAATAAAGTTTAAAGAAGTATGCTACACAAATGAGTTGATTCCAATGGAGTTTAAGCTAACAACTAAATAAATGCAAAGCAAGCACATTTTGACTAAATAAGTCAATTTTTATTAGATTAAATAGTTTACACAATTATTTATCAATAGTATTGAATGAAATATATTATTTTCCTTTGCCTCTATCATGGCAGCAACTCAATGCATTAAGGCATGTAGACATGATCAAGACGATCTGCTGGAGTTCAGACTGAGCATCAGCATGTGGAAGAAAGGATTTAAGTGACTTTAAATGTGGCCTGAATGTATTTCAGAAACTGCTGATCTACTGGGATTTTCATGCACAACCATCTCTAGGGTTACAGGGAATGGTCCAAAAAATAGAAAATATCCAGTGAGCGGCAGTTCTGTGGGAGAAAATGCCTTGTTGATGTCAGTAACTCAAATAAGCACACCGAGGTCTGCAGAAGAGCATCACTGAACACACAACACGTCCAACCTTGAAGCAGAAGAGCTACAGCAGCAGAAGACACACACCGGTGTCACTCCTGTCAGCGGAGAACAGCAACTCAGGCTACGATTCACAAAATTAGACAATAGAGGATTGGAAAAACATCGCCTGGTCTGATGAGTCTCGATTTCTGCTGCAACATTCAGATGGTAGAGTCAGAATTAGGCGTGAACAACATGAAAGATCATGGATCCATCCTGCCTTGTCTCAATGGTTCAGGCTGCTGGTTGTGTAATGATGAGTTATATATTTTCTTGGCACACTTGGGCTTTTACCAATTGAGCATCGTTTAAACGCCACAGCTTACCTGAGTATTGTTGCTGACCATATCCATCCTTTGTGACCACAGTGGACCATCTTCTGATGACTACTTCCAGCAGGATAACGCCATGTCACAAAGCTCATCTGAAACTGGTTTCTTGATCATGACAGTGAGATCACGAAACTCAAACGGCCTCCACAGTCTCCAGATCTCAATCTAATAGAGCAGATTTGAGATGTGGAGGAACGGGAGATTCACATCATGGATGTGCAGTCGACAAATCTGCAGAAACTGTGATGTGATCGTGATAATATGGAGCAAAATATCTGAATAATGTTTCCAGCACCTTGTTAAATCTCTGCCACGAAGAAGTTCTGAAGACAAAAGGGGGTCAAACACGGTACTAGCAAGGTGTACCTAAAAGTGGCCGGTGTGTGTGTGTGTGTGTGTAAAATAAAAAAATAAATAAAAAAGTCTCTTCTTCATTAAAAAAGTACAAAAACAACTTACGCATGTCTCTGAAGACAGAAACAAAATAATCAATAAATGTCTCATCGGTGTAAACTAGTAAATGTTATGAAGCATTACATTTTACAAAACTGATATGAATAGCTCAGGGAAAACACCTGTTCTCTCAAAACACACACAAACATACAAATGTGTTTAGCAGACCTATTAAATCGCATGGTAAAGCATATGACTTTTTTTTCCTTTAAGGTTGAATTTCACAAACTTGTCTGGGTAATTTTTCACCTACAAATAAAACAAAACATTAAAAAATATGTTGCATAAAGACAAAGCATATTTTTAGGAACAATAACAAGTTATGTTTTTTGCATTGTGGCATTAAAATTAAGTATATCCCACATTTGACAAATGTATCATTCTAATTGTTAAAATAATTACATATACATAGATTATAGTTGTATTTGTTGTACAATCATAAATACATTGTATTATAAGAATCTAATGAAAATTGAGATTATAAAAATAATAGTATGAAAAGTAAGGCTACACTGTGGGTAAATGTGCTTAATTGTCATTAAAAAATGAACAAAGATTTTTTCAATAAACATTTTTTTTCAATATTTTACAACAACTATAAAAGACATGTAAGTGAACCTTATTTTTACAAACCTGGTTTATTTGAGGTTAGTAAAGATCACATTATTTTACAGTACAAAACCATGATTCACCAAAACCTCTATCCAGAATAACTGCAGAGATCAGCTGGCAAATAAAATCATACCCACTAACTAGCTGTAATAGTACACACTCATGGCCCTATGACATCACTTCCTTCTGCTCAGTGTGCAAGAAATCTAACAGGTTTGAGTCTAGGCTTTCCTCATGATGATGTAGTACATGGCATTTGGTGACCGCACTTCCTGAGATTTGTCATTCAGTTTCTGCCTGATTGTGATAGTTCTCTAAGAAGAGGGCTGCTCAATGTCCGTCTGCGCTTTGATTGGTTGAGAGTCACTTGACGCAGTTTCCTTTCCCCCTTCTTTTGTCTCTTCTTCTACTTTAACATCTTTCTTGCAGTTTATCTCGCCACCCTGCTCTTTCTTCTTTCGTTTCTTTGGTACAGCGTGTTTATTTTCCTCTATCTTCAGCTCGATCTTTACTTCCTTTTTCCAGGCTCCGAAGGGGAGGATGTCCAGGTCTCCACCTGAGCTTTCACACAGCGTTGGCCCCGCCCACTCAGGAACATCCAATCCCAGCAGCTTCATCAACTGACCCGTGACCTCATCGACGTAGCCATGGATACACAGGTGGGCGTGCTTGTCCTGCAAAAAACAAGTAGCACTGTTAAGTAAAAACAACCCGAGAAATTTTAAAGGAATAGTTCGCTAAAAATCCATGAACATAAATGATGATGAGCCATGTTATAAATAAAAAGGCGCCATAAACAAATTGTGATCTCATAAAATAGCTTTTTGTGTATGACAATTTAAGCCATTATTCACTAAAATCAGCCACCATCACATACATTGTATGACTTAAAAAATTGGGGACTTTTCAAACGTTTATCATGCTTTATGCCCATCACTTTTTTTGTGTTCCACAGAAGAGGGAAAGTCATATGGATTGCAGAATTGTGTAATTGGAGGAGTTTGAATTTTTTGCATGCTCTAAACATACCTCGGCATCCGTGCTTGCTTAGGTCTCTCCAGCGCTGGAAAGCTTTCCTAATATTAACGAGGGGCTTAGGCCATCCAGATATCTCTTTCTACAGCCTTTCTTCAAATCTCCCTTTTGCTCACTCTCTCCTCCCCAATCATGAGTGGACACACCCCCTACTGTTGATTGGCTCACTCTCTCTCCTCTCCCATCATGTGTCCACGCCCCATGCTGCTGATTGGCTCACTCTGTCCTACCCGTCATGAATAGACACGCCCCCTAACGCTGATTGGCTACACGTTTGTTATGGTGCTCAGTCCAATCCACTTTCAACAGTTGATCGCTTACTGCACCTTTAAGAGTTTGATTAAACTGAAATGTAAATTTCCCTGAATAAACGCAACTTTTTTTTAATAAATGTGAAAAATCATCTACATTATGGTTAAAAGTTTGGGGGTCACTAAGATTTTTTTAAAGAAATACTTTTATTCAGCGACGATGCATTAAATTAATCAAAAGTGACAGCAAAGACTTAAATAACGTTACAAAAGATTTCTGTTTCAAATAAATGCTGTTATTTTTAACTTTCTATTCATCAAAAAAATCCTGACAACAATATATCATGTTTCGACAAAAAATGAAACAGCAAAACTGTTTTCAACATTGACAATAATAAGAAATGTTTCTTGAGCAGCAAATCAGCATATTAGAATGATTTCTGGAGGATCATGTGACACTGAAGACTGGAGTAATGATGCTTTGATTAACAGGAATAAATTACATTTTAAAATATATTCAATTAGAAAGCAGCTATTTTAAATGGTAATAATATTTCAAAATATTACTGTACTGTATTTTTTGATCAAATAAGTGTAGTCTTGGTAAGCATAAAACTTCTTTCAAAAACATTTAATAAATCTTAACACCCCCCAAACTCTTGAACGGTGGTGTATGTGCTCCTTGAATGCATTTTTTTTTAATTCTCTGCAAGTCTGAATGAAATACTATTTACAAATAAATTAACACTTTAATCAAACTCAGCACAGCCAGATTACCGACATTAAAAAATTGCCCAAGAAATGTCAAAGTCTATTCCTTCACATGTTAAAAAGCTATAATACCATAAACTCCCCCTCCCAAAATCTGACATGTGGAATAACACGTTGTATATATGTCAGGCATTGAATTTCAAACAAGATTTATAGAAAATAAATCCAATTTGGGAACTGAGATGTTGACGAATTGGAAGCTATGACTCCGAGGTAAGTCACATATATATAACCTTCAGATGAAACATGACTCAAACATGGGCCGATAACAACACGTCTTAAAATTAATAGGATTAATCCATTAAAAACATTCCAGCACATGATGAGATCAGAAAGGAAACGACACACTGACGATACAAGCTTAAGAGAAAACCCAAAGCTGCAAAGCTTCTTAATCAAGGTTGTTAAAATAAAGAGAATGAATGGTCAGAAAGGGTTTAGCGCAGCTGTGCTTTTGAAGGACACTAATCCGAGTGTGTGTGATGCTGTGTGCTCACACATGCTGACAGAATTCTAACTACTATGTATTTGTACACGCGTGTGTACTTTAGTGTGGGTGAGGACTAAGATAAACTGTTAGAAACCTTCTGAGCTGCTCTGCTGTCTGCACTGAAATTGATTCTTATACACTACCGTTTAAAAGTTTGGGATTGATAAGACTATTTTTGAAAGAAGTCTCTTCTGCTCACTTACTGCATATATCAAAAAGACAGTAAAAACAGCAATTATTGTGAGATATTATTACAATTTAAAATAAGCATTTTATATGTGACTATTTCAAAACGGAATTGTTCCTGTGATCAAAGCTGTATTTTCAGCATCATTACTCCAGTCTTCAGTGTCACATGATCCTTCAGAAATCAGGATAATATGCTGATTTGCTGCTCAAGAAACATTTATGATTATTATCAATATTGAAAACACGTGTGCTGCTTCATATTTTTGTGGAAACTGATGTTTTTCAGGATTATTTGATGAATAGAAAGTAGAAAATGAACAGCATTTATTTGAATTAGAAATCTTTAGAAACATTATAAAATGTCTTTACTGTCACATTTGAATAATTTAATGCATCCTTACTGAATAAATGTAGTAATGTCTTTAAAAATCTGACTTCAAACTTTTGAACAATAATGTAAGTAACTCTTAAACACTGTCAAACAAACGGTGCTCCTCAAGTGAGATTTGACAATTCACTTCAAAAGACATCATCTGCTACAAACATTATTTGTCAAAGCTTTGTGCATTTTGAGTGAGACGTACATGCTTTGTAGGCTGAAGGTTGACTATAACCAGCTTTCCTCCCGTGCGTTTGGTTAGAAGAGGAAGATCTCCACTAGGTTTAATTTGAAGAGATGTACCCAAGGTCAAGGCCAGGTCAGCTCGCCTGTGAAGAGAGACACAATATCAGCCGCTGGGGTCTGGATTGGTGAGTAGGTTCATTCACATTAGTCTCAGTCGGTACAGCCACAGGGCATCTGAGTCACAATGCACACAAATGTCACGCTTCTGGAAGTGTGACTGTCCTTCTAATGGTCTTTTCCTGCTTCATTAAGACCAATAAAATGCTTAATTCTTCTTAACCTTCAAGTGGTCATTATGTAAGCAATAAGGCCCGAGAGGCTGTGCTGTATCGCGAATAAGTCACGGCTGAATGGCGTTGTTAGCTTCAATGCACGTTGCTATGAGTGGTTGCTAGGGGTATTGTGTAGTGATACATAGAACCGTTGGGTGAAGCGGCCATACGCTGATTTCACGCAGCCGTTGTTTTGAAATCTAAAGCGAGGCTCCGGTGGGAAGAAAACCGGAAGTGTCGCCTTTAATCACAGGAGAGTCGCGAATGCAATGGCGTATTGTTGTGTTTAATGTAGAAATAAGTTATTCTAAAACTGTCCAATATAATTCAGAAAGTAAAAAAAAAGCAGAACTACATATAATACATATCCTATATTGGATATTAACATCAAATAGTGTAAATCGCGGCAGCAGATTCAGGTTGGTAGTCCGAGGCATTGTTGTTTATTTTTACTTCCGGGGTTCTTCCCACCGGAGCTTCACTTTCGATTTCCAAATGGTGGCTGCGTGAAATCTGCGTATTGCTGTGTTTTATCGTGAATAAAACTGTGGCTATTGAGAACAAAAAATGGCTATTGAGAATCAAGGACTGGAACTAACCATTTTATAAACCACAAATAAACTATCTATCACAAACAATCTGTCGTTTGTACATAGTTTCTTCTTTGATTTCATTCATCATTTATTGATTACAATTTTTAGCATTAATATGCAAAACCTGTGAAGAACATGTCTCAGTCATATTTTAACTTCAAGGTAAAAGAAAAAAAAATAAGATGTTATATATCACATAAAGAAAGAACTAGGATGTTTTGGACTGTTGTCATGACAACACTGTAATGGGCAAAAAACATCCCATTCTCATTTTTGTAAAAAATAAAATAATAAATTATACTGCTTTTCAATGTCTAATATTATTTGATTAAAGCTTTTATTAATATTTAAATTAGCTTTTATTTTTATATTTTCAGTTTTTTAATGCTAGTTAAAAAATATTTTTATATTTATCTTTAATTCATTTTTAGTTCAGTTTAATAATCGTCATACTTGAAACAAAAAAAATAGTTTGGAAATTTAGTTATCTTCTAATATTTATATTTAATTTGATTTCAGATTCATTTAAATTAATGAAAACCAATTAACAGTTTTAGTTAAAAACAACCTGCCTTTAACCTGCTGTTTTAAATAACAAAAATGATTACAGTATTTAAATGTAGTGTATATTAACACAGCAAAACCTATTACTTTAAATGAAACATTATGGTAATGAGAATTAGACAAGGACATGTGCTAATAATAAAATAAAAATGTCAATGCAAAAAATCTTAAATTTAAAGTATAGAAAATATTTGGTAAAATAAAAGACAAAGTATGGTAAAGCAGAAATTTAGCATTTAAAAATGAATATAGAACATTTTGAAACAAGTGAAATGGGTCATACTGGTTGACTGGCTAGTGGACCGTTTGCCTGCTTCACAAGTCTTTACAAGAACTGCAACATGAGCAAAGATGTACACGAACCTTGTACCTGTAGTCACTGCTGAGCTCTTTTTATCTGAACATCATTACCTTTATAAAGTACAAGCTTCAACAGACACAGTACAATACTTACATTTAATCAAATATTCATTAAGAGCTGATTATCTATCCTGCACACAAGATAATGAATACTGGTTCACTAAAAGCTCCATTAATTATCCATTAACTACTGTCACTTAGACAAATAATCACTTTCTGTGCATGACTAAAAGAAAGATAGGCTGAAAAAACAGACCAAATAATAACAATAAAAGAAATCCAGACATCTTTCAAAATGAATTATTGCAGTCTTCTAAAGAAACCACAAGTGACCTCAGACCATGAGAGAGACAACTGAAAGAGTGAAAGCAGTGAATATGAGAAGTACGAATCCCCTTTGTCTGAACAGGAGCTGGTAGGAGTCTGATTGCTTTTCTCATGTGGTCGGAGTACACTCATCGTGCTCGTCCTGATTTCACATGAACACAGCATCAATCCCAGAATACCGTGCGTCAACTGTGAAACCTACATGCTTAGACATGCTTTTACCTACAACACATTTGAAGGACATGCCTATATAGGAGTGGTCACATATCAAATACATTTTGCATGCAAAAAAGTTCCATTGTCTATTGTCAATAGTGTAGTGATGTATGAAGCACAGCTCACACATTACTCACTTTCAAACCAAGCAGCTTTTTATCGGTCAATGCAGTGAATACGCATGACCAACAGCAAAATCGGCATGGGGAAATCTTTTGCCCTCATGCCAAATTCCAGATTGTGTGGAATCCTATCGGAATGCTTGGATGCAAAAAACCCTAGAACAACGGTAAATGTGACTGCACTTTAAGACTGACCTGCAATAGGAAACATCAGCGGTCAACTAACTTGATTACAAAAATGACACCATGTTTCATAAGCATAATATTAAAGCTGCATCACATTATGAAATATATAAACAAAGACAAACCAATCGAACAATAAAACGAAAATGCATGATCAAATTTGACTAGAAACTGGACTTCAGAGTAATGTTTGCCTATGTTCACTGCATTAGTGAAATAAAAGTTCCCTAATTGCAAGTATGAGCAATAGTATGCCCTACTTACAGTAGCAAGCACCATTAATAACACACATTCCAATGTTTATATATGAAGGATCACATTCTTAAATCATGTAATATCGAGTGATCTTGTAAACTAGGAAACAAAGTTATATATTATGCAGCTTTGTAGTCCTATGCCTTAAAGCAAACTCTTGACAGCTTTAACAAATGAACGTATGCATTACATTCAATGAATCACTGGAGGAACTCAAATTATAACTACTGTGCATTACAAAATAGAAAGGGAAAAAACATATTCAAGGTCACATTTATTTCCATCAAACTCCAGTGGATTTTACAAGCATGTGGAAACCCAGAGGACAGTTGCGGGTCAGATGTGCAGCAGGGGTTGTGGGATGTTTTGTATGCGTGTGTGTCTGTGTGTATAGACTGCAGTACGTTCACCGTAATATGATTAAGCTGGATCTGGTGCTGTTGATACAATGATGAAGACTGAGGAATTAAGGAATTCTGGTTCTGATTCCGAGTTCTTTTAATACTTAGTAAGGAAGCACTTTCAGACACATTTAATCTAATAATTATAACTGAAAATGAAATAGTTATATGTAATTATAATTGCAACACTTTGTGCAGGAAGTGAGGTCAAGTTTACGATGCATCACTGCCAGAACTGTAGCAGTTTGGCTATATAAACTAATGTATAATTTTGCGATACCTTAACCTAAATGGTTCATGATTCATCACTCTTTAAAATCGGCATGTGATTGCAATTATCTTCGCGCTCATCTTTTCTCCTGTATTTTGAAGTTTATCTGAGTGAAACAGATTGATTTGAAAAAATAATTGTGTCGAACAGGACGGCCGAGGGACGTGAGAGAACGGCGCGAGGCCGGTGGTGCGATTGCTAATGAGCAACACATGTGAGGCACACCGGTCTCGCATCTCTCACGGAGGAGCGGAAGCATAAAGGAGGAGCGACGACGTTGATGATCGAGAGAGGAACAGGCCTGTGTTTTAGTTTTAGTTTTTTATTTTAGCCAGCAGTCGTCCGCGAGGGGCTGCTGGCGGTATTTTAGTTTGTTTGTTTTATTTTAATAAAGTTTCTTTGATTGTTCGCCGGTTCCCGCCTCCTTCTTCCCTGAACATTGTTACAATGATGATGTGCATGGATAAATCATTTATAATAAACACGACGGTTCCATAACAAAACATTTTGAACCAATTTGCATATGTTTTGTTAACAATTACTTCAATTTATTTTTCTTTACTCGATCTTTACAAATCATCTGCAGTCAAATCATCAAAAAATCAACAAATTGGCATATAGTCGTGAAATCTTTGCAAGCATCACTGTCACAACTCCCTGAGGATACCACATAAATTGGGTTACAGCTCCACCAACCAGTGTTATTTTAGTATCATTGAATACTACAAGTATAGTTTGTCATTAGTAATTTAGTAGTGTTAACTTTTTTTTTTTATGTTTATATGCTTTTAACTTGTTAGTACATCAAGTAATTGTGTTTTCTAAATTCACCTATCAATCACCAAACAAATGTGCCCAACCTTCCTTTGGTCCTGTAAGTGCTGCTTGCCTTGTCAATGCACACCGTTCTTGATTACCTAAATATAATGGCCTTCTCTCTATTGTTAGAGCACACCTTCCTCATTCAGTCTCAGTCTCGGGATATTTATTTTCCTTACCTGCATGCCTCATCAGCTCTATTCAGGTCTCTGTCAGGCAGTGAGTCCTCCCAGTCCAATATAGTGCTGATCAGCTTACCTCTGCAGAGAAATTACACACACACACACACACACACACACACACACACACACACACACACACACACACACACACACACACACAGATGAGACAGAACAAACAGCTCATGACAAGCACAGATATCTGAGGGGGCGTATGCGCAGGACGCTTTCTTGCTATTTTAAAATTGTTTTGTGAACATACGTCAGATGGACAAGTCAAGTAAGAAAGCTGGGCAGCAATGTCAATATCAAGCTCTGTTACTTTTGCTCTTTTACATGTTTTAACTAGTGACTTGCAGTCGTTCGGGATAACCAGGGTTATTATCGTTAACAAACTTAAAAAAAAAAAAAAAAAAAAAAAAAAATTTGCGTTACTTGGAAAAAACCAAAAAAAACTTAAGCTTATTGTATTTCAGTCAATAAAAGTTAAAAAAAAATCAACAAAATGACTAAAACTTACAATAAAAACGGAAAATACAAAAATAAAAACTAATTTTAAATATTAATAAATGCTACAATAGTATATTAATGATACTAAAATGACTGGTGAATACAGGATAGACATTTTAAAAATCATGTCACACAGAATATTTCTCTGCTGCATTATCAGAGAATGCTCAGGGCTGGATTATGAAGCCAATGACAACAAACTGTGTGAGCTTTCCACTAGGGCCCCTGAGGCCCCTCAGTACATACTAGAGCTGGCTGATAAGGCCAAAAAATATCTCTATACTTTTTGGCTGAACGCATTTTTGATAAATTTCATAAATGTTTCATGGCCCCCAGAATATTTAGTTGTATGAATATCTGAACATGAAATATATCAAAAGAAAGAACAGCCCACCCTGCTTTAAAAAAAAAAAAAAAAATACAGTCCTATAGCTCGTCCTGGGTCGACATGAAAACAAATATAGGGAATGTAACCATGTAAGCTAATGCTATATATTATGTGCCCCCCCAAAAAAAACCTTACTTGTAGGTTTACAATTCTACATTTAATGTCCTTCAACATATATTTGAGTTAGAATTATTGCGCTCTTATTCTATTGCGCTCCATCAGTTTTGGT
Organism: Meda fulgida; assembly: GCA_030578275.1. NCBI lineage: Eukaryota > Metazoa > Chordata > Actinopteri > Cypriniformes > Leuciscidae > Meda > Meda fulgida. Next base: position 4,289,308 of record CM060617.1, on the reverse strand, counting down.
GACTTCACTGAAGTCTGTGAAGTTTAGCGGAGACTCGCTTGCAGGCTTGCCTGCCGGACAGCAAAATAGAAATATTTGCATGACTTTCTAACATTTACAGATGGAGAATATACCTGTAAAATGTAAGTTATGCACTGAGGAAAGGCATTAAACAGCACAAGTATCTGTCGAAGCCCTTAAAGGGACACTACACTTTTTTTGGAAATAGGCTCATTTTCAAACTCCCCTAGAGTTAAACAGTTGAGTTTTACCGTTTTCAAATCCATTAAGCCGATCTCATAGCTTAGCATAGATCATTGCAAAGTTCCTTGATTATTACACAGGAATAAGAGTATAGTTCCTAGCCATATCAGCCTAGAAAATCGAAACTTTTCTTTTTCTTAGTTCACGATGTAACTACAGAAGAGGCAAGTTTTAAATAGGAAAAATATTGAAACTCCTTGGTAATTTTTTGAGAGAGATGCTAACGGTCTAATCAGATTCAAAGATCTATGCTAAGCTATGCTAAAAGTGTTACCGCCAGACCCAGAGATCGGCTGAGTGGAATAAAAAACGGTAAAACTCAACTGTTTCACTCTAGGGGAGTTGGAAAATGAGCCTATTTCCAAAAAAAGTGGAGTGTTCCTTTAACATGAAGCAGGTCTCATGTTTAGGACAAATTGGATTGATGGGGGAGCCCAGACTGCACAGCAATACACAGACAGAATAGATATGTGTGTGAATAGTCTTGAAATTCTGGGTCCCTCCATCATGGAAAATCAATAATGGACCTGATCTGGTCCATTCCTCTAAAATGGTGCAATCACCTGCAAGATCGGAGTCCTCTGGAACGTGTGACATCGCAGTAGCGTCCGGTCGGCTTCAGACCCATCACTCCAGTTACCGTGTCCCGAACATACTGCCTGAAACAGCCCAGGGCACGAGTGCTTATCACTGTGGCAATATGTTAACACATATTGTTTGTCTTGTGGCTGTACTATTTGAACAAAGTATTTTAATGTTTACAGATTGGCCCCATTCACTTTTATTGTAAATGCAAGTCATTGTAAGATTGATTTATTTTTTAAAGTAGAGAAAAAAAGGAAATTAATTTTTTTGGTAATGAAACCCAAATGGTGTCGATTGAGCTTAGGTTGTATGATGACAATGAACTTGCAATATTGCTTTAAACTGGGATGAGAGGAAGTACTTTAACATGCAAAAGTACATACTTTAAAAGTCATTTAAAACTATTTGTTAAAACAAGCTTATGTTCAGATGAAACAGGGTTTCTGCCGGTCTTTAAAAGTTCTTAATTTGCCCTTACACATTTTAAGGCCTTAAAAAGTTCTTAAATCAGAGCAGAAATGTTACATTCAGAAAGTTATGGCATTAAATGTTGCATGCAATGCAAAAAAATAAATCTCTTCCTCTGTATTTTTGTCCTGTTTTCTAATACAAATATCTAAATATCTATCATTCAAGATATTTTTTACTTCTGTAAAATGAATAAGAAGTAATGGATATTTGTTATAAGTTGTATTTTCAAGTAATGCTAATACAACTCATGTCATTGTGTTTCTCCCTAGACATTTACATTTAAAAGAACATATTGATGTATTGTGTTTCCTACACTGGTGCCGAACTTCATAAAGTCTGCAGACACCCTGTGAAAGCTGTTTCTGCTACTATATGCTGCTAGTCAAATAAATGAGTTAAAAGTGTGTCTTTTTATACTATTATCTGCCCTTAGCAACCAGTAACACAGCAATAAGTTTAAAACCGTACTGAATGTCTTCTGCTTGTAAAGCATCTCAGACTACATGAGAAGTTGCCATAATTCTTGGTCTAGACGAGTGCAGACAGATTTCATTAACATGTTCAGAGAGATCGATCACATACTTGCCACACTTCTCACATTCTTCAACAAACATGTTCCCGTGCAGCTCCGACAATCGATCCCTAGCAGATACAGAGAGAAATAAACCCAATAAGACCAGAAGAATGAGTAATGAATCCTAATTCATAATGAGAGAATGGAGCTATTACAGAAAAGATGACGATCCCATCATTCATCACTCATCACAGATTTTGTAATAGTTTTTATTTGTATATTTGAATTAAAGTTTTAGTATATTTTTGTCTTTGTCATTTCTATAATTTTATTACATGTCTACATACAGGGGGAGATCTACTAGGGGTGGCAACTGCCACACTTAGAAAAAACACTGCCACCTCAGATTTATCCTAGTATAAAATTTTAATCTTTTCAGCAGCTGCGCTTCAATGTAATGACATAAAAAAGATAACGCATCTTTCTATAATGTGCATTTGTGGGCTGCACTCACTGTGTGATCAACTTCCTTAACATATGACTCTTCCGAACCGATTCTTTTTGGTGACTCAGAAACATGCACTGCAACCAGTGTAGCCCAATTCACAAACAAATGGACTGTTTTTTTATTCGTTTGTGAATCAGAACTCCCGGCCTCTTGCCTAACTCAGAGGAGAAGTCTAACCCCACCCCATTCACAACACTTCTCGTTCTTTATTTTGACCTGTGTTGTGTCCCTAAGCTACTTTCACATAACACGTGGATTCTCTGACTTTGCAGAGCAATCTCATGGCCACTCCACTCTCATCATGGCTTAATTTGCAATAAGACAAAAAATAAATAAAATCTAGATAGATAGGTGACTGATAGATAAATAGATGACTGATAGATGGATGGATGGATGGATGGATAACAGTATTATTAATAAAACAACTCTTCTTTATGTAGTAATGATAAACCTACTCTAAAGAGCTCAGAGGCATTTAGAATCTGTTGATGTGTTTAAAAGGCAGTGTCTTGATGCCCTGGATATTAATATTTTGTCATTTTTAATATTTTTTAAACAGTACAGATGATAACTTTGAGGTACTGAAACTGTTTTGCACAATTATGGATGGTCAAGCCATAAATCCACAAGAACTATGCATGGATGCTTTCTTCTGTCGCAACTTCTCACAGTCCTCATGCCAACATAAAACCTTTTCTCAATCAGCACTATAGTTTTTATTTATTTTTATGTCAGTTTTAATATTAGTTACTTTAGTAGTACATCAACTAACTTCAACACAAAAAAATCAAAAATTGCAAATGTCGTCAACTAACTGCACTAAAACAAGTTGATTTTAATGACTTTTTTTTTTCTTACAATTTAATTAAGATAATACCTGATTCGAATTCAAAACATTAATGAAAAATACAATAAATGAAGATTGAGGACTTTTAATTAAGTCTGGCTGAATATAACGGGAAATTCATCAAGTCAAAAAAATCAACATTAACAGCGTCACTCATCTGCCCAGAACAAGACATGCTAATTGTGTTCGCTTATGGGAGGGGAAAATTACAAGAGCTAATCAACATGACACATCTGAAATCACACACAGGACACAGGTCAAAACTTTAATCAAAACGGTATGAGAGAGAAGTGAGACCTGCATGAAGCCAGTCAATCAGATTGCTGGTCTATAAATCACTAAATAATCTTGCACCATAATACCTGTCGGACCTACTTCACTTACAGTGAGGAAAATAAGTATTTGAACACCCTGCTATTTTGCAAGTTCTCCCACTTAGAAATCATGGAGGGGTCTGAAATTGTCATCGTAGGTGCATGTCCACTGTGAGAGACATAATCTAAAAAAAAAAAAATCCAGAAATCACAATATATGATTTTTTTAACTATTTATTTGTATGATACAGCTGCAAATAAGTATTTGAACACCTGTCTATCAGCTATAATTCTGACCCTCAAAGACCTGTTAGTCTGCCTTTAAAATGTCCACCTCCACTCCATTTATTATCCTAAATAAGATGCACCTGTTTGAGGTCGTTAGCTGCATAAAGACACCTGTCCACCCCATACAATCAGTAAGAATCCAACTACTAACATGACCAAGACCAAAGAGCTGTCCAAAGACACTAGACACAAAATTGTACACCTCCACAAGGCTGGAAAGGGCTACGGGGAAATTGCCAAGCAGCTTGGTGAAAAAAGGTCCACTGTTGGAGCAATCATTAGAAAATGGAAGAAGCTTGACTTTCAATCTCCCTCGGACTGGGGCTCCATGCAAGATCTCACCTCGTGGGGTCTCAATGATCCTAAGAAAGGTGAGAAATCAGCCCAGAACTACACTGGAGGAGCTGGTCAATGACCTGAAAAGAGCTGGGACCACCGTTTCCAAGGTTACTGTTGGTAATACACTAAGACGTCATGGTTTGAAATCATGCATGGCACGGAAGGTTCCCCGGCTTAAACCAGCACATGTTAATCCCGTCTTAAGTTTGCCAATGACCATCTGGATGATCCAGAGGAGTCATGGGAGAAAGTCATGTGGTCAGATGAGACCAAAATAGAACTTTTTGGTCATAATTCCACTCGCCGTGTTTGGAGGAAGAAGAATGAGGAGTACCATCCCAAGAACACCATCCCTACTGTGAAGCATGGGGGTGGTAGCATCATGCTTTGGGGGTGTTTTTCTGCACATGGGACAGGGCGACTGCACTGTATTAAGGAGAGGATGACCGGGGCCATGTATTGTGAGATTTTGGGGAACAACCTCCTTCCCTCAGTTAGAGCATTGAAAAAGGGTCGAGGCTGGGTCTTCCAACATGACAATGACCCGAAGCACACAGCCAGGATAACCAAAGAGTGGCTCTGTAAGAAGCATATCAAGGATCTGGCGTGGCCTAGCCAGTCTCCAGACCTAAACCCAATAGAGAATCTTTGGAGGGAGCTCAAACTCCGTGTTTCTCAGCGACAGCCCAGAAACCTGACTGATCTAGAGAAGATCTGTGTGGAGGAGTGGGCCTCAATCCCTCCTGCAGTGTGTGCAAACCTGGTGAAAAACTACAGGAAACGTGTGACCACTGTAATTGCAAACAAAGGCTACTGTACCAAATATTAACATTGATTTTCTCAGGTGTTCAAATACTTATTTGCAGCTGTATCATACAAATAAATAGTTAAAAAAATCATACATTGTGATTTCTGGATTTTTTTTCTAGATTATGTCTCTCACAGTGGACATGCACCTACGATGACAATTTCAGACCCCTCCATGATTTCTAAGTGGGAGAACTTGCAAAATAGCACGGTGTTCAAATACTTATTTTCCTCACTGTATATACCCCTAAGCGAGAGCTTAGATCGGTAAACAAATTCCTCCTTTAGATTCCCAGAACCCGATTGATAAACAGGGGAAATAGAGCGTTTGAAGTAGCAGGCCCCACATTGTGAAACAAACTCCCAATCCAAATTAAAATGGCCTCCTCCTTATTGGAGTTTAAATCTGTTCTGAAAACTCATCTATTTGATTCAGCTTTTAATATGTAATTGGATTTTGTACTCACTGATCCTAAGCGATCATTGTTTGTTTTATTGTGTATTTTATTGTAATTTTTGTACAGCACTTTGGTCGGTTGTCAGCCGGTAGTAAATGTGCTCTATAAATAAACGGAACTTGAACTTAAGAATGCTATAATGCAAAATGCTATTTTTGTGTGCAATATCCGTTAGGTTATTACCTGGGGAAGCCGGAGCGCAGGTGAAGGCCGTCTACGTTCTGGCTGATGAGGTATTTGAGGTGTCCTGTCCTCTGCAGCTGCAGCAGAGACATGTGAGTCACGCTGGGACGCGCCGCCTCGAACGTGGTGTTAAAGTGAGGGGTCTCGCCTCTCTCCTCCATCGTCCACACTCCGTTAGGACCTCTGATAATCACACACATCACAAACATGCCTTTGTTGAGATACAGCGTCTTGTCCTCAATTCCAGTGAGGAGTAGGACCCATTGAAGGCTCAGACAGAATGTACTCCTCACTGAAATGACAAAAACTGAATGTTCCTTGATTATTTGAAATATAGAGCTTAATGTACTATGAAAACATACAGTTACTTTCAAAACGTAAAGCATATGGGTAAAAACTGCAAACAGATCTACTGAAATCTGTGCACAATGAACACATTTACATACAAACATTAATCTGTGAAGTGCATCTATGCTACCATTCAAAAGTTTGGCAACAGTAAGTTTAAAAAAAAAAAAGAAATTAATACTTTTATTCAGCAATTGATCAAAAGGGACAGCAAAGACACTCATGATATTACAAAAGATTTTTTAAGCAGAACAACTGTTTTCAACACTGATAATAATCATAAATGCTTCTTGAGCAGCAAATCAGCATATTAGAGTGATTTCTGAAGGATCATGTGACACTGAAGACTGGAGTAATGATGCTGATAATTCAGCTTTGCATCACTGACATTATTTCTAAAAAATATAAAGTAATATTACAGATCGCGAACTTTTGAATGCTACTGCATGGTAATAGCAACACCAAAGTCATGGGTTCGAATCCTGGATAACCAATAAAACAAGCCAATAAAATAACTTGAAATGCAATGTAATTTTCATAAAAGCATCTGACAAATGCATAAATGTAAATTATTCCAGAATTACAGTGCGTACATGTGTTTTTTGGGGGTGTAAGGTTTGAAAACAGTTATATATAACTACAATCCAGCTGTATTTGTTGCAAGAAACCTTGACTAACATTTTAAGTGAGCTTGAGGGGGAAAAACAATGATTCTGGATTTCCACAACCCTTGTTCTCCGGTCCTCCTCTCCCGCTGTGATTCAGTAAGCACTGCCGAGCTGAGCTACTGGGAATCTCAGATGACAAAGATGGGCTTTTAGTTATCACGGAGAACAGCAGGAGGTTCCTGTGCTTTATAATGACTGCAGATGGAGTTACTCAGAGGAACGACTCAAAAGTTCACTTAAACAAGCACTTGCGGGCAGAAATCTGGCTCTTGTGCACTTGGGAATTTGCACACACAAACACACACACACACACCCACACCAATCCTTCTGAAATCCAGTTTTGCTTTTTCAAGCCTTCCTAGTTGCACGCATACAGCAGCTTTTCCTGCCTGACTTATCAAAAGTTTCTGTTCTTACTAAACTTGGATAAGCTCTTACAAGTACTGCATAAATCCTAGCCAGGCTTAAGGCTATTGATCAAAGTCTTGTACACACATATTCTGGCCAAGAACCACCCACTAGACAGAAAGAGGGCGTCTGACTGACATGTAAACCGTCAAACAAAGTTAGCTTTTCCTTCATGTGACATTTAGGTGCAGGTAAACCTGAAATTGGATGAAAACCAAGTGGATATACAGTAATATTTATGTCTGCTCAATGATTTCTAGCTTATCAAGTTTCTAAAATGAAACTTTTGACTGTTTTGTAAAGATTCAATATCACAAACTAACAAATGCAGTGTTTAGTTTTCCCAAAACAGACTGTCAAGTTTGTTTCCTGGTGCATTTATATGAACCTGTGCACGTTTCACTCTTGAAAACTGTGTGAAGCCAGGCAATCAGAATGGAGCTAAGAATGTGTGTGCAATATACGCAAACGGTCAGTAAACAGACTTGCTCTGAGCCTGAGATTACATATGTCCCAACTAAGCTCTCCACTTATGAAAAACCACATAACACACCAACAAAGATGACTAAACAGGCCAGTGTTGAGAACAGGAGGCGATATAGCTGTGCAATCTGGGATATTGGAATGAGATTCTAGTGCACTGGGTAGGGTTGCACCAGACGAACATTAAGTCCATACTAGAGGCTTAGTAACTACTAGCAAATTTGTAACTAACTCTGTACTTTATTCATTCGGTTGCACCATTTGTTCTTAAGGCAGAATGTAGCTATTAGTTCGTATGACGTTTACCCTCAATGATCCAATAGCAGCCTTCAAATATGTGAGCAGAAGTTGTGTTTAAATGCTGTGAATTTCAGTTTATCATTCATTCTAACTTCTTTTGCCTCACATACCGTAACTACCGGTAAAAATAAGTTTCCATTAAATACGATATTTAATCATGAATAACTTGTTTCTATGACTTCTATAAACTTGTTTTTGTATGAAAATAACATTCAGAAACTGTATTTGAAATGAAATTAATAAGGATAAATAAATAAGTACTGATGAGTTTTTTCTTTTACATGCACAACACAGACAGATGGGAGGACAGGTTAGTGTTGATGAGCCTTGAACAAAGTAATCTATTCACATAATGTTCTCTCTTTTAAAATGTAAGCGAGTGAAAATATCAGGATTATCATATAGGTCTAAAGTCTGTCAGGTAAAAGAAGAGCTTATTGATGCAGTTCAGTCTGTCTGCTATTTTATTCCAACCGTTACTCCTGATTCGGAGGCTTCCGTGAATATTTAGTTTACATGTAGAGTGACGCTTTAACAAAGTTTAATGGTGCAACGCAAAGATATTTCACAGTGCTTAAGTTGTAACTTAGTGCCCATTTATGTCAAAATTAGGATAAGTTATAACTTTCGCACAGCTAAGTTACACCGGTGCAACCGGCCCCCGCTGTTTAGATGAATATGCTTGCAGAAAAGAGTGAGTGTCTAAAAATATGAAGCAGCACAACTGTTTTCAACACTAAAAATAATAAGCAAATCAGCATATTAGAATGATTTCTGAAGGATCATGTGACACTGAAGACTGGAGAAATGATGCTGAAATATTCAATTGTAATATTTAAAAAAACATTTTACTGTATTTTTGATCAAAGAAATGCAGCTTTGGTGAGCAAGAGACTTTCAAAAACATAAAAAAATTGATCTCAAATTGTTACATTAAAAAACTTTAAAACTTAAAACTTCTACTTTTATTACGTCTAGTTTTGATTAAAAAAAAAAGCAGGGACTTTCAGCTAAATAGCTTAACACTGCTGCAATTGGCAGATACCTTTATTCATGACTTACAGTCTATGCTTACAGTGCATTCAAACGACACATTTCATCAGTAGAGATCTCCCTTGGGGAATTAAACTCCCTTTGCATTCCACTGACAAATCTATTTTGGTTCAGATGACATGAGGTGAATGAATGGTAACAGAATTGTAAATTATTTTAAGTGAACTATTGCCTTAAGAGTGTGCTCCTGACAGTCAGGCAGAGCCCTATTTGCACATATAGAAGCATCCCCAGTCAACAAGATTTGATAAACAGATGTTCTTATGAAAATTTCATATAAGAGAACACAGGAGGAAAATGTGTAGCGGCCCACCACATTACATACACACTCTGATGACGAGTTGACGGAATAACAACGAGGGGGAAAAAAGAAAACCAGCCAGATCAAAGGAGAATAATGTAAGAGGTGTCACTCAACATAACGTCAGCATCGTCTAAATTTAAAACCCCTGCACAGAGTGTTAGCAAAACAACAAACTAGATAAAGGTGAATCCAATTAAATCACCCTTAAATTTATGAGACCATTAAAAATTTGTACATCAAACACAAATCTGAAAGTAAACTCAAGTGAATTGAGGTCAACTCGGATCAGCAGCGTGGAAAAGCACTACACACACACACACACACACACACACACACACACACGCACACACACACACACGCACACACACACACACACACACACACACACACACACACACACACACACACACACACACACACACACACACACACACACACACACACACACACACACACACACACACACACACACACACACACACACACACAGGTCTATTGCAGTATAATACAGTACAATACAATTAATAAATACAAATTTGCATACGAAATTAACGCTATTTTACAACTATTAAGATTTTTTTTGTTGCATCGTGACATTTAAACAACTCCTCATCTTCATTATCACAATGTAAAAAAAAACAATGTATACATTAACTTGACATGTTCATTGGTAAAGCACAATTGCATCTGGACAGACACAATTTTACATTACTGTAAAAAGTCAAGAGTATCTAAGGATAATTATTATTGAGAATAATGAGAATTACTAACAAACCAACAAGTAAAACATTCAGACAGAATGACAATAGCTGCGTCTCATTTTTAAGGCCGAGTCCTCTGGAGGTCTCATTAGTCAGACGCATACATCAAAGATGTCTCATTGCAGGGGTAAACATTATACAATTGATCGTTATTCCTTGTGAAGCGTAAATTGTTGTAATTTCTTTATGACTTTGGAATGTAATGGTTACTTTACTGAAATGAGGCAGCCTCATGCGACTGACAAATGAGACCTGCGGAGGACGCATGCCTTCGAAATGAGACACAGCAACTGACGACTGGGGTCCCAAATGTCACAGTGCAATAAAATCTTAATGGTTGATAAAGTAGTTCTTTGTTGATTCAGGGGTATAATATAAGGCAGATGTTCTTAATGAAAGTCCCCCAAATATGAGTACAGAATATATTAATAAATAAACATTGTAATGCATATTATGGCAGCTTAACCAAAAAAATTACATAAACTGCTACTGATTTATAGAAGTACTAAGTAGGCCTACACTTAAATAGATCCAATCAAGGCAATCCTTCCTTAGGCTCCCACTTAGACATGTAGATCAATAATATGTTAAAGCAAGAGTGCTCATCATTGCATCAGTTAGAGCTGATGTGGTGTGAAACTGGAAGATTTAATATTAGATAGAAAAGAAGCACTAGATGTACAGCGGCCAAATTATTCAAGTGAAATGATGACCTGCTACATTTGACTAAATGTGGGGTATACAAAAGATTAAAACATTCATTGTTGGATATTACTTCCCATTCTTAAAAACTGTGAGCTGTATGCAGCATATACTGTGCAGTATTTGAATAAGAGTTTCAGCTGTTATTGGTGCTAAAACTTCATATCTCCCTCTAGTGGTTTACTGTGATTCTGGCGGAAACATGTCAGTCTTTCTTCACACATCCTAATTTGATCTCTTTTGAGGCCATTTAAATGTGTAATTTCAGGGCTATTTTTCATTACTATTGCACAAGCAAGTTGTATCTGTACAGTAAACAAAAAGAGCAAACACACAAACTGAACCAGCATGCAAAGAAATATGGAAATAAACAAAAGCTTTGTTTCTGGCTTTGAAAACCATGGTTTTGATTATCTCTGAAGGATTAAATCCACAGGATTATCCCTATTTCCTTCTACTGGGCTGCCAGAAGATTCTGAATATGGCTGGAAAACATAATGCATCACTGCCCACTGGCTTTAGCTCATTTGATGGCATTGCATGGAGAATACCTATAACATAGTCCTGACTTTAGAGAGACAGTGAACATATTCAAGTTAACATGACGACTCAAGTGCATTGCTCTTAAAGGGATAGTTCACTCAAAAATAAACATTCTGTAATCATTTACTCACTTCCAAATCCATATGACTTTCGTTAATCTTCACAAAGGAAGATATTTTTTAATGAAATTAAAGATAGATTTCTGTTTCCCCATTGAAAGTTTATTCCCCCAAAACTCTGATGCTTCAAAACATTCATAAGGAGATATTCAAATAAATCCATATGAATAAAGCAATTTAATTTTTGTTTTAGAAAGAGAATTTTAAAAATGAAAAAGGACCGTTATTTTAATACTCCAGAATCAAATGACGGAAAAAAAATAATCCGTTTCCCCTTTTTTTCCGTTGATGCACGGAAATGAAAGTCAAAAAGATACTAAAACAGAAAAATGCTTTGATTTTGTAATGTTTGAATGCTGAACCACAGAGCCATTACGTCAGCAATTTCAGGACAGCGTCAGGCCAGCGGTTTATGCAGTCTTAAGAGTTGCGCTATACGCAGTGGCCATCTGTAGTGTATAATTTGTAAAGTGTATTATTACAAATACATATAACGTAATATGTTTTTATTTCGTAATATGTTTTTATATTATATAATCAACAGCAGCTATTTCTATGAATGCAACGTGTGGCACAGTTGCTGATTCGCACTGATAATTTGTTCATACTGTGCATACTGTGGTTTATTTATAAGAATAACAGTCTTGTGATCTGTGGATAAACGATTTCTACAAAATGAAATGATGGCAAGGATAGCTATGAAACTGAGCCGCAGGCTTATAATGCTTGGTGTGTCTTTAGAGCTTTATAGCTCCGAGTCCAGCTAGTCAGCATACATGCATTCAAAAGAGCAGTTTGGAGCGCCCTCTATCATAACACAGATGAACAGCAAAAACATTCTAGACTAGCTTCCCCAAAAAAAAAAAAAAACCCTCTATGAACCCATTAAATCCCGATGTTGTTTGACTTTTGAAAATATAATTAATGCAAGCATGTTTGTCACCCTCTGCGAGTTGTATAGAGCATAGGATAAAACATAGATTCTTCATAAGCCGTCCGCCATATTGGAATGGTCAAAAGACCTGTCTGAGAGGATTTAACAGCAGGTTGACTGAGCGTATGCAACCGTAGTTAGATGGTATTAAAGGTTATCCCATTTCTTCGGGAACTTAAAGGTGAACTATGCAGGTTTTTTACCTTAACTGAACAGCTTCAGAGTAATTGGAATGGTTATATTACTTTTTTCGGGTTGAATGGTGGTCGTCTCACACCCCCCTATCGCCTGTGAGTGGAAAAACCACCCTTCCAACTTTGAGCCGGCGAGCCGGCGGGCACAGCGTCAGGAAGTATCGCGTGATATCAGATCTCGCGATGTAACGAATTGCTTTACAGCAAAAAAATCTGCTAAAATTCTGTCATTATTGCGCTCCCTCATGCTGTTCAAACCCGAATGAAGAAAACGTTGTAAAGAATGTCCCATCTGCTTTGATGTCGTTGATCAACTAGCCTCTGGTATTTGAGAGTCGCCAACAAGTTTTTCGACATTGTTGTCAAATATATATTCCGAAGCTGTAGGGGGAGCTCTATAGAGAAACCTGCGAGCAAAAAGTGAGAATACAGCGAAGAAATTCCCGAAACTGCATAGCCCTGCTTTAAATCTATACAATGTTGTGGCGACATTGATTCTTATTGTGAGCTTACCATTCCAAGATGGCGGTCAAATGTATGCATCTATGTATTCATATCTATGGTGAGGAGGAGTACCTGAAGTCTGGGATCCCTGTGGACGTGCTGATTCCAGCTCCTGAATGCACCACCATGTACTGCGACTCCTTGATCCACTGGGCCAGTGTCTCCACTTTAGTCTTTAACTCCTCTGGGCTGTCAAACACCTGAAAACACACACACACACACACACACACACACACACACACACACACGTTGCTGTTAGAGACAGTGACCTGCGGCCCAGCTGCTGTAACATCTAGTGAGTGGTGTCACATAAACAAATGTAGATAGACTGCTTTAAATGATTTTATCATATGATATAGAGCACTATTATACTGTAGGCCTACTTTTTAATTGACTTAGCCCTTTTAAGGCCCGTTCACACCAAGAACGTTAACTAGATAACTATATTGGTGTCTACAACAGAGATGATATCGTTCTGTTTATTCTAAGCGCGTGCTCGTCTGCCGCTTTAAATGCTCGAGCTCGTTACAGCAGGATGTATTCTGATTGGCTGTTAATGTTTTTATTGTTTATCCTCTGGATAAAATCGTTCTGAAAGTGATTCAAACGATGTTGTTTCTCTGTGCCATTATCGTTATAGCTGTCGTGTGAAGTCGGCTATTCTTTAACATTGAGAACGATTTTACAACTAGCATATCTTTATCGATATCCATTGGTGTGAAATGGCCTTAATCTTTATTGTCGTGTGTAAACATATTTAGAAAAAAGTATATATATATATATATATATATATATATATATATATGAGCTATTATCGAATTATGTATATTATACACTTGACTTGACATTAACGCGCTATGTTGCTTGGCAACGATAAACAGCAGTACTGTCGGCTAACGTTAGCGAACTGTTAAGTTACCTCGAAATTATTAAAAGCAAAATCTATTATTCATTGACCACAGACAATTTGCACTTCACTGTGGCAAAATCAAAGTAACACACCAGCTCTCATTTCTGTACTATTAACTTAACGTTACCATGTTAATTAATTAATTCACTAACCTCTGAATGTTTTTTGTTCAGTATTATTTGGTAACTATGAAGTTATGAAGCATACAATGGTTATAAACAGTGTATGAAACAGCTTTCAGTGCAGAAAAACTTTACAGTTCAGAAAGCAAACAGCAAATTTGACGCTAATGAGCACTAAGTTAAGCTAATTCTAGCTAGCCGGCTAACAGCCACAGATGTAAAGATCACCTCCGGGAGGCCGCAGATGCCTTTATCCGCATATGGAGAAAGTCCCGCGGCGTAATTCACCGACATGGCTAACCTTCTTATTAAAAGGTAATTTAAAATGTGTCGGTAAAAGCAAGAGTTTTTTGTTCTTCCGTTCAATCGGTTCTGTGTGTTGGTCCTCCGTGTGACGTCACGAATGTGTGTGTTCTGCGTGGAGTGCTGCTGTGCACATGCTGGATTACGTCAGCGAGTTTGTGTACAGGTAGAGCCTTGTTCCAAATATATGTTGATATATGATTTCATATTAAGGGCTTTTATATATATATATATATATATATATATATATATATATATATATACAATATAATCCTTTATATTGTATAATGTATACCCTGCTGAACAGTAATGCCTTCATAACAGATGCCATGAAACTGCTGGTCAGTTGATTTGTTATTGCCAATTTGTATGGTTTCACTATATTATCTATCTATCTATCTATCTATCTATCTATCTATCTATCTATCTATCTATCTATCTATCTATCTATCTATCTATCTATCTATCTATCTATCTATCTATCTATCTATCTATCTATCTATCTATCTATCTATCTATCCTGGCCAATTAATACTAGCACTTACCTTTTCTATTCTATACCATTCTATTTGCTTTGTTTTTCTGATTAAAAAAAAGAAACCTTGCTATGTATACTGTGCTATAAACTGAGACTTGTTACAGCACTTGTACACTTTTGCCCTCTTGCTGGTCTGCTTCTATTGTCCTCATTTGTAAGTCGCTTTGAATAAAAGCGTCTGCTAAATGATTAGATGTAAATGTAAATCTATCTATCTATCTGTGCAGTTGACTATTAGTCGGCAGATGGCGCTACGGGGCCGCGCGTGTGAGTCGTGACCGCGCTCTACTCTCATCTCCCAGTCCTCCAGGTGCGGGGGGTGGTTGTGTGGGGGGTGAGGGGGGTGAGCTTGACATGTTTCGAATAGAAAGCGAGAGTCTCGTTTCCAGCTGAGCGCGTACTCTCTCCCGGCGCGTGTGCGTGCGTGTGTATGTTGTTATTATTATCGCGCTCTCCGCCGCGCGTAGAATGGCTAGATTCACCCAGACTGAAGCGAGGAGGCAGCAGCAGCATCAGCATCCTCCTCAGCATCCTCATCCTCAGCCTGCCCACGCCAGCCTGCTCCTCACCGGACCGGGGGCGGTACCGAGCCAGGCAGCGGCACCACTGCTCCTGATCCCGCACCCGCACCAGCCCCAGTACGCGCACATCACCTTCCCCAAGCCCATGAACGGCTCAGAGCCCATCTCCATCCACCCCGACAACGGCACCATGAAAGACCAGGATGCCATCAAGCTCTTTATAGGACAGATCCCGCGCAACCTGGAGGAGAAGGACCTGAAGCCTCTTTTCGAACAGTTTGGAAAGATCCACGAACTGACTGTCCTCAAGGACCGTTACACCGGCATGCACAAAGGTAATGCTGCTTCTGAATAGGCTAGGTGTTGAGGGCTTTGGCCACATGGATAACCATTTTTTTATGGATTATGAGGTATGTGCTAGGAAAATATGTGTTTCCTCGTCATTGTTGAACGCTGCTTACTTGTAAACATACATTTTCTTCTGTTGCGCATATCTATTTACGCGCAGAGCGCATTCTTGTTTTTCACTCATACAACACTCTACGATTGCAAATGATTGACACCTGACAGCGTGCGTTAATAGAATTCAAACCTGTCTCTTTCTGTCTTTTAAGACTAACATACTATTTTTCATCCAATACACTGATGCTTTGTGATTTCGTATTTGCCCACATCATATGTGATAGAAAACATACGCGTTCACATTACTGTTTATGAACGTCATATTTGTTCAGTTGCATGCACATTTGTTCTTTACACACTGTGTGTAGGCTATTCCTTATATTTTAACTCAATGTTCTCCCTTATGCACAGTCGGATTGCAACTGATTTCCATGCTGTTAGATGTTATTCTAATCTAATGCTCACTTTCATTTTCAAAGAAAATTCAATTTCTGTTGTACATAGATTTTATCATCATGCACACTGTGTATTCTTGTCCAAGCCACATTGTCCTCTCATTACCCTCCCTCACAGTATTTTTAAGCACAGTCAGTACAATTGCAACTGATTTTCAGAGCATGCTGTCAGATGTCATTCAAGCCACTCTTTAGAGTAACATGGTCTATTTCTCATGAAGCGTTGTGTTTTTGTGCTGGTTCACCCTGTGCAGCATTTTACAATTTAAGATATGCAATAGAAAAAGCAATTTAATATATGCAATAGAAAAAGATGATTGTTTACTTAAAATATAAGCATCGAATTTGTTCTTTTGCACTTACGCTCATTCCTTATGCACAATGTGGAGGCTATTTGTGTGCCACATTACACAGTCAGTTTGACTGCAACTGATTTCCATCAATGCATGCTGTCAGATCAGATGTCAGTCAGACTCCTCTTGCCTTGACAGATTTCTCTTTTAGAGTAACATGGTCTATTTCTCATGCAGTACACTAATGCCTTATGTTTTTCTGCTTGTGTTCAGTGTGTCATGACAATAAAAAGGATGCTGGATGTACTGTGGTCACTCCCACTTGTGTATCATCTCATATTTTCGTGTGTGCTTGCAGAAGCAGGGCAGTCCCTCTTTGCGCACAGATGATGCATACTTAGAGCTCCCAGTGTGCCATGTGAAATGAAACATTTGGTGTGATGTTTCTCATTCACAGCAAAACGTGAACCTTGCATTACACGTTAATTTATGCATTCAAAGAAATCACAAACCCACAAATGTTCTATGCTCCTTTGTTTGGTATTTGAGCATTTCATTTGAGCATGCATGCAGTATTTTTTTCATATTCCCAAACAAAGTCTCATCCAAATTAATGCAGCAAGAGGAATTAGGGCATGATGCTTCAAAGTAGGTGGTTTGTCATGGATTCGTGGATTCGATTTTTTAAAGGTGCATTCTTAAAAATAAAGGTTCCAAAAGGTGGGTTTCACCATTTTTGGTTTACCAAAGAACCTTTCAATGAACAGTTCTTAAAATAATAATTTTTTCCTTAGTGTGAAGAATATTTTAATAATCTAAAGAACCTTTTTTCACTGTAGAGAACCTTTAGTGATTCCATGGATGTTTCTTCATAGAACCATCAATGGCAATAAAGAACCTTTATTTTTAAGAGTGTTGGCCAGAAGATAAAGAATTCAATTGTTCAGAGATCTCTTTTATACTCAGTCTAAGCACCAAATTGCAAATAGTCAAATCTAGGGACAAAAGAGTCAATAGTTGCCCCACAGTAAGAGTATAGAGCTATAAAATAAATGTGGCAAGCATCTCGGATCATTCATTTTGGATGAAACGTTTGAGTTCATATTGAGATCTCTGACATTTTTTAGATCTCTTCTGAAATTCTAGAAGAGGCACATCTGAGATTCTTTGGGTCTTATTTCAGGATAAAAATAAATCAAAATGTCTCATTTAGCATTTAAGCGTCTTGGAGAAACATATGAAATATTAAAGAGATCTAATTTTTTAGTTTTATTTCATGTAGGGATCGATACTGAATATTATGGAAGCTTGTTTTCGCCACTGAATAAAAAAAAGAAGGTAATTGCGAGTTTACATCCCGTAAGTTGTGAGATTGTGAGTTATAATTGTATAATTGTGTTATAAAGTCGCAATTGTGAGTTTACATCCCGCAATTTATAACTCGCACATGCTAGTTTTTATCTCGCTTGGTTTTATCTATTTTTCTGAAATAAAAAGTCCTAATTAGCCTATTTTTTTAAAGTTTTTTTTTTTTCGTGGGGAAGCAAGCTTGCATAGAATATGTATTGTATTATATGTAAAATATATATTCCTGTACTTTTTGTAACTCTTAGAATAGTGTTGGTACAGAAAGAATTCCTCAATTTCTCTTTAGTTTTACGCAGGTCATCTCACTTGACTGAAGCTCAAATTTGATTTGAGAGCAGTGCTAGAGTGATCTAATACATGTCATATGCATTTTAAACAGACACTTTTTTTGCCCAGGGTTTCTGTGATTATTTCATTTATTAGTGAAAGAAAACTTAGTCCTCTAATTCATTAAAAAAACGTCATATTAATTGAACTTGAAATCCCATTTAAAGCAACATACTCCTCTGTGAGTATCTGCGCCCCCCTCCCTTCTTCTGCTTGAAATATTCCCTCTTTCTGTCACGCTCAGAGGCACACACATGCTCACACACACACACCGCACAAATGAATAATGGTTTATGCCCATAGGAGGGTGCGAGAGGGAGGATGAATCAGCGTAGGAGGCCTGTCACACACACACACACACACATACACACTCACTCTCTGTTGACTTCTGTCTCAGTGGGACGTTATTAGTACAGTGGTGTTAGATTATCATTTACATTGACATTAAATTACTGCTATGAAATGTGGTTTATGAGTGTGCAAGACCTGCCACAATAGGCTGAAGGTGAAATCAATGGAAAACAGCATTAGATGCACATTGAAAACATAGCCTAAGCTAGCCTAATGTGGTTCACTGGCCTTAACTGGTTTTTGCTTATTTACCAGGTATCCACCCTGAATATCTGACAAGTGCCTGAAAACCAGCAAAACAGAGCATACTAGTCAGCTTGCGTAGAAAGCCAACGTCTTTAAATTCTGGTTTAAAGTGACAATGAAGCTGCGACAGATCTTTTCTTTCGTGTTGTGGATGGCATATGAGTTTAACCAACCCGATCTCACGGGAATTCGTACGAATTCTACGAGGTGGCTAATTCGTAGGAATTCATACGACCTCACTCGTACGAATTAGTACGATTTGGGCTAAAACGTACATATTTTACGATTTGGCCAATTCGTATGAATTCGTACGAATGACCTATCCCCGCCCCTAAACCTACCCATCACGTGGGTTTAGACAAATCGTACGAATTCGTACGAGTGAGGTCGTACGAATTCGTACGAATTTGCCACTTTTTAATCACTCGAACGAATTCGTACGAATTGGTCGTGAGATAGCGTTGGTTTAACGGATTATCAAAAAGAAAAAAATGTAACGGACTTGATTTTATGCATCAGTTGTTTATTGGATGTTGAGATGATGGTGGATGGTGAGCTTGCAGGGGTTTTTAAAGTGCCCCATTATGCTTTTTAGAACATTATCTTTCATGCAGTGTGTAATATAGCTGTTTGTGAATGTTAAAGGTCTGCGAAGTTTTAAAGATAAAAGTGCACAACAAATAAAGTTATTGTCTCCTAAAAGAAAGAATTGATTCTTAACTTAAACGAGTCGTTAGTAATCCGAGTGTCACTTCCTGCACAAATCTGCATAGTATAATTCCTAATTCCAGCCGATGATTTTCATTGGCTGCCCGCGAACAACATCTGCTTTCCCCCGCCCTCAAACACTGTAGTTGGATCTGAAACTGGATGAGTTTGGTTCGTGTTGTAGATATGTCAAGTAGACGCTGTTTTCTGCTCTACGAATGCACTTTGCATGCACTTCTAAAGGATGAGGGCTCTGGCTCGAATTGATAGAGTAAAACCGACGCCATTATTGCTGTTCGTATCACTGTATCAAGCGTTGAGCAAGCCTCTATAGAGCTGAAATCCAGATATGGTTATGGACGTTTATTTTCTGACGTGCTGTAAGCAGTAGACCAATCACAACAGACTGGGCCATCTGACCAATCAGAGCAGGGTAAAACAATCACAACAGACTGGGCCATTTGACCAATCAGAGAAAAGTAGGCTCTCAGAAAGGAGGGGTTTAGAGAAACTGAATCTTCGAAACAAATCATTTTCAGACTCTTTGAGAAAGGATGTGCAATGTTTTGCATGCATTTAAATCTATTGGAGACTCCAAAACAAGATTAGAAACCTTTAAAATGGCGTAATAGGGGCACTGTAAGTGGACTAAATGATAGGAGAAATCCTGCATATGTCACCAGAGAGAAATCTGTCGTTTCTCTTGAACGTATGCAGTTATGACATTTTGATTAAACATTACGATCTCAAACATAAAACAAAATGTTCACAATGACTTTTTCTGCATAAGCAACATTTTAAAGCATCATCGGCATGATGCAATTACTGTTACAAATAGTGTGCATTTTACTATCCATGATGCTTTAAATTGATGTATAGCCATGATTATTCTGCCATCTAAGATATCAAATTTAAAAGCAGCATCATGCATTCTTCACAGCAATGTATTATTCTATGACAATCAATCCAAGATGGCAGACGGTAAGAATAGTCCAGTGTATTTAATAAGAGACTGTTTCCCCCAATGTTTGTTTGTTCTGTGTATTGCTACACCTATTGGAATACCATTTTGTTAGCTCAGCAGCAAGATGAACAGTGAACTCAATTGAAATCAACTAGTTTCAGAAGAGAGTGGATATGTATTTGTGTTGGTGCATCGGTTATAGACCAACCGCCTCAGCGGTAAGCATTAATCATCACTAGCAGCATGTTTATAGGATTCCTTTGACCTGCGCTCACATGTACACATTTTATCAGGCTTGTCAATAAATGCCTGGATTGTGCCGTCTGAGTAGGTGCCCAAAAGCTTGTTATTCAAACTAACATCCGCACTCAATGCAAGGTGAAACATTGAGGTAATTACTGTTTAGCATGATGTCAGATTGTGAAATATGTTTTAGGGAATATTGGTTTTGTTGAGAAGGAAATTAATAGTAATGTGCATTTTCTTCATGGACAAGTTTTCTTCATGGACAAGGATTCAGCTAAATGTGACAGTCAATGTACTGTAATGGTGCTTTCTCATGATCTTGACTTGAAAATCGCCCCAGATAGTGTCATGTTAGGGTGATTTGACCAATTACTATATTAATTTGCATTAAATATTTAATGTGTATAGAATGATGATCGCTTTAATATGATGATTGTGCATTTGACATTGTCATAAAGTTGTATCTAGATATGCACACAATTTCTCTTTTATCTTTGATAACACAATGACACATCATGCAAATTGTCCGGCAATAATTGGCTGTGCTTCAAAGTCAAAGTCAAAATAGTTTGAACTTTATGTGTTCAAACTATTTTAGCAATAGATCTGATATATCAGTTGATATGTATCTGATTTCAGATAATATAGAATAGAAATATTTCAACAAATAATGTTAATTGAAAAAGCATGAATTCCTAGTAAATGTTTGCACATTATGTTTGTTAAATCGCAGCGTATACAAGTTGTGAAAGGCCCTTAAGGCAGAAATCGACTGATGTCACAACTACATTTGTGGACAGACAAGCTATATACTGTTAAGGTAAAGCCATATAATGTAATTGCTATTTAATGTAAGGGTAATGGAGGGTTAGAAAGTCAACCGTAATTGCATTTCATTGCCTTTCCAACATGTGTAGATAAAAAAATTGTGTGCTTGTGGAAAAACTAGTGTTTTATGATCTCTGTGTGGACAGTCCATTATGCTTCAGATAAGTAATGAGATGCAGTTGTGCTAATGTGTTGAATGATAAACGGTAAATATTAAACTTCAGCACGTTGTGCATTCTGCATGGCCATGAATGATTCTTCAAATCATGTGTCTTGCTGAGGTGTGCTTTTACTTTACTAAGCCATTAGATATATGATTTACGATGGGCTGTTGATAAAACATATATGTTTTGCATGGACAATAACCACTAACAATCGGGATTTGTGCTAAAATTTCTGCCACATCGTTTAAAATACTCAACTAAATTTATTCCAGCCCTAAAGCTGTTTTACGCCCAAGTCGTTCGGATGTAATGAAGTACAGCTGAGTTAAAACACACATGAATAATTGCCAATAGAGCAGTTTAATTCAGAAATAACCTCTGTGGTTATATTTAACGCTGTCCAAAAAACTCTTTGGCATCCAGTGCTTTGTTGTTTGCTGGGCCGAGATTTATTTGAGGGGAGTAAATGAAATTACTGCAAAAGAGAGATTTTAATATAATTTATAGACTATAGCCTAATCCAGTACGGCCTGCTTTTTGAGCGTTTGGGGGCAACAGAGGAGATAAAGTTGTTTTTATGGGGCTACAAAAACCTCTCTTACTCTCTATCTCCCTATCATTTTCTTTCCTTCTCTCTCTCTTTCCACACTCCCTTCCCACCAGCCTGTGATGAAATGTTATCAAAAGGGGATTTTAATGGAAAATGATAAGGAGATAACTATCATTTTCTGCTCCCAGAATGTATTGATCCGAGCTTGATACAACACAGATACGACATGCACAGAATAACACTGCCTGAATCTAATTTTCTTTCTCTATCTTAAATTAGCCAGCGTGTAATTCTCTGGTGTATAAAGCCAAACGCTGTGTTCTTTGTGTAAGCGTCGTCCTGAATGTACCGAATCACAGCTTTGTTTGCTGTTTGTTTTAGATTACCATTAACACTTTACATTAACATTTAATGCCATTTGATTACCTTAGTAACACAACACTTCTGACTGAAACAGGATTTTCATGCTTGTAGTATGGTTTCTTAACAGGTGGTTCAATTGGAGCCTTTGAAAACATTAAACAATGTGGCAGAAATTTCAGTGATGTCATCCATTATAGAGCAAATTATTGCATTATTAAGTTTTCTTCAGTTCATTGTCATTGTTACAGGATAACAACGAAAAGTTGTTAGAGCAAAAAAGAGACATTTTGTTATTCTTTGGAATAACATTGCAGTGAACTGTTCACAATAAGTGTATAATTAAATTTTGTCATTGGTAAAAGTTGATTTAGACAGTTTATAGAACATTATAGATATTTCTAAAGCGTTTATTAATCTTAGTTAATCTCAACATTTAGTAATGCATTATTTAAATCAAAAGTTGTATATTTTCTGTTAAATATTATTTAACGGACCTGTCCTGAGCTATCATTAACTAACAGTTTCTTTATTAATTAAACATTAACAAAGATGAATAAATATGAATAAATACCGTAACAAATGTATTGCTCATTGTTAATTAGTTAATGCATTAACTAAAGTTAACTAATGGGACCTTATTGTAAAGTGTTCCAGCACAACGTCCTGTTTCAACAGGTAATACTATCAGTGTGCATGTGAAAACAATTTATGGTGTCTTTTAAAACTAGTTTTATAACCTTCCTAATTTGTTCTGGCATGAGTGAGCTGCTAATTAATGAGATTGTGTTGGTTGATATGATGTATGTTTGTTGTCTTCATGCTGTGCCAGTGTTCATGTATTAGCATGATATTCTTGTTGAATGGAGAACGGACACATGAAAGCTGTTGCACTCTCTGCTCTCTCTCTCTCTCTGTGTGTGTGTGTGTGTGTGTGTGTGATTAGTTCTTCATGAGGTGGTCTGCACTCTGGACACGTGGCTTCGCTCAGAGGGTTGGTTTGGGTCTGTCTAATTGTGACTGGTTTAATTAAGGTTTACAGGTTACGCTAGACTACTGCTCCTATAACGCCAATAATTACAAACCAATTCTACTGGAGCCGTGAAAATATCAGAACAATGGACGGGAAAGCGAACAGGCTGGGCCGCTCCAGATCACAAACTGCTTTATTATTCCTTTCCATTCCTTTCTCTGATCTTCGAGAGCCGACTCCAAGGGGCAGTGCAATAGTTTTAATTTAGAATATAATGAATTTATTCATGTCTTAATGTTCGGGAAAGGCTGAATGTGAACATGAACATAAAACATCGTTTTAATTAATTTTGAGCTTTTAACATTATTTTTTGCACTTTCTGATTAGCACAAAGCTAACTTGCAAGACAGAGTACACATTTTTCAGGGTTTAATACTATTGAAAGTCTCCCTTTAAAGGTGATTGATAGGCAAAATATGCATATAGGGTCAATTCAGGTAATTTGGGACAAATCTACCATTCATTTCAGCTCAAATTACCTGTTTTCGCCCTACTTTTCTCAAAAGACTGAGACACTCTGAGGTTGTTAAGCGAATAATCCAAAATTCTGTTATTTTAGTATTATTCTGTCACGCTGGATTGCAGGGAGAACAGGAGGATGGAGATCAGGTTCAAAACCACTTTAATAATACACACGAACAAATGATACAAAAGGCAGACGAGCAAACACAACACTAGCATTAACGTGACCAACTAAAAGGGAACACAAATACACTAAAATACTAAAGATAACGAGGTGTAGACAGCTCAACTAAACAAACTAATCACTGTGAGCATGAAAACTAATGAGTGGCCGGAAACAAAGAAACACATGTGATGAATGAAAACAAACTAGTCCATGAATGCAAACTAACTGAACATAATGGTATAATAACATATATACTATTATTTTATGTATTACTATTTTAATTAGCGTTTTGTTCTTATATTTAGTTTTCCGTTTATTCATTTTGTTATGTGATTTCATCAATTAAAGATGAGTTTTAAAGGATACAATTATTGACTACAGGGGGACTTTAAAGGGGACATATCATGAAAATCGGACTTTTTCCGTGTTTAAGTGCTATAATCGGGCCCCCGGTGCATCTACCAACCCAGAAAACGTAAAAAGTGAAACCTGGTAACTTCTGCAAGCATGTAAAAAATTAAGCAGATCAGATCAGAATCATATTACTGCCCCTTTAATCTGCACATTTCCACCCATGACGCCGCCATTTGGCTTTAGCAAGCGACAACAGTGTAACCAGTTTTAATGCAATGGCAAAAATTCGAGTAAAACATTAAAACTGTTTGCACAACTGAGTCCATGACAGATGAGACAAAAGAGCAGTGGATTCATTTTATTTTCAACGTAAATCCCCCTGAAACAGATGAATTAATGTAACTCCACAACAACTACATAAATGTATATACTAACCATTCAGAAACGCCCATTTAAAGGGACACACAAAAACGGAGCGTTATTGCTCACTCCCAAAAAGGGGCAACTTTGACACGAACAAAGAATGACAGATGTGACTTATGTCTGATCACAGCGATTGACAGTATTTGCAAGTGGATATTTTGGGAGCAGAGGCGCTGAGCTGAGGTTACAAGGTCAAAAACACTGTAACCCAGTTCGAAATCTAGTTTATACTTCAAACGTGACATGCATGTGTATTATTGGCCCTTATGACAAATTGCTTGTGATGACATTCATTTGTAAGTCGCTTTGGATAAAAGCAGCTGCTAAATGAATAAATGTAATAGATTGTGAATTATAAGTCAAACATCACAATTACTATTGCTTGTCTTTATTAGCTTTCAGAATATAATTCCTTTTGACTTGAGCCACCTAGTAACCGCTTAGAACTCCATAGCAACATGTCAAGAATACACAAAACAGCTTGGCAACAGCATAACAATGCCCTGGAAACTACCCAGAAAACCCTAGCAAGTTTTGCACAGGCAAACATCACGCATGTTTTCTTCAGATTCAGAACATGTAAAAATCTAGTTTACAACTGGTTTCCTGTACAGAGAGTCTCTGTGATAAATGGCAGCTTTGGTGCAAGAGTGCGTGTTTTGTGTCAGCGTGTGCAGTTCAGATCTGACTCTCGTCTCATTTTTACAGGCTGTGCGTTCCTCACGTACTGCGCTCGTGAATCAGCCATCAAAGCCCAGAATGCATTGCATGAACAGAAGACTCTACCAGGGGTAAGTCTCTTTTAATCTTTTTATCTAATGTCTTTTTTGTTGTTGTTGTTGTTGTTTCATCTATTTCAGGCAGAAATGGTCTAACCGTTGAATGCAATTCAGAAACAACTCTAATTTGTTTTCTGTTCTTCTGATATATATTCCTTTATTTGCAACATGTAATCAATATTATATCTGTACTCCCAAATTAACAGGACACAAATTGGCAGAATGTTCAGGTTCTTTTGCATACAACACAAGAGGTTGGTGACTGTCAATTTCTAAAAGGAATTCAATGGAACTTGCTTAAAGTAGATTGAAAATTAGTGTCTAATATTTTAGTCTAAGGCTCTTCCCAGCTAACAAAAATATGGAGTAAGAACATTTCACCTGTGTTTCTATTAAGTTATGAAAACGCTTTTTCTGAAAGTTCAAATGTCACTTAAATGTTTTCACATTTTTACTTGGTTACGTAATCTTTAAGGAAACATTCCATTTGATCATTCTGCCAGCATTTTGGGAATGTTACTTTTGAATGTTCTTGGAACATTCTGCAACAAGAAGTAACATTTAAAAAATGTTGTATAAACAATGTATAAATTATTTTTTTGTGCTAATGTTTTGAGAGTAATATCAAAGACCAGATAACATTGAACAAATGTTCTGTTAACATTACTGAAAGAACGTTCCCTGTTAGCTGGGTTGAGGCTATACAGTCAATATTGCAAAGGCTAAAGGCTCCGATATACTTCAAGCGAGATTAAAGAACTGCTGTAACGTCATTTTGAACAAAATCAGGCCAAAGCTATTTTGGGGTTTGAAACAGATAGCCCATGCGAACTTTCTGGAAAAGCTGGCAAACATGTTTGTACTACCATTGGTCCGTGGCGATTATGTAATAGGTTGGTGTGCGCAGGGGGCTCCGCCTTTTTTCACGTGGAAATCTTTTCCGGTTCATTTCTCCTGTTTAATCTGTCGAGGTCAAACGTGACCAGCGAGTGAAAACATGAACACACAATGAAGTTGTACTTCTGATGAAACAAGACACTGACACTGTTTTTCATGTTTAATACGGTAAAGCTGCTTGATTTTAAGTAGTCTATTGTTTAAAGTGCTACATAAACACAACGTGACTTTGCTCAACAGAGTGCTGAATTGCAGAACTTGTGCAAACATCCACATTGCTATGATTAGATGCTTTTCTTATACTTTATTAAAAAAAAATGCTAACCCCTTAGCGAAGAATGAAAAAGAACTTCGCTGTTATTATAGGGCGCCCTTCCAATCAGTGTTTCTTTCTGTATTTTTTTTAATCCCATGCATTTCCATCAAATTGTGTCGTTTATGACTATATTTTTATCAAAAGGAGATAAAAATTGTTTTAGATAAGCACTTTTATGGTACGTTTTGGTTGTTGTTGAGCTTGACAGCCTCTGGTCACCATCCACTTTCATTGTGCTGAAAAGAACAATGTGAACATTTTGATAACAAGTAGATGATGGTAGACTTTTCATTTGTTGAATACTGAAAGTAGTGGAAGTGTTTATTTGCCTCCTTAAATGTTCATCCCTGTAACGTTGGGTGGTCAAACACGTCCGTCGGAAGTTTGTCTGTGGCAGATGTTAGACATGTTTTATTTCATCATGCCTTTGGCTCTTTACTGTCAGTCTGCTCAGGTTCATTGGAAATCCTGTGTCTCTCCTGCTAATTTAATGTTGAGTGAATGATAGCAGAGCAGAGAAGATATAGCTGATACACTGAGATTACCATGGTCTTTTTCACTGGAAACTTGGATCTCCATTTAACCTCATTGTTGTCTGCAGTTGAGTTTGAGATGTGTGTGTGAATGGAGCTGTATTTCGGTGACGTGGGATCCATGGGGAATGTAGCGTGTGTTAATCAGAGGTGAGCTATAGAGTTTGTCTGGCTCTCATGCGAGCACATGTACACATGTTCAGCTGTCACGATCAGACATGTGGCTGCACATTCATTGGCTCCCGTGGGGTCTATCGCTGCCGTGGGCCAGCTGCCGGAAACCACAACGGTGGAAAAGAGCGCCAGTAGATTTATGGAAAGGTTATGAACATTAACCTTGTTGGCTCGCCCACACAGATGCAGAAAAGCACAATATAAATACATGCACTTCCTGGATTTATGCACACATACACACTCACACAACTGAATCTCACGAAACCTGTTAAGAACAAGGTTGCATTTTACCAACCCCCCAATTTTTTGTGTGTTTTTTTGTGCCAAATTAGCTGATAAACAGTGGTGGTCATTCAACCTATCAAGTCTGTTGACATTGTCTTTTATATTTTCATGTATATATATTTTTAGTGAAATTTGAGTAAATGTGTAAATTGTGTGAATCATTTATTTTTTAAATACATTTTCATATTTGTGTAAATCTTTTTGTGCATCTCTCTGGATATCAGTATTGGTTAATTATGCTGTTTTTACAGTTACACAGTTTTACTTTTTAATTTGTATGTAATCCTCATTCTCAATGATGATTCTCAGTAGTCTAAAAATTACTAGAGTATAAAGATTGTTTTCACATAAATCAGCACACACACACACATATATATATACATATATATATATATATGTGTGTGTATATATACTTTTTCAAATTATAATAATGAGAGTTATAGGATGGACATGTTCTTGGCAGGTTTTGTGAGATTTACTCATACTCCGATTTCCAAGCACACGAGCTGGTCTTAATGGGACGTGTAGCACCGTGATACTTGTCATCATTTTCAGATTAAGATGTGTATTATGAACCCTGAATGTGTCTGGATGGAGCCCAATTATAGAACCGGGTGTCTGAAAAAGGAATGAGCTACTTTTACTTTGAGGTGGGTGTGTTTCTGTGTATGTGTTTGGAGTGGGGTCACTGTAAAAGAGAGCAGTGGAGCGTAATTTTAGGCTGGAGAAACTATTTCAGGAGCAGACGGGGTGTCAGTGGAATAACAGTCAGTCATGTGACACCTGAACTGGTTTAGAAACAAGAAACAGCAGTCACTCACTGGCTTGTGTGTGTGTATGTGTGTGTGTGTGTGTGTATGTGTGTGTGTGTGTGTGTGTGTGTGTGTGCGTGCGTTGAGTTTCATTCTGGGATTGGGGTGAAGGGTTTTAGTGAATTTAGTTTGGGCTCCATGATTTGGCATAACTTTACATTAGGTCCTATTCAGATGCAACACAATAAAGTGGCAAGTAATAAAAAAGCAATTTCTTCCATATAAATTTGAATAAATACACTACCGTTCATAAGAGACTTTCAGAACTGTAGAGTATATTTATAATATAACAATAAATATGTTCTAATTGACTGATTTTTTGCCATCATGAAGCTTACACTTTGCCAAACAAACAGACAAGTTCATCCTCAGATGTGTTAAAGGGATAGTTCACCCAAAACTGAAAATTCTGTCATTAATCACTCTCCCTCATGTCGTTCCAAACCTGTAAGACTTTCGTTCATCTTCGGAACACAAATGAAGATCTTCTTGATGAAATCTGAGAGCTTTTTAAAAAAAGCTACAATTAAATCTGTTCATTATATAAGCGATTGAGTCTTCAAAAAATTTGAACTAAACCGCTCAATTCATATGGATTCGTTTTTCGATCTTTTTGAAGCGTCAAAGTGGTAGTTCTGTCAATGGAGGGACAGAAAGCTCTCAGATTTCATCAAAAATATCTTCATTTGTGTTTCGAAGATGAACAAAAGTCTTACAGGTTTGGAACAACATGAAGTTGAATAATTAATGACAGAATTTTCCTTTTTGAGTGAACTATTCCTTTAATATCTTGGGAGCTTGTAAACATGACTTTTTTATTCAGACAGTATGCTGACTCAGTGAAATGGTACAGTTGCGGGATTTGTTTTTGCAATTCAACCCGGCAGGTTCAACTAAAACACACGGGATCATAAGTTCTTAGATCTAATGCAAAACAGATGTAATGAGGGGACGATCAATCACATAGACGTTCACTAATATTGATTAATGAATGTTGTATTGTTATCAAGAGTGTGCGCTAGTCAACCCTGTTGTACAATTCAACGATTTTCCATGAAGTCAGATGACTCAACTGAAATGTCTGAAGGAAATTTATGGTGTGTGCGTGCACCGTTTCCTTACTTTCCTTTTATTTAAGAGCTCTATCGGCTTGTCAGATTGTATTGTTGTACTATGAGGAATTATTGCGCTCTGGTTGGTTCAGCCACAAGAACTACAATATAATTCATAACTAGGGTATTTATCAGAGAGATGTCTGGGAAGCAGGAAGAGGAGAGAGACGGAGCGCAAAAGAATATAAATAGAGGGAGCTGGAAGATGAATAGAGTAATATGTGCAGGAATATGCAAGGGCACGTCGAGTTTACAGGAAAGGAAAGTAGATGTTATACACAAACAGGGTGACGAGGGTCATGTTGACGGCTCCAGGCATATATGTGCACTTCTCCATGTGTTAAGGGAACGCCACAAAGGGCCCACAGAGTTCTTATATCTACATTAAGAGTCTGCGAAATGCAGGCATCAGGGCACGAGAGGTCGGAGGAGGAGGATGAGAGAGAGACAGAGAAACAGTGAATCTTACACTTGTTTTGCATTCATACAAGACATTATTGGACAGTTGGGACAGAAAGGCCATTATTTTTTCATATCAAATAAAAGAACGGAGAAAAATTAGATCTGAGGCCGTATAAATACATAGGAATCCCTGCCGATAGCGCGTTTGGTACTATACTGAATATTACATTTGGCATGTAATTTTTTCCATCCTTTTTTTTCTACATTTGTTATAGGCAACATGAAACGCAGGGAAAAGTAATGTAATTTAGTACAATCCTTAAGAAGTTGTGGAAAATTACATTTAATTCACATTTATTTGAATAGCGCTAAAAGCAGCTTTACAGAAAATGCATGTCTACATTACAGTTTAGAGTGATCTGAAGTGATCTATGTAACTGTCCAAGTAATGTCCATATGTCAGAAATATACAGTTCTAAGATAATCCAGATCATGTAGTTAGCTAACGCCATGTATTCAGTTAAAGCAATTATTAAGTTGTGATCGTAATGATTTTAATATATAGAAAATTGGGCGTCGTCTCTTCACACGTGTTGGGTCATCTGAAATCTTGTAAGATACTGGAGCTGGCGCTCTCTCTAGTTACCTTGGGATGGGAGCTGCTGCTCGTACGATTTCAGGCAATAGATAGTCATGCGCATTCGCTCTGATATAACTGGAATGCAAGGCTATGAGATGCATTATGTGAATGCTTGGCTAAAGAGATGTGTCTTTAATCTAGATTTGATAGTGTCTCTGAGCCCCGAACATTATCAGGAAAGGCTATTCCAGAGTTTAGGAGCCAAATGTGAAAACGCTCTCCCTCCTTCAGTGGACTTAGATATCCTAGATACTATCAGAAGCCTAGAGTTTTGTGATCTTAAAGACTGTGATGGATTACAACAAAATATAAGTTTGGTTAGGTCAAGGTGTCTTTATTAGTACCCGAGGGTAACATTTTTGTGCAGACAGGAGAATTTCGGCAATCCATACATAAAAACATCAAACAAACAATAAGTATAAAAGATAATAAAGTATCCACTGCCTAAAACTTCTAGAAGGAACATGGCAGTGTACCACTACACCACCACCCCCTACCCCCCACTCTCCCTACCCACCCGCCCGGTTAAAACACATAAGGTGCCATACATAGCAAAGAGTGTCATCTACTGCTATTTTTATTCATTAATTCTATGGCAGCGGGAACAAAAGTATTGCCATATTGTTTGGTTCTACACCTAGTGGCAGCAAACCGACGTCCAGAGGGGAGAAGCTGAAACTCGCCTTATGCTGTACCTGATTGAAATAAAGACCTACAAGGTTGAGTTGAGATTTACCTATGATCTTACTAGCCCACCTAACAATTTGGTTCAAAGAATTTTTATTCTTCAAAGACAAATTTCCAAACCAAGATACAAGGGAAAACGACAAGACCGATTCAACAAAAGCATGGTAGAAAGGATCATCATAGATTTATCAATATGAAATCTGGACAGCTTTCTGAGGCAAAACAGACGCTGGTCACCCTTTTTACATACAGACTCAGTTTTTTTCAAAAGTCAATTTAGAGTCTATGACAGTCCCAAGATATTTGTAGCTATCTACACAATCCACCTCCTGGTCTTTAATGACCGTAGAGTCATGCTGAGGAGCACTGTTTCTAAAATCTATGATCATGTCTATTGTTTTTTCTATATTTAACTCCAAATAGGATTTGTCACACCAGGAGACAAACTCTTCAATAATAGGACCATGACCAGACTCACCATCATTTAACAGACTCACAATAACTGTGTCATCAGCATATTTCAATATCGTTCTGTTTGCATGCATGCTTTGGCACATGTTAGTGTACAAACTATAAAATAAGGGTGAAAGAACACAGCCCTGTGGTGAGCCAGTAGATGTACACTGTAAATTTGACAAAATGCCATTTACTCTCACCCTCTGTGTTCTGTTTGTCAAAAAAATCCAATATCCAACCCACCAAATTCTTGCTAACGCTAAAATGCTCTATTAGTCTTTTGGCTAAAATGTGAGGTTTAAAAGCTGAGGAAAAATCTACAAACAACAGTCTGGAATGCGTCTTTCTCCCTTCTAAGTGCTTAAGGAAGAGATTAAGTATAGAGTAATTGTAGCATCCTCAACTCCTCTATGTGCCCTATAAGCAAACTGCATAGGATCTAAAGCTTGCTCAGTTTGCCTCACAATCTCCATCATCACAAGCTTTTCAAAGGATTTCATTACAAGAGAAGTGAGGGCAACTGGCCTGAGATCATTTAAAACCTTGGGACTATTACTTTTAGGAACCGGTATAGTAACAGTCTGCTTCCACAGTTTAGGTACATATTGTAGGTATAAAGACATATTAAAAATATCATAGAAGATAGAACTTAGTTGTCCAGCACAGTATTTCAGTAGTTTGCCACAAATGTTATCTGGACCAGGGCTCCTATTTGACTTCTGGGGAAAAAAAAAAAAAGATTTTTCAACTGCTCTCTTGACCAGGATGGGGTGATGATGATCTTTAAACTTATCTCAATTCATCAACTTCATCTTTAAAATCAAACTGATCAAATATCAAATACAAATTATTAAGAGCATTGGCAAGCTTTCTATTTGAACTGAAACCATCCATGACAATATTAGCTCGATTCACATTTTGCTATATACCAACAATAGTGTTCAACCCGGACCATGCTGAAGCAATATTCTTCTCAGCCAGTTTATTCTCTATTTTACATTTAAACCTTTGTTTAGCCTTTGGAATTTCCACTTTAACCTCCTTTTTTGCTACTTTTCTTTCTGATGTCCCTCCTTGATTATAAGACAGCATCTTCTTCTGTAAGCTAGACTTAACTGCTTTAGACATCCATGGTTTACTATTTGGGTAAACCTTAATCTTTTTGGTGGTTATAATCATATTCTCACAAAAAGTAACATAAGAGCAGACCACATCAGTGAGTTCATCAATGTCCTTACAAGAGTCTTTAAACATCTCCCAATCGGTACAGTCAAAGCAGCTCTGGAGACAAGCGGTTGATTCTTCAGACCAGATTTTAACCTCTTTAGTCTGAATTTCTCTTTTAAGGACAGATTTATATATGTATGGAGAAGCAGTACACAATTGTGGTCAGCAGAGCCTAAAGCAGGTAAGGGTACTGATTTATATGCTCCCTTAACAGTCCCATAACAAAGGTCTAATGTCTTATTCTGCCTAGTTGGACAAGTAACATATTGAAAAAAAATTGTTAAAGACTTTTTTAAAACCACATGATTAAAATCACCAAGAATAAAATTGGGCGCTTCGGGTGAGATATTCTGAAGTTTTTGCACCACATCAAATAAAGTACTAGATGCCGAACCATGATTTGCTTTAGGATGAATGTACACAGATGTAATGAAAATTTGCGGGAATTCACGAGGCAGATAGAATGGACGGAGCGATACCGATAGCAGTTCAACATCAGGTGTACAGAGTCTTTCTCTAACAGTCACTGAGCTGCAGTAGCGCTTATTGACATAAGACACACGCCACCTCCACGAGATTTACCTGTTGCGGCTGTATTCCGATCCAGACGCAATGGAGTACCAAATCCATCAATGGACAGATCGCTGTCCAAGTCTTGCTCTGTAAGCCAAGTCTCTGTAAATGCCATGACGCAACTGTCTCTATATTCCCGAAGGAAACGAACATTACCTTGTAGCTCATCAAGTTTATTCTGTAGAGACTGGACATTGCCCATAACCAAGGAAGGCAAGGGAATACGGGTAAACTGTTGTTTCTTTAGTCGCTGTCTGACTCCTCTTTTCAGGAGGTTAGGAGATAAACCATTTAGTAGCAATACTTTGTAATTAATACGGAACTTAATAAGTAACCAATGTAGATATGATAAAATTGGGGTTATATGGTCATATTTTATTGACCTGGTAAGAACTCTAGCAGCTGTATTTTTTACTAATCGTAGCATGTTTATTGAGGATGCAGGACAACCACCAAGTAATGCATTACAGTAATAGTCTAGAGGTCATTTCTGAGGTGGAAGAAGGCTGTTTTTGTAACATGAAATATGATTTTCAAAAGACAAGTTGCTGTCTAGTTGTAACAGTGGCTGTTTCAGTAAAGACAGGGTATTGGATAAAGTAAAGAAACCAGGCAAAGAACAAAATCCAAACACAGGAAAATCCAGGAACTGAACCAACTCACAGGAAAATCCAGGAACTGAACCAACTCACAGGAAAATCCAGGAACTGAACCAACTCACAGGAAAATCCAGGAACTGAACCAACTCACAGGAAAATCCAGGAACTGAACCAACTCACAGGAAAATCCAGGAACTGAACCAACTCACAGGAAAATCCAGGAACTGAACCAACTCACAGGAAAATCCAGGAACTGAACCAACTCACACAAAACATCCAACAAAGGACAACACCAGACAAAGACCATGAGAAACACTTGGGTATATATACACTCAATGGGAGATTGGCAAACAAGACACACCTGGGAACAATCAGGAACTAATCGACAAGAAAAACTACAAAGGACTACAAAACATGGCACAGAACAGGAAATAACATAAACCCACACAAGACAAGACAGGAATCATGACACTAGTATAACACCTGGCTATTATACTGTAGAGGATGTAACAGTACATCCTCCTAGATGCAAATTGTATTCTAAGAGTTTCTGTGTAGGTTTTTGGTCCAATAAATAAAACCTCAGTCTTATCTGAATTTAATAGAAGAAAATTATTAGTCATCCAAAATTGTATATCTTTTACACACTCTGTCAACTCGTGATGTGATGAAATAGGCATATATATAATATCATCAGCATAACAGTGAAAACTAATTTGTTTTCTAATTATATTACCAAGTGTCATTATTGAAAATAGCAGAGGGCCTGAAACAGACTAGCCTGGTTAAAACCAGACCATTCTCAGTAGTAACTGAGTTATGGTCTGGCAAAGCTTCATAGACAAATAATTTCCAAAGGGGCGTCACTAACGGACGTCGCTCAAATGCCTCTGGATATACCTAAAACCAATCAGAGCGCCTAAGGAGATGACGAATGCAGAGCGACGGAGAAACATCTCCGAGTGTTGTTCTTTGCTCGGGTTTTAACAAGGGGGTAATCCATCAGCCGGAAACTGAAGTGCCGCCATTGTAGCAGAACTTCTCCTGCTGTTAGCATTCCATTCACTCCCATTCATTTTGGCGTCACTTTGACAGCAAATAACTTTACATCTGAGGCGTCCAAAGACTCCATTTGTCCATTATTTATTTCTAAAGAAACACGACAATGTATAAAAGGCTCCATTACTTTGTATCTTACGTTATGGCCCCGTAGAAGCCGTTTTTGTAAAAATAGGCTAACTATTGCGTCATAACCACTCGACTCTCTGTCGGACAGTCAAGAAATTACCGTATAGACTGGCGGAGAAGCTCGCTGGCAATCGGGGGGACGTGGAGGCATAAAGTCCGATAAAGTCAAGGGAGAAGCCCATAGAGAGTCATAAAGTTGATCCTGCTGCTAGCTCATGGACAGTCTCTGCGAGATTCGGAAGGGAGTGATTCAGATTTCTCTCGGCACAGCTACTAGAAGACAGACAGGTTGCTCACATCACATCTACGTCGTCAAGCTCAGTGTGAGCCTGCGCAGTACGCTCAGCCATTAGGAAGTGAGTGCCTCTAAAGGGCTTCAATTCTCTCCGCTGAAATCAAGGGGGTCGCTGTGTCCATTTCTTTTACTGTCTATGGGTTTTAACAAAAAGGAAACGTTCAAATCTCTTAAAACAGACGCGATAGCTGATTCGAACGAGTGATGTTCCACGGCGGCATCCATCTTTGTAATGTACAAAATCTGCTTCATCGTCGCTGTGCTGTCGTCATCGTGTAAAGCCCGCCCCAACGTTTCTGATTGGTGCCTCGATTTCGACGGATTGGAAATGGGCTTGAATGAGCTCTTTGCCAGACTAACTTGCAGAACAAATCTAAATTTGCTGGAAGTTGTCTGGGTTTTCCCAGGCTAGAAACAGACCCTTTAACAGACTTTAACTTGAATAATCCGCCTTTTAAATAAACAAAATGTTAACGGTCAGATAGTTACAACCTTAACCACCTTAATGTGGTCGGGCTATAAATCTGTTTTTGTAATCTCATTAAAGTGTTTTTTTTAAATATCCAGTAATACTAAAAGACTAAAAAAAAAAAAAATCAAGGAAATGAATTGGGCAGATGGTGTACAGATCCTGGAAAGGCCGTTTGCAACCTGTTTTACTTCTGCAATGTGACATATTTCTGGGTGAAACAGAATGTAGAGATATGATATTATGCCATTGAATCAAGGTAGTAAATATGGTCAATTTCAACGCCCTGTATTTCCATCCTCACATATGAGAGCAGATGAGATTGGGGGCGACCCTCTTTTCCACAAGGGAGATTCCTTTTCCTCATTAAAAATCAGTTCAGTTCACTTAAACTCAGTTGAATCAAATTCCATTTGATTGAACTGAACTAAACATACATTCATTTGTTTTAGTTCAGTAAAGCTTCTTATGAATCCCTGCAGGGACGATTCACTGAGATAACAGGAAAAACGATTGTGGACACACAGTCAGCATATCTTTAAGGAAATTAAGGAGCGGAGGAGAAAAACACACTGTAGAAAGGGAGGCCTGGACTTCAATAGTGGTATCGGTCCAGAGAATGAACGTTTATGATACTGTTTTGAGTCACCATTTGATGTTCAATGTAAAATCTGGAATCTAAAGCTAAACTAGTTGAGAACCACTAGTGTATAATGTGGCTATAGGGGTCTATACTGTTATTCATCACCATGTATAGATTGTAAATAGCAGTTGTGTATTTTCAATAACTCTGTGGCTCTGGGAAGGATCACAGCTGGGAGTGAATCTCAATAGAGCTCAGCTGTAGATACACAGGATCTCTACGTGTGTGTGTGTGTGTGTGTTTGTGTTCTCTATCCGCTGTTCTCGACATCCTTCAGCGAGGCACAGCTTGAGGGATATATAGTTGCCATAGAAACGGCAGCAAGCCTGTTATCAGTGTAAGTGTAATGAGAAAAAATGCAATTTCAGCCAGCACACATGCACACACACGCAAACACACTGCCAGTGGACAACTGTAGTGGCACCTTTGCTTTGCT
Source organism: Meda fulgida (assembly GCA_030578275.1). Classification (NCBI taxonomy): domain Eukaryota; kingdom Metazoa; phylum Chordata; class Actinopteri; order Cypriniformes; family Leuciscidae; genus Meda; species Meda fulgida. The sequence goes on along the minus strand of CM060617.1, from coordinate 4,251,813 downwards.
TCGCTGTCTCGTTTCACAATTCATCTAACAAAAGGCATAGATGTTCTTCTGGCATATTCATTTGAGTTCAGTGTCATTTAATCTGCATAGAACCACCTGTTTTAGCACTGCTAATTGAACTGATGTATCAACTTTGTCTCAGATTTGTGGGAATAAAAATGTGGTAATAAAAATAAGACCCAAATATGTCAATCGTCGTCATACAGTAAGAGTATATAGAGCTATAAAATTAATAATAGATCAGATAATTTGATGAGAAACATTTGCGTTCATATTGAGATTTGTTACTTTTGATCACAGACTTTGGTATCTTGGTTTGAGGACAGTTTGAGACATTAGTCCCTTTCACACATACTGTTTTTACTGGTAAATTTACCGGTAAATTACCATTAAGAGATCATGTGTGAACAGGACCTTTAAAAAAAAAAAAAGAAAACGTTAAATCAGTTCTGGCAATATAAGAGTATGAGAAGTTGTATCATTACCAGTAAATTACTGGTATAATGATGTGTGTGAACAAAGAATGAAGATTACAGGTATGAGCACGTACGCACTGACATAAAGAAGTCTGTTTTTTGCCAATAATAAATGGAGATGGCACGAATTGTTTACAATCTGCTTTTTAATAATGTAAATATGTGCTAGATGGACATCGTTGACCATTGTGCCCAGAGCTTGACACTAGCTTTTTTGCTCACCAGCCACTGTGGCTAGTGGTTTTCCAATTACCACTCAACATTTTCACTTACCACAACTTTTTTGTTCGTAAATTACTTTTTAGCTTACACACTTACACTCACGAGACGAGACGATAATATTCTATCACTTTTTGATATTTTATAACGATGATATTTTAGTTCAGTTACTTCAGTTGAAATATATGACTGGAAAAATAGTATTTTATTCAACTAATTAAAACAATGCAGGTGCATTTTTAAATGTTTTTTTTTTAACTAATCTAGGGCTGTCGCTGGACGATTATTTCGGTAATTGAGTAATCAGTCAATTATTTTGACGATTAATCGAGTAATCTGACATTTTTTTGACGTGAACAACCCTTAAAATGACTTAAAATGCATATGTAATAATTACAATGAGGCAATAATAATTGGTTCAAATTAAGTATCAAAAGCAAGTATTCATTTCTTGTAATTTTATGTGAAAGATGCTATTGTTATTGGTATTATTGCTCCTATTTCATCTAAAGGAGGGACATGTGAGATAACTGGGATCTTTTTCTCAGGGTTACTGACTTTTTAGATCTCCACTCATGAAACATTTAAAACGTTATAGACATTTCTCTAGTCATGCTCAGCTCTAAAGTATTTAATTTACTAAAATAGCTCCTTTTAAGTGAGTCCTTATTCAGTAATAACAGGAAAAGTTATGGAAAATTTAGGTCAAAAAGTGTGGGAACTCTACGGAGAAACATCTGAAAAGCAAAAGTCTCTCCTTTCATATATATATATATATATATTCTTATTCTGTTTATGTATTTATATAAGCAGAAGTTTTAGAATGTGAAATTGGATTGGATTTCTTTGGATTTGTTTATTGGATTGACAAAAATAATGGCATGTATGTAAACATAATGTTGTTGCTATTGTTTTATAAAAGCATAAATCACATCCCGCAGTAATTACATAAAATGAGACCGGATACTGATGCCAAACCTTTCGATGGATATATAATATGTCAACATTCTGAAAATTTGTAGACATTTTTTATAGAGTTAATGTAAACAAAGGTAAATAAAGTGACATTGGACCCGCCAGCTGGGATCACTTGTGCCAACAGGTTAAAGGGTTTTTGCATTGTGCGTGAAGAACACACCTAGCAACACCCCTTAACCATGGTAAAATCACAGTAAAGCACAACATCTCACAGTTTCTTGCTCTAACGAGCCACTAGAGTAAACTAAACTAGTTCTGAGTAAATCTGAACTGCTCATCTCAGCTCAAGTCTTTTCTCTGTGTGCTACTATGTTCTGCATTGGCATGAAGGCTGAATATGAGAATGAGGCCTTTTACATAACAAGTCATAAAGAGAGAGAGAGAGAGAGAGAGAGAGAGAGAGAGAGAGAGAGAGAGAGAGAGAGAGAGAGAGAGAGAGAGAGAGAGAGAGAGAGAGAGAGAGAGAGAGTTCCATGTTGCTGCCACTTGGCGATGACCTAAAATGTAGGCGCACACAGTCACACATCAAAACGAATAACGATCCAATGCTGCGCTCATGAATTCTAGGTCACTAAGTCCCGCCCCCATGCATGTTTTTCTTTTTTCATTCCAAAGTGCAGCAGTAATGTGATGTGCTGATAGAGTTGGCCCGAGGCAAGTGTGTGTGCGCGCTTGTTTATGAGCGTGCGTTTATACATATGCATGCTGTGGTATACTGGTATGGTGTGTGTGTGTGTGTGTGTGTGTGTGTGTCTGTGTGTGTGTGTGTGTGTGTGTGTGTGTGCGTGTGTGTGTGTGTGTGTGTGTGTGTTTGTGTGTGCGTGTGTGTGTGTCCCTCAGCAGCTGGAGTGGTTGTTTCTGCTAACCAATTCTCCATGTTGTCCTTCATCCTCAGTGGTCACACTACTTCTGCCTCACAAATAGACCTGTCCGTGTTCATGTGTGTGTGTGTGTGTATGTGTGTCAGTATGAGGGCTGGATGGTATGATGGCATAAACTGGTTTAAGCTATTTACCTGTGAGAGCGATGAAGGAACTTAAAAGCTCAGGAGACTTTAAAGCTGCAGTCCATAGTTTTTCCTCTTTGTCGCCATCTCTGTTCGAAATCTGCAATTGCAGTTATTCGCAGAATTATCAACTTTACGTGGGTTGTGCCTCGGCACGGCACAGCGCGGATGAATTCATGTTTTGAGGAGAATGTGCTGTCAGTCGCCGCACCGGTGTGGATACTGTCATTCAGAATCACAGATTATACTTTTTGGAAGTATGACCAACATAATAATTTTCACCTTTAAAATGTAATCTGTAAGTAACATCCACTTTTGTTCTGACCAACTAAGGGAAAAAAGCATTGCAGTAAATCGCGCTGATTAAATCTAACAATCGCTTATCATATCGCGTCAAACCCTGCAAATTATACTTTGTTCTCAAATTGTTAATGTTCAGCATTGCGTGACTACATTTAATGTGAATTAGGGCTACCTGTAGTTCAGTTTCCATAGTGTGTTCCATAGTCATAGGCCTACCAACAAATTAGTGTTCCTTAGAACTGGTGAAATACAAACACACATATCTGTAATCAGATGCATATTTATCCTTGTTTTTGCATGGGCCGGTTGCAGTCTCTTTTTTTCTGTAGCCACTCCGAAGTCTTTTGCTCTTTACTACAGGTAGGGGCGTAGCCACCATTTCAAAAGTGAGGGGGACAGAATGTCAAGTGTAATACCAGTTTTTTTTTCTTCAGACTTTTGTTGAGGTTTTTGCTTAATTAGCTTAATATGCTATTTATATTTAAAGCAATAAAACATAAAGAAAGTTGTCCAGTTCTTTATATTGCACATGTAGGGGTTTTCCTGGCTTAAAATGAGGCGGATGTGGTAAAATGATGAGCATGTATTTTAATAAGATAATAAAATGTGTATTTTTCGTAGACTATCAAATAGTCTGCTGTGGCACAGTATTTTTGTCGGTGGATCTCGGTACCTCTAGGGGGGTCCGGGGGCATGCCCCAGCACCCCACCCCCGCCGTTAGAAAATTTTGTACATTTTAAAGATAAATTCATTAATCTGGTGCACTTTGAGTCCCCCGAATCCATTGTTAAAAATAAATAATCCAACTGCCCAAACATATGATATTCTCTGATTTAGATATCTGATCATCGCATTACAATTATTAAAATTATCAGTGTTAAGCATGATAATATGGTTAAATATCACACTGAAGCTGATTTAAAAATAACATTTACTTAAAATTAAAGTTCTTTTTTTGGCAAAATTACATTTTCTTACTAGCCTAAACAAAGTCTGTCTTACTAAACTAAAACTTTCCAATTGAAAACCTTCAAACTTCAAGCTTTTAAAACTACTTCAAACTATCTAGTTAGGCTTTTTCAAGAGAACTTAAAGGTTGTCTACAAACTTTTTTATCTAATTGTAAAGTGTTACCAAATTATGATAAACATCATGTACACGTTACCACACTGCCCGATTCAAGCAGATCGTGGCTGTTAATGCATGAAAATACAAATTCAGCATTAACATTTAGCATGTGTATTCTAATTTGAAGGGCTTTGATAACATATCTGTGAAAATAAAATAGTAAAGTAAAATAGATTGAAAATATTGCATGTTTGTTCGGGAAGTGAATTTACAACTAAACCTGTTCATTATTCAAAAAGAGAAATAAAGTTATTCATCATTGTGCAACACAATTCGGATACTACATGACAACTTACAGTGCTTGACTTTTTCGTGAAAAAGGAGTGAAGAGTTTTTTGCCATTTTGAACTATGAAACTGATAGATTCGGCGCGGGTGCGCGCATGGGCGTGTCGTAGGCTAATGCACTGATTACTGACCGATTACCATGGAAACGTGAATGTCACGTATGAAGATAGACTATCCTTGACTCTTTGGATTTTAAATCTCGATGTAGGGTATACATGTAGGGTATACAGTACACACCCGCGAAAACCTCAGTTTGTCGTATACACACTTGCCCTATGAAAAAGTGCGGGGGACGAATTTACATTGTATAAAAAGTGGCCTATGACTACAGGTGAATCTCCAGTTGTCACGTTTTAACCTTTCTGGATCCGCCATCAAATTGATAAGTTTAATTATATCAAGTGCTGTGAGAAAAGGCTATAAATCTCCACCTCCAACATCCTCACACACTCATAGCCTACTAGCCGAGACACTTCTTAATGTGTACAGATGTGACGTGATGACACAAAAACATGCTTGAATTTACCACAGAAATCCACCAGTACCGCTGGAGTTAAAAACGTTATTACAAGCTTACCGTTTAGAGTCGAGCTAAGGCAAGCAGATCGTTTTGAACACTGGTTATGTATTTGCTCAAAAATTTATATGGGATAATTTTTAACCCCAAAAAGTTACGGACTGCAGCTTTAAGTATCTGGTTAGTCTTAGATTTTACTCCTAAAATTCCTTAGGAAAAAAAGGGATAGACATGAGTCAATATTGGTCATACAGTAAGAATATAGAACTATAAAATAAAGGTACACTGCCTTTCAGAAATGTGGGGTACGCAAGATTTTCTTTCTCTCTTTTTTTAAATTTAGTAATAATAAATGTTTCTTGAGCAGCAAATAATCATATTAGAATGATTTCTGAAGGATCGTGTGACACTGAAGACTGGAGTAATGATGCTGAAAATACAGCTTTGATCACAGGAATAAATTACATTTTAAAATGTTCACAGAATACACTTACATACTTTAAATTGTAATATTTCACTATATTTCTGTTTGTACTGTATTTGTATCAAATAAATGCAGTCTTGATGAGAATAAGAGACTTCTTTCAGAAACATTAAAACAATCTTACTGATTCCAAACTTTTGTTTTATTTCTGCCTTGAAAAAGTTATTGCGATATTAATATGATCATATTTGTGATGTCTCTTTTCTCTTTTACATAATTATCTCCAGCTCTGTGTATTTATGTGGGTTTATTTAGTCCTGATGGGTAAAATCCAGCATGTAAGTGCTCTGTTGGAATGATGTAGTCTCATACGGCTCGCCCACAGACACAAAAAATGACAATATTATGTTTAAATATATCTTTATGGCTATGTGCAACTTCCGGGAATAAGGCTCCACAAATTTATAGGGAGAAATATAGATTTTTATAAATATAATTAATATTAACTTTTTTGATAAAAGTAGATTTTTTGATTGGTAAATGTTGATATAAGACTATTTTACTCAAGATTTTTGATTTTATGCTTTTGCAATGCTTATTGTTGCATTTGATTGTTGGTGAGTGTTGATTTTGTTTATGTTAGAAACATGCTAATGGAAAAACCAATTATACTTCTCATGATATTTCCCATGCACTTTTTTTATACATATTTCTATGATAAACTTAAAGGGATAGTGATAGTTCACTTTAAAAAAAATCATTATTTAATCACCCTCAAGTTGTTTCAAACCTGTAAGAGTTTCTTTATTCTGCGAAAAGAGTCCCCACCACGGAAATTAACATGGGCTTGGGGCAAAAATACCTCCCAAAAATCAAGATATATGGGGAAAAAATGTCCCTGTATGAGTTCTTGCTTTAAATATTTATAACAGGATATAGAGTGCTGTTTTCCTGAATATTTCCTGAACATAATTGCAAATGTGATAGCGTTTTAAACAACAGTTCAATAAACAAGACATTAATGTTGATTTACTTCGATTTTAAACATGGGAGGGAGATGAGGTTTGTTTGAAACGGGCCGTCTCTGGTTCTATCTACAGCGTGGAAAGAGGCCGCAGTGGATCTGTGCTAAATGTTATTGACAAGCAGCTATTTTAGGTCTTGCTCACGGCTGCCAAACGCATGATGTATAGAGCTGCTGTGTTTGGCACCAAATAGCGCTGTCATTTTGTTTGTGTTAGTGAGTGTGATGCAAACCTCTCAATGTCCTGCTTGATTTAGTGAAGTTGACGTGAAGATGCTTTCTGCAACACCTCAGAGTGTCTGTCCAGCCCTGAGTGAGCACTACTGGCCATCATTGCCAAGATTGCAGTGTATATACATAGCTTAAATGTTGCAGGATTTTTTGTGTGTTTTGAAGATCCACATATTGCTGCTGTATTTATGTATTTTCTCTGAAATGGCTTAAAAGTTTTCTTGTAGCTCAAACAGTAGAGCACTGGCGCTTGCAACGCCAAGGTCATGGGTTCGATTCCCATGGAAAGCAAGACACAAAGGCAAGTTTATTTATATAGCACATTTCATACACTATGACAATTCAAAGTGATTTACAGAAAGGAATTAAAATAATCACAAAATAAAAGCAAGGAAAATTAAAACAGTTAAAATAAATTAAAAGAGATATGATTCAGTTATAAAATGAATTAAAAGAGTAAAAAGATGATAAACTTCTCATCTGACAAAACACCGGTGTATCATATTTTTCACAATTGCCCGTTTTAATCTGAGATTTTCATTCTGAGATAAGAATGTAAATTTATACCTTGAAATGCAATGTAAGTCGCTTTGGATAAAAGCGTCAGTCAAATGCATAAATATAAAAGTCAGCCATGACTGCAACCAAACAGTTAATAGATTTATGCAAACAACATCTTCAGCACTGATACAATCCACGTTCGAAATCCAGTCGGTTTTTATTTTCTCAAGTTTTGCCTTTGTTAATGTCCTCTAGTGTTACATTATCCACATAATTCATCATATTTTCGATACTGTCTTGAATTCACTTTGATTGATGCTCTTAGCTGCAACTCAAATACTGGGGTTTTAGTTTTCAGTGGGGAAAATCCCATCTGACTAAATTTGTTGATTTGGCCGGAAATTAAATCTGTAAAATAAAATGTATTGTAGACATACACGTTTACGAGGCGTCATGTTAACATTGACTTGCTTGCGTCCACTGCAATCCTCTTGGAGCTTCTACTACTCAACTTGCTTGTAAAAACGGTTGGCTTTATTTAAAGTGTAAAAAACACAGACAATTGCAAAAGCTGCAATGTTTTATGGGATGGACACTGGACAGTCACTCTTGAGATCTATTGTTAAAGTTTTCCCTTTATTATTGTTGTTCCCACCTAGGGTTGGGAATCGAAAATCGATTCCAATTCCGGAATTGGATACTTAAGAGCAGGAATCTGATACATGTTATAAAGTTAAAATGTTAATTCCTCTTCTCGATTCCTTTGTGTGCATTAATATGATTTTAAACCATTCAAGCACAAGAAGACCCGCACACTGTTTTCTGTGCTGCACACACACCCAATGCGTGTGTCTCTCGCTGTATAGTGCACGATACTGAACTGAGTTCTCTTCTGCGTCTTTTTGCAGTTGAAAGGACATATACGCACAAAAATATATCAAAACATCCTCGTAAACACAGTCGGTTACATCTTAAGTGAGAATAAACAGTTGTCAAAGGAAATGCATGTGTATCAGTATATTGGATCCGTGCAGCTCTTAAAGTGACAGCAGCCTAATTCCAGCTGCCCTCACTATAATAACGTTAATCAATCAACAAAAGATAAAGAGAAAATTCAGTCACTGTTCTTGACTGAATAACTTGTTTAACTATATTTGTAGTGTATATTTTATTTATAAAGTGCTTTATTACAGTTTCTGTACCTGAATAACTGAAAATCTTAAAACCCTGTTAATTTCAATCATATCTTTGTTCAGTTGCGATTGCTAATTTGTTTATTTGTTCTTTTTTAAATACTAAATAGTGTTTAATTGTCTTTAAAAATAGTTGCTAGTTGTTTTTCTAGTTTTGTTTTTTCAAAAGTTCCTTGTGTAAGTGTTTTTAGCCTGTGGGTTCAAAATGTAACGTCTGTATGTAACGTTTTACATGAAGAACACTTTCTATGACTCCCCAACATCTTGCTTTGACATCCATTAGTGGGATCAAGTCACCTTTAGCCCCCCCCATTCTTTCTTGCGTGTATTGTGAATGCACAAGATTTGCAAGTTTATATGGCGAAAGACATGACCGACATATGGGTGTGTAGATGATGAAAGAATATTAATTTTTGGGTGATCTATTTCTTTAAGATCTCAAACCACAAACTGGATTTTCCCTCCACCCCATCCACCAGCTTATTTGTGTATTAATTATTCTGCCAAAAACACGAGAGTGTGAGAGAGGATGAAAAGATAACCATGGAAGGATTAAAGGAATCCTGCTATAAATGGACTGCTTTGTTCCTGATTAGCTTTTTGAATTATAACGAGGCATGAGAATTTCATTTTCCTCTGTGTGTGTGCTGTCGTCTGGCTTTGCCAGTTTCAGATATAGAGCGATATGTTAATTTCACCCATGAAACTTATAGACACACACAACTGGGCATGTCTTTATGTTCCAATAACATCAACTTTATTTAAATAGCGCTTTATATAATACAGGGATAATTTAGGGATGAACAGGAAAATAATGATTTAATGGTGTAAACAGATTTCAGCTCTGCTTCAGTTCAATCATGCTGCATATGACATGCACACTATTGTTACACATTGCATGTAAAACGGTTATACAGCACACTAAAAAGAAAACTACTGATTTAAAAAAGTGAACTAAAATAATAATCAATGAAATATAAATGAAAAGGCAAAACTAAATGAAACTGTGGTTAAAAAACTAACTAAAGTAAAATTTTAATGTAAAGTATTTATTTGTTTGTTTGTTTGTTTTCCGACCACTGTAATTTTATCTATTACTTTTCATTAATTCATATTTTAAAGTTTAGTTTTAGATTTAGAAAACACTAATGAGCCTGTTATTTTCCCCATGTAAATAACTGTGGTCATGTTCTGTTGATTTCTCAGCTGTTTCCTTAATGCAGGAAGTCATTTCGACAGAAACGCAATAACCTTGATGTGCCACACAGACTCTCTCTTCTGCGGTCGTACTCTCTAGCCCTGCTTAAGCAGATTCACTTGTTGATGGCGGGATCTTTAGAGAGACGGGGGAATATTACAACCTAAAGGTCACTGTCTCAGACCCCATTACTGTCTGAGACGCTTTATCATTCCCAGAATATCTCATACGCGCACACATCTCTGCTTTAGTCTGCACTTCATTTCTTCTGTTTGCCTTTGCAGGGCTTTTTCATTTTCACAAAAGATGGAGCTATTCATTTTGCTTTCGCGTTTTGTCCACCTCGTGACAGATAATGCAGCTCTAGCCCACAGGAGGGAAGAACGTCTCTCTCTCTCTCTCTCTCTCTCTCTCTCTCTCTCTCTCTCTCTCTCTCTCTCTCTCTCTCTCTCTCTCTTTCTCTCTCTCTCTTTCTCTCCTCTCAGTCTCACTGCAGCTCTAATGCACAGGTAAAAAATGTCTGTCCCTATTGGAGATATAAAAAGAAACCCATAAAGCCAGAAAACAAAGGGAATAGCTCATCCCAAAATGAACATTCTGTCATAATCATGAAAGTTATTGGGACTGGAGCCTCAAGCTAAAAAAAAAAAAGAAAACTCACCATAAAAGTATTATATAGTCCATGTGGTTTAGACCAAGTCTTCTGATATCATACGATAGCTTTGTGTGAGAAACAGACACATTTATGTTGTTTGCTGCAGATATGAAGCTCTCAAATCAAATATGGCTCCACATTCGATGTCAATGATGATGCGTCGTACACAGCAGAACGGATGATTTTAGTGACGCACCAATCATGATTATTCATTGGCCAATTCTGATTGACAATTCTTTATAAGCAAATAAGACCAATTCCGATCACCGTTGCCAATTTTTATCTGTTTAAGCAAATGCATTTGTTGTTTATTTGCTGTATTACAGGCTGGTATGGAAGTTTGTTTCTGCCACAGAATAAAACATAATAAAGGTAATTGCGACTTTTATCTCACAATTCAGACTTTTTTTCCTCGCAATTGTGTGATATAAACTCACAATTCTGTGGAAAAAAGTCAGTCAGCAATTGCGAGTTTATATCTCACAATTCTGAGAAAAGATGTCAGAATTGCGAGAAAAAGTCAGAATTGTGAGTTTATATCTCGCAATTTTGAGAAATAAAGTCAGAATTGCGAGATGTAAACTCACAATTGTGAGATAAAAGTCGCAATTATCTTTTAAAATGTTTTATTCTGTGGCGGAAACAAGCTTGAATAGGCTGGCATATAACTGCTGTTAAACAAACAAAAAATCTGTAGCCATTTGAAATTAGAGGTAAACATTGACCTTCTTTAACGCTGTTACTGGTTGGGTTTAGGGTGCATTATTTTCAAATGCAGAGCAACGCTGAGAGACCAGACATTTCATTTCCTAACTGCCGTGGATGAACCAACGTTACACTTACATTTATCTGTTTTGGAGAAAACTGAACATGCTTTTTAGTGCCACTCATTGGGCATTTTACTTTGAAACTGCTGCAAAACATAATTTTTGCAAAAATTCTTTGATGAGCCTGGGTTGGCCGCTGAGTTGCATGGACTACAAATAGTGAAAGTCTTGTTTTTGAAGTGATTTTACGTGTATTCGTGTGGTCTGTGATTCTCCCTGCAGAGATCTGATCAGCTGCTAATACAGTATGTCCGAGAGAGGAAGAGATGGGTATATTGGCCTGAATAGATATTCATTTAAATTGGCCCTCGATTACAGCAGGCTCTCTCTCGCTTTGACTCTCCCTCTTTCCATATTTCGCAGAATTCCTCTCATTTATAATTGCATTTTTTCCTTTTTCATCTCGTCGGCCCCGTGCTGAAAGACTGACAGCTTAATCAGAATTAATTGGCCGCTTGCACCATCCTCCATTTGTCCTTCTTCTCTTGTAATGTTTTATTCATCTGTAATTTTGTAATGCAAAATTAATTGCCTTTAATAATACATTGGTGCTGTATAGGTTAGAGACAGATCCACATTAATGTACGAGTGTTTAGCATGCTGCTGACGTTAATTAAACGAATGGCTAACGAAAAGAAAGAAGGGGGAAAGAAACTAAAGGAATGAGAAACGAAAATGAAACTGTTGATAGAAGAGAGAATACATTTTCAGAACAACATGAGAGGATATTAGCGCAGAAGTGGTGCTCTTGTTTAATATACAATTTCTTATTCATCACATAACAGTTTACGCTTCAGTCTGTTTCCAATGTGATTTATTTGTGCGCTCTGGGCCTTTTGAGTTCGGCCAATCGCTGAAGCCCTTTGATTGCATCTGATTGGCTGTCATGAATGCAATGAAGATGATTGGTTTCACCAGTACAGTGTGTGTGTGTGTGTGTGAGAGCTGAAGATTAAATATTATTTGAAGATGATGACACAGTGGGGATTTTTTTTAAGAGGACGGTAGGGGATAGATTATGAATATTAAAGATGATATGATTGAATTGGTGTAAAATATTTACAGAGATTTCAAGTTGAAACCACAAAATGGTTAGCTGCCTTATAACTAAAAAAATGATCTTAATTTATTCAGGTAAAGACACAGGGGTAGGATGGAAAATATACCTTATGTTAAATATACCCCAGGGTATATCCAGTATATAAAGTATTTACAATTGAGGAACATACTCTAGCAAACAAGCAGAGAAAGATAGAACAAGATTTTAAAATTGTATCTCTTTATTTATTTATTTATTTATTTATTTATTTATTTATTTATTTATTTATTTATTTATTTATTTATTTATTATTAATGTATTAATGTTATTTATATATTATTAATGTAATCTGTCAATTTGTAGATTTTTATTAATTATTAATATTATTAATTAATAAAAATAATAATGAACACATTTGAATATAATATAATATAATATACACATTAATATAATATAATAATTTTTTATGTAAAGTCTCTATAATATGTGCTTTTGACTCCTTTTTTGTGTGTTGCATAACGTGAAGCTGTTACTAATGCCAGACTTATGATTCATTTTGTATGAATAATCATGTCTTGTGATTTTCACAAAACAAAACAAAACAAAACAAAACAATCAAGCACCTTTCATTTATAAAGATTAATCCAAAACCAAGTATGTGGTTATAAACCATTTCTACTGAATTAAAATATAGCAAACATCACTAATATTGTTCTATATTTTGTAGCCATGATATAAGAGTTTGATATGTGCACGTGTGTCCATGTGAGTGACACTGAATACTTCACTATAGTTTCAATGGCATGTAAGTTAAATCTCAGGAAAACGCAATCATTTATTCAGAGCAATTTCACTGAAGTCAAACACGTTCAGAGCGGAGAGGGAAAGTGTTAGATCAGTAAAAGAGAATATGTCAGTACTTTACATAATTCATTTTTGAATGGTGCCGCTGTTTTGGGAGTTGTTTTTAGGCATGTGTGAGATTGTGTGGTATAGAGGTGTTGTTTGTCCTTATAGAAGCACCTCCCACAATGCATCAGTGTGACGGTGAACAGTTGGTTCTCGGGTCTGTGGGGAGACGCTAATGCTTTGTGCTTTGTGTTCCTGTATGGGGATCCGCTTTGTGCGTCAGTGGTGTGTGTGTCTCTTCTTGCTCTTCTCTACACTTTTTTTTTGTCAAAAGTGTGAAAAGTGTGTCATGCTGAGATGCATGTGTGATTTCTAACAGAACATTTGCCGCTCAAACCACCTGACAGGTTATCTTTATGTTTCACACGTTCAGATGTTCGTATAATGCATAACAGGCACGTGGAAAAGGGGAGATCGTTTTAGCGAACCATCTGGAAACTCTTCAAACAGGCTGCAGTTAGAAATTAGACCTTTTGGAACATGCTGATTTTATGCAAATGCAACTGAGTAAATTATTGGCATATATTTTGAAGGCTTGTCTCTAGGGTCCAAATGCGAGTGAAAATTGCTTTTGGTGAGTAAATGAAAATTTACTGTCGATGCTGAACAGTTAAGGGTTACTTGGTTAGTAACTTTGTTATCCTTTTTTTTTTAGGAATTGCAGCATACTGCATGGTTTAAATAACAGTTGTTTTATTAGACAATAGCTATTGGATGCAACTGACATTTGTTAAGCCTTTAAGAAAACTCAGCATTAAATTATAAGGAAACATGGGTTCCAAAAAGAAACTAAGGCCCTGTTTACACATGGCATTAAGATGCATTTTGGTTGATCGGATCACAAATGGACGACACTAAATACAGGTATAAACGGGTCTAAAAGCTTGTTCACTTTAGACCACTTCTAGAGGTATTTGAAAACCCATCTGTTCAAACAGCTACAAAAGACCGTCTACTCTCCGTCTTCTGATCTAAAGCGTAAAACATTATAGGAAGCGCTCTAGCCAAACGGGATTTAAACTATCAGATGGAGACCCAAGTTTGGTTTGAAGATGAATAACATATCAAACACAATGTTCTCTCATCATTCCTGATTTCTAACACACACACACACACACACAGCGTTCGACTGGTCTTGCGGCTGTCAGAGAAAAAACTAAAGCTGATTCTCTCCGTGTGTTTTTCCATCATCTTCGATCGTGTTCATATATAATTGCATGAGCTTATTTCATCCATTAGATCAAAAGATCAAAAACAAAGAAACATAAATTTACCCGCCCATAGACCCTCCCCTCGAAGACATCAGGACAGAAGTGGTTGAAAGTGGACAGAAGACACGGATTAAAACACCAGGTGTAAACGGGAATGTGTCTCCCTCGTCTACTTGTGATTCTGTCGACCAAAACACATCTATATACCAGATGTAAACAGAACTTAAATGTCCACACTGTTGTATTTTCCCTAATTATTTGAGAGTTATGCGTTTGCAACATGAGGTTCTCTGCATGTTTGCATCCATGCATACACCGTGTGCATGACACATGGACTGTTGATTTATGTAGTGTCTACTGCATATCTTTCTCTCCAAGTCCATGAAGAAGTGAAGACCGTCTCTCTCTCAACTTGTCTTACTCTCCCTTTCTTTCACAAACTTTCTCACTCGTTCTGTCTCCCTCACACTTCCTCCAACACTCTCCAGCCCCCACTCAAGAAGCTCTTCTGAAGAGTGTGTTTTCAAGCTGCACCGTGAGTATTTGTGTGTGTGTGTGTGTGTGTGTGTGTGTGTGTAGGGGCTTAGTAATCTTGCGTGGGTGAAGCGTTTGCTGTGCAGAGAAATGGAGAGAGAGAGAGAGAGCTAAGCATGAATATAGCCTGAGGAGGAGACGAGTGAGAGTTTGAGATTAGAGAGAGGATGTGTCATGAGATGAAGAGAAACACAAAGAGGAATACGAGCGACAGATCACTGAAGACTGGGAGGAGACCAGAGGAGAAGAAAAAAGAAAGGATGATGAGATGAGATAAGAAAAGAGCAGGAGGGGGATACTTGAAGATGGACAGTTTACAGTTTTAAATTGTAGAAATAACTACATTTTTACATTAGGGCTTTTCACAATTGAAATAGTTATCCCTGGGTCATTTTAAACCTTGTGTAAACGGAATCCTGGGTTATCTTGCGTCACATTTCACACTGCTCATAATATAACATTCTTTGCTGTGTCAGTTGCTGTGTTTCCATCCAAAGTTGCAAATTTAATTTATGAGTAAAATTGGAACATTGCATAAAACATTTGCGAATAAAGCACCAGTGTGCCGAAGAGAACGTCTCGGGTTACGTATGTAACCCTTGTTCCCTGAGAAAGGGAACGAGACACTGCGTCGGTTACGATACTTGGGGAACGCCCTTCAGGGTAGCGCATCAGAATTTATGAATGAAACCGAATCCAATCCTATTGGCGTTGCGCGATGATGTAGCGTGTGACGGCATAAGCGGATGTATTCTAAAGCACGCCGGCACACAAAAATGTCAGCTTTTGCTATGAAGCAAGTGCTCCAGGCGGGGTGAGGTGTGGCGAACCGATGCAGTGTCTCGTTCCCTTTCTCAGGGAACAAGGGTTACATACGTAACCCGAGACGTTCCCTTTCGAGGGAACTCGAACTGCGTCAGTTACGACACTAGGGGAACGAGATACCCACTATACCACAAAGAACCCCGCTCATCCTAGTGTGATGCTGTCTTCAGGCACAATCTAGGACGAAAGCACTCGTGCACCGGGTGTAGAGGGAAGGTCCAGACTTGTAAAACCTCATGAATGTGTACGGAGTGGCCCAGCCAGCCGCCTCACATATGTCATGTATAGAAACCCCTGAAAGGAGGGCTCTAGAGGATGCTATGCCTCTGGTGGAGTGAGCCCTCATTGCCATTGGTGAAGGCAAGTTGCGCACCTGATAGGCCAGGGAAATAGTGTGAACTATCCAGTTGCTGATGGCCTGCTTAGAGGCAGGAAGCCCCTTCTTGGGCGACCCGAAACACACCAGCAACTGGTCCGACTTCCGCCATGAGGAGGACCTCTGGATATAACATCGTAGTGCTCTGACAGGGCAGAGCAGGTGAAGTCGCTCCTCATCCGCCGTCACATGAGGTGGAGGATGAAATGCCCGTAGAACCATAGGCCGTGCCACATTAGATGGCACCTTGGGCAAATAGCCGGCCTGGGGTGTAAGATGGCCTTAATGTTGCCTGGAGGACCATCACTCAGAGGAGCGTGGAATGCCGCAATGGCAGCCACATAAAACTTGAGTGTGGACGGGGTAAGCCCCGCAGAAAAGCGGTCTTGGAGAAACTCCAGCACTGAAGCCACTGGGCAGTGAACTGGTTCGAGATGAGGCTCTCTGCATCAAATGGAAAAAAATTCCACTTAAGGCCGTATAACTTCCTCGTGGAGGGAGCTCTGGAAGTGAGTATAGTTTCAACCACTTCTGCTGACAGGCCGGCTTCTAGGTACTGTGTCCCCTCAGGGGCCAGACCCACAGTTTCCACAGCTCGGGCCGAGGGTGGAGAACTGAGCCCCACCGCCTCAGACAACAGGTCGGTCCTCAGAGGGATCTGCCATGGCGGGCCTGCCAGAAGCAGGATGATGTCCGAAAACCATACTCGGGCCGGCCAACAAGGGGCTACTAATAGTAGGCTGACCCCGTCCTGAGGGACCCTTTCCAGAACTGCTGGGAGCAGAGCGATTGGGGGAAGGCGTACAGACGCAGCCTCGGCCACGTCTGCACGATGGCATCCAACCCCAGCGGGGCTGGATGTGTGAGGGAGAACAACAGTGGACAGTGTGTCGTCTCTCGAGATGCAAATAGTTCCACTTCCACTGGGCCAAACCTCTCGCATATGAACTCCACCACCTCGGGGTGGAGTCTCCATTCCCCGGGCCTCAACCCCTGCCTCGACAGCATGTCTGCTCCCTGGTTCTGGTCCCCCGGGACATACATCGCCCTGAGAGACGACAGTCTCCGCTGGGACCACAGGAGGATCTGATGCGCCTGTCTGCACAGAGGGCGCGACCTCAGACCCCCCTGATGGTTTAGCTAAGATACCACCTACATGTTGTCGGATCTTACTAGGACATGGCGACCATGGAGGTCTGGCAGAAAGCTCCTCAGAGCCCGGAACACCGCCAACATTTCTAGGCAATTTATGTGCCAAGAGGAATGTTGGTCCTGCCAGAGAACTCTCGTAAAGCGTCCGTCCATGACTGCGCCCCAGCCCGTGAGAGAGGCGTCTGTCGAAATACATATCCGGCGACATGACACTCCCAGCCTGGGACCCTGGGACAAGAACCAAGGCTTCTTCCAAATTGATAGGGAACGAAGGCATCTGCGCGTAACCCTTATCAAGCAGAATGGATTTCCCCTTGGGGAAAACCCCTTGGCTCTTAACCATCACTTTAGGGCTCTCATGTGTAGCAGGCCAGAAGGTATCACGCTGGACGCTGCTGCCATGAGACCCAAAACTCTCTGAAAGTGTTTGACAGTGATGGCTTGGCCTAGCTTTATCCTGGACACTGTGGTCAGGATGGACTCGATCCGAGCAGGAGACAACTGGGCCCGCATCGTGACCGAGTCCCACACCACTCTCAGGAACGTGGTTGTCTGGGCTGGTGTCAACACGCTCTTCTTCGTATTGAGTCTCAACCCCAGGCTCTGGATGCGGGCGAGGACGACATTTCGATGCCGAATCGCCAGCTCTCACGACTGGGTCAATATCAACCAGTCGTCAATGTAATTGAGCACCCTGATGCCCTCGAGCCTCAGGGGTGCTAGAGCTGCATCTGTACACTTGGTAGAGGTGCGAGGGGAGAGTGCTAGGCCAAACGGAAGAACCCGATATTGGTAAGCTTCGCCCCTTAAAGCAAACCTCAGGAACTTCCTGTGAGATGGAAGGATAGAGATGTGAAAGTAGGCGTCTTTTAGATCTATTATGACAAACCAATCCTTGGATTGGATTTGACTCACGATGATGGGAATAGTGAGCATCTTGAACCTGAATCTCCTCAGAGACCGGTTCAGATGTCTCAGATCTAA
Source organism: Meda fulgida (assembly GCA_030578275.1). NCBI lineage: Eukaryota > Metazoa > Chordata > Actinopteri > Cypriniformes > Leuciscidae > Meda > Meda fulgida. The sequence goes on along the minus strand of CM060617.1, from coordinate 4,233,815 downwards.
TATAGGACATAACTCTCCATCTTCCTTTGGAACTATGAAGTATCGGCTGTAGAACCCGGACTTCCCTGTCTGAGGGAGGAACATGTTATATGGTCTCCTTTACCAACAGGGAGAGAACTTCTATTCTAACACTTGACCCTGCTGTGGGTCTACTGCAGTCCAAACCACCCCGTTGGTACTTACCTCGGTGGGCGGACCCGGAACTGCAGCCTGTATCCTATTTCTACAGTGCGCAGGACCCATGGAGAAATATTGGGGAGACATTGCCATGCCTCAACAAAATTCATCAAGGGAACCAGCCCCTCAGGGCTGGCGTCAAGTGTCTTGTGAGAGCCCTTCACGATACCCTGAAGCGGAAGACCGTTAGGGAATAATCGAAAACGACTCTCGGTGTGTAGACGCCAGCGCTGCCTGGCCAAAAACTCTTGGGGCAGACAGAGCAGCATGCATTCGCTGGAAATTGATGTGTCCCGAAGCGCAACTAGCAGCGGGATGCTGACACCAGTTTCCTGAGGGCCCGGTGAGAGAGGGGAAGGTCCTAACTCACACAAGTTAGGACCTTTCTCCCAACGCCTTCCTGGCCTGAAGGACGGTACTCAGATCCGTCTTCTCATGAGCCTTTGGGCGAGAGCGCCACCTAGAGTCCCAAGCTCAGCTTTTTTTTTTTTTTTTTTGAGGGGGACCTCTAGAAGCGATACTCTCCTTCAGATGGTAGGCTGAATTAAAATATCTAACCAAGTTCTAAGTTATATACAATTTTTAATTACTTTAACTCCTCAGAATTAAATGCAGCCATAACATCCGATAAGTGAAACACGGTCTGAATGGTAGGCTGTAGGAAATAAATGCAGCCATAAACACCAGAATACTGTTTTATATTTAATTATACGATCTCGTAACCTACACGCTGCCTCGGAAAACGCGAGATTCGAGCCGTAATAATTTGGCTTTCATCCCTCGAGAAGAAAGTCAACAGGCTCGAGACTGAAATACCTGACAGCGCATGGCCGTACGCGTCAAGATATTTCTCAATGAACACAGCCAGCACCCTCAGGAGCTGTCTGTGAATGCCTCGCACCTAAACATTATTATTTATCAGATCGCGCGTGTCCCTTTTATTGCAGACCCGTAACGTGCTGCCTTAACAAACGCGGGATTCGAGTAGTACACAATACATTTGGCTTTCATCTCTCGAGAAGAAAAGTCAACAGGCGCGAGGCTGAGACACCCGAAACGCACGCGTGTGCGGCGAGTTTCTTTCTCAATGAACACAGCCAGCACCCTCAGGAGCTGACTGTTCATGCCTCGTACTCTGCAAAGTAGACTCGTAACCTACATGCTGCCTCGGCAAACACGAGATCCGAGCTACTAGATTCTGTATTGCAACTGCAAGGCAAACCTTAAACCTACGCGCTGCCTCGGCAAATGCGAGATCCCAGCCACAGAATCTTATTGCAAAGTACACTCGAAATCTAAGCGCTGCCTCGGCAAACGCGAGATCCGAGCTACTAGATTCTGTTGCAATGCAGACTTTAACAGGACATACAACACCAAATAGGACAGAATTGTTCACATATACACAGAGCGCTTGCTGAATAGCAAAAAGCTGACATTTTTGTGTGCCGGCGTGCTTTTGTATACATCCGCTTATGCCGTCACACGCTACGTCATCGCACAACACCAATAGGATTGGATTCGGTTTCATTCATAAATTCAGACGCGCTACGCTGAAGAGCGTTCCCCTAGTGTCGTAACTGACGCAGTTCGAGTTCCATCGAAAGGGAACTTATCACTTCCTGATAAATTAGCACTAATTTGACAATAGCCTTTGTTCAGGTATTTCAGAACAACTAAAACATAGGGGTGGGTGATATGGCAATAATATCATATCACGATTTTATCACGATTTTTTTTTATGTTGGTTTTACTATTTTGCTAGTGACTGAGAAGTACAGCTAAACTAATTTCCCCATTTTAAAAATGTAGCCTTACAAGGTAACAAAAGGAAAAAAGAGTGTCAGGCCAAAGTAGGGGTCAGCAAAGGTGAAAATCTTTATTTCATTAATTTATCTTTGTTTTTAAAAATAAGAACAAAGCTGCACATTTCACATACAAAATAATAATAATATGAAATAAACAGTGTTTTATATTTTAGATTTTCTCTTTGTCTTTTGTTGTTTGATTAACATGAATGAGCAGCGGCGCAGGTTTATTAGGCTGCTGTCACTTAATGACAGAAATTAAAGGCTTTTAATAACTTTAAAAAAAACTTTCTGACCTCACACTTTTGAACAATATAGTGTATAGAAAATGTCTATAGGTTTCATTTTGTAATACAAATATAAAAGATGGTCGCATCCAGGCAAACCTTTGTTGTGCTTGCTCTCTCAGAATACAAACACATAAAAAGCATATTTTGCACCGAAGTATCATGTCCAAAAACAGAGGTTTGGATATTATTGTGTACACCACTGAGTTTATTGAGACACAGACAAACAGAATTGCAGGGCGAGTTGCACGCTGAATTTTAATATTCAGGGTTTGGGGTTTGTTTTAATGTGAGCATTATAGTGATGCTTGCTTTAGCAAACACAACCGATTAATTCTGTCAGACAGAGTCACGCTGCATTCAACTGTGTGTGTGTGTTAGTATTGTGTAAAGTGTGTGTGCCAGTGTTTTAGAAGCACAGTCCAACCCAAATGTCTCTGAAATGCAATTCAAATATATTCATAACTTACATTAATGCAGGATGTTTTTTCATGAGCCATATTTCTGCTGTAATGCATGTTCATATGCTCATCCACCACCTGACATCCACTCATTCTCTCTCTCTCTCTCTCTCTCTCTCTCTCTCTCTCTCTCTCTCTCTCTCTCTCTCTCTCTCTCTCTCTCTATCTCTCTCTCTCTCTCTCTCTCTCTCTCTCTCTCTCTCTCTCTCTCTCTCTCTCTCGTGCGCGTGCGTTTGCTGAGTGAGTGCGGAGTGTGAATCGGAGCGTGATTGTGGAGTCCTTTCTTCATTTTCAAATGTCTGTTTTACTTAAGTGTTGTTTCTCTCACTGTTTTTATTGTTTATGGTCGCAAAGCACTGGGATATATTGTGGTGAGAAAGGGGAGGTTGGGTTAAACTTAGCCAGTTTTTTAAACTGGCTGCCATGGCGAATGCGGAGACGGCGAGTTATGAGCAACTCACCCGGCAGCATGGAATAAAAGTGCCTGTTGGAGTTGAGTGCTCGTTCGAAGAATGTGTGTTAGCGGTAAGAGCGGTTGTTGGTGTTGGTCACAGTAGTATTCGTTCGGCGTCGAGAATGAACGGTGCTGTGGTGATTTTTTTTAGATAAAACTGAAAAAGTGAACGGTGGAAAACGGGATTGTCCTCAATGATAGTTTGATCAAGGTTTTCCCACTTGTTAACCCAGCGAGAAAGTTTTTGCTGTCCAATGTGCCTCCTTTTATTAGTGACGAATCGCTGCAACGTGAATTATCTCGATATGGACAGTTCAGCGATTAAGAAAATGCCTTTAGGTTGCAAATCCCCGTTGTTGAAACACGTTGTGTCTTTTCGTAGACAAGTATATATGATCTTGAGGAGTGATATTGATGAGCTGAATGTTGTTTTTAAATTCAAAGTTTTGATTATGTTATTTTTGCAACAACGGAGAGCATGAAATGCTTTGGATGCGGGAAAGTGGGGCACTTGGTACGTGCTTGTCCAGACAAAAATGTGTCGAATGGTACAGATGATGAAAGTGGGTCTCAAAATCATAATGAAGGTCAGAGTGTGGAAAAAGAAAGTGGGATTGGTGAGGTTTCGGATTTGAGTGTGGACAATGAAGAACCAGGAAGTAGTGGAGTGAAGAGTAGTGAGAAACGAATTCAAAAAGATGATGAGACAATGGATATTGAGCTTGATGAGATGGTGGGTGAACTACTCAAAGAGGACGAAGCCGTATTTAAAGTGCCAGTAGTGAAAAGGAAGTCTAATCTTGTTGAAAATGTAACTAAATCAAAGAAAAAGGCACAAGATGAGATCATTACCAAAAGTTCTGGGAAGGTGTTGAATGCAAGTGATTTGTCTGGCTCAGAAAGTGAGCAGGAATGCTCTGAAGGTCCAGTTGAGGAAGAGATGAGACTAGACTACAGTGGTTACAGCTTGGAGAGAATGAAAATTTTTCTCCAGCGTACAAAGGGAATGAGAAATGTTGAGGTTATAGAATATTTTCCTGATCTTTCTTTATTTATTGACTCAGTAAAGGTTTGAATGAAACAAAAAGGTGAAGGATGTCTATCAAATCCTGAGGTGTATCCTCTAAAAAAGATTGTGCAAAAAGTACATCCTCAAGGATTAAGTAATGAATTGTCACAAGAATAGCGGAGTGACATGGACCTGGCTTTTTTCATCCCTCATAATGAGTAATTTTAAAATCTTTTCCCTGAATGTAAACGGGGCGAGGCATGTAAGCAAAAGAGCGCAGATTTATGAGTTAATGAAGCTAAAAAATATTGATGTTATGTTTTTGCAAGAAACTCACAGTACTAAGGAGAATGAAGTCGAATGGATGAAAGAGTGGGAAGGAAATATTGTTCTGAGTCAAAAGACCGCTCTGAGTGCTGGGGTGGCTGTTTTGTTTTCAAAGACTAGTCTACCAATATCGTATCATGTTACATAAGTAATAGAAGGCAGATTAATTAAGGTAATAGCAATGTTTGAAAATGTTACTGTGGAATTAATAAATATCTATGCGCCTGTAAAATCCATAGAAAGAATGTTGTTTCTTGAAACTTTATGTGAAAGTCTAAAACAATGTAACGCAGACAATATTTTAGTACTGGGTGGAGATTTTAATTGTACAAGTAATGATTTGGATAGGAATCATATTGACCCTCATATGGCTTCAAGAGGTAAATTATTAAATATGATTAAAACTTGTCAACTTTGTGATGCGTGGATAATTTTTCATAGTAACGAAAGACAGTATACATGGGCTCATGTAAAAGAAAATTGCATCTTAGCAAGATTGGATTCTTTCTATTGTTTTAATCATCAGAAATCTTGTGATATTTGTCCCGTTGGTTTCTCTGATCATTCAATGGTAGTAGCATGTGTTTTTATTAATTCTATTAAATATAAGAGTGCCTACTGGCATTTTAATAGTGCTTTAATTGAAGATGCTCATTTTTGTAAATGTTTTTCCTTTTTTTGGTTGGGGTGGAAATCTAAAAAGTCATATTTTACATCAATACAACAGTGGTGGGAGATTGGGAAGGTGCAAATACAAACACTCTGTAATCAGTACACTTTTAATGTTTCTAGAGACATGGTTCAATCCATAAGAAGTCTAGAGATGGATATTGTTGAACTTCAGGCTTTAAATTGAGCCTCTGCAAATTACAACCAACTGCGGGCTCTTAAAGGAAAAAAAGTAGCCTTAGCAGATCTATTAGGTACAAGGTCTCAGGCGTTGGTTAGATCTAGATTTCAGAGTCTTTCTGAAATGGATGCCCCATCCAAGTTCTTCTTCAGTTTAGAAAGGAAAAATGGTCAAAGAAAAAGTATTCAGTGTTTACAGTCAGAAGATGGAAAAGTTCTGACTGAGGTTTCTGACATTTGAAAAAGAGCTGTCGGTTTTTACTAGGAGCTGTATTCCAACAGCGTAGTGGATGGCCAGTTAATGGCTGAATTTGTGTCCAATCTACCAAAAGTGAATGAAGATTCATATGCAGACCTGATATGTCCCTTAACAATAGATGAACTACTTAATGCTGTGCAGAGTATGAAGAATGGTAAAGCTCCAGGATTGGATGGGTTGCCTGTTGAGTTTGGTTAAAGGACAACTGCCTCTAAGCTGCAGAAGAGCTGTTTTAACTTTGCTCCCCAAGAAAGGTGATCTCAAAGAGATAAAAAACTGGAGGCCAGTTTCTTTATTATGCACTGATTATAAGATTTTATCGAAAGCTTTGGCGAACAGACTGAAGAAAGTAATTGGACAGGTTATACATTTAGATCAATCCTATTGTGTACTTAATAGATCAATCGTGGATAATATATCTGTAGTGTGTTCAGTGTAGATGGAGGAAGAAGAAGACGAGGTCGGCGAAATTGGGACTCGCACTTTATTGCACAAAATAAAAATAAACAAAAAGGGTGCGCTCGGGCACGGCCGCCGTGTCACTTCACCACGGTAAACAAAGAACAATAAAATAGCTTGAATGCAGGCTCAGTCAGTGCTTCCACGAAGTCCCGTGCGAGTCCCAGGTCTCTCTCTCTTCCTCTCTCACAGCCGGCAGCTTATATGCAGTCTCCACGCCAATTACTACAATCAGACACAGGTGTTCGTCATCTGCACTTGACCCACTTACTCACCGCGCAGCTCGCTGACTCCTCTCCCGCTACAGACTTCGCCAAACCACGCCCCCCTCGCCACATACACCCACCGCCCGACTCAGGCCGGGGAGCCGTCCAGCCTGCAGCCCCCCCCCCCCCCCCCTCCTGGAGAGGAAGTCAGCCACAACCATCTGTGCACCCGGCCTGTGGATCACCTGGAACTTAAAAGGCTGTAAAGCTAGATACCAACGGGTGATCCGCGCGTTGGTATCCTTCATGCGGTGGAGCCACTGCAGGGGAGCGTGGTCCGAACAGAGGGTGAACTCCCGCCCCAGGAGGTAGTAGCGGAGGGTGAGAATAGCCCACCTGATGGCCAAACATTCCTTCTCAATGGTGCTGTACATCGTCTCTCTCTTAGAGAGCTTACGACTGATGTACAGCACCGGGCGCTCTTCACCCTCCACCTCCTGGGACAGGACTGCGCCCAGCCCCCTGTCCGATGCATCCGTCTGTAGGATAAAAGGGAGAGAGAAATCAGGAGCATGCAAAAGCGGGCCGCCACACAGAGCAGCCTTTATCTGGGTAAAGGCCTGCTGACACTGCTCCGTCCACTGGACCGTATCTGGCGCTTCCTTTTTAGTTAAATCAGTCAGCGGGCTAGCGAGGTCCGAATAATTAGGCACAAACCTTCTGTAATATCCCGCTAGCCCCAGGAACTGTCTAACCTCCTTTTTGGTCTTGGGTCTCGGACAGGTCGCAACAGCTGCCGTCTTATCAATTTGGGGACCGACTGTCCGTGTCCCAAGTGGAAACCCAGATACCTTACCTCCACACGCCCAATTGCACACTTCTTTGGGTTGGCCGTGAGCCCCCCCCTTCTCAGCATCTTCAGGACAGCCCGCAAATGCTGCATATGACGCTGCCAATCGGTACTATAGATGATAATATCATCCAAGTAGGCAGCGGCATATGCAGCATGCGGCCGGAGAATTTTGTCCAGAAAGATCGCTGGAGCCCCGGACAAGCCGAAAGGAAGGGTGACAAATTGGTGTAATCCAAACGGCGTTGTGAAAGCTGTCTTTTCTTTGGACATTGGAGACAAGGGGATCTGCCAATAACCCTTCGTTAAGTCCAATGTCGAATAAAAACGAGCAGTACCCAGCCGATCAAGCAATTCGTCAACCCTCGGCATTGGATAAGCATCAAACCTCAGACACCGCGTTCACCTTCCTATAGTCCACACAGAAGCGGACCGAGCCGTCAGTTTTAGGAACTAAAACTATCGGGCTCGCCCAGTCACTGCTGGACTCTTCTATTACTCCCATATCTAGCATAGCTTCTAATTCATTCTGAACCACCTTTTTTTTATTTTCAGGCAAACGATACGGGCGGAAGCGTACCACCACCCCCGGATCCGTTTCAACGTGGTGCTGAATGAGGTTCGTCCGACCAGGCAGGGGAGAAAACACATCCGCAAATTCAGCTTGTACATTTTTAACATCAGTGAGCTGGGAGGGTGAGAGGTGATCTCCACCAAGAGCCAGCGCGAGAGATTGCGATTTTGAACTCGCCTCTGGCCCGAGATCCTCCTCTCCGCTCACCACCGTCGCCAGCATCACTGACTCTGCCTCAACCCACTTTTTGAGGAGGTTGAGGTGATAAATCTGATGTGCTCCTCCCCTGTCTGTACGGGCTACCTCATAGTTGAGATCGTTAACTCGCCGTGTGACCTCAAAGGGCCCTTGCCACTTTGCGAGTAATTTAGAGCTGGAAGTAGGGAGTAATACAAGTACCTTATCTCCCGGTGCAAATTGGCGGAGTCTAGCCCCCCTGTTGTATAGCTGACTCTGTCTGCCCTGGGCCTGTAACAAATTCTCCATTGATAGCCGCCCCAAAGTGTGGAGTTTTGTTCTCAGGTCCAAGACATACAGAATTTCGTTCTTAGCAGCGGACGGTCCGTCCTCCCAAGTCTCTCTAAGAACGTCGAGCACCCCGCGGGGCTGACGTCCATAGAGGAGCTCGAAGGGAAAAAACCCTGTGGAGGCTTGGGGGACCTCGCGTACAGCGAACAAGAGGGGTTCTAGCCATTTATCCCAATTTTTGGCGTCTTCGTGAACGAACTTACGAATCATGGACTTCAAAGTGCGATTAAATCGTTCCACTAAACCGTCCGTCTGTGGGTGGTAGACGCTAGTGCGAATCGATTTAATGCCCAACAATTCGTAGAGTTCGCGAATCGTTCGTGACATAAACGCCGTGCCCTGATCAGTGAGAATCTCTTTGGGAATTCCCACTCGGGAGATTAATGAGAAGAGCGCGCTCGCAACACTTTTGGCAGAAATGTTACGAAGCGGGACTGCTTCAGGGTACAGCGTTGCGTAGTCCACCAGGACCAACGCAAAGCGGTGCCCCCGTGCTGACCGCTCTAATGGCCCGATGAGGTCCATACCAATTCGTTCGAAGGGGACCTGCATTAGCGGAAGGGGGCACAATGGTGCTTTTGGATTGGCCGGTGGATTCACCAACTGACATTCAAGACAAGACGCGCACCACCTGCGCACATTCTCGTGAATGCCCGGCCAGAAGAACCGGGCCATGAGACGGTTTAGTGTCGCCGCCTGACCTAAATGCCCTGCCATCGGATTACAGTGAGCCGCCTGAAAAAGCATTTTCCGGCGGCTTTTAGGAACCAACAGCTGTGTTGTATCTTCTTTTGTCTGGGTGTCTTGGGTCACCCGATACAACTTATCTTTTAAAATAGCAAAATAGGGATAAGAGAGCGGTTGGCCTGGGTGGAGAACCTGGCCGTCGAATTGAGCGGACCTGATTAAACGCGTGTTTTAACGTCTCATCCTGGGACTGCTCCAGGGGAAAATCATCGCGCTCTGTGAGGATAGTTCTCGCCAGAGCACTCCGTTCCCCTGCAGCAGATGCCAGAGGTCCCGGCTCGGCATCTCCCACTTGAACAATCGCTGTCTTTCCCTTGCTTTTCTTTCCCCAAGAGGCACCCGTTGATAATGACCCCAATAACTCACTAAAGGCAGGCCAATTCGTCCCCAGAATAAGCGGATGCCGGAGGTGCGGGTTAACTGCTACCTCTACACTATGCTTTTTCCCCCTAAATTGAATTAGCACAGGCATTATCGGATAGCTTACCACCACCCCGTGCACACACCGCACCTTAACCATGCGGCTGTTATCCAATGCCCCTGGTTGCATCAGACTTTGATGAATGGAGGTTTGGTTACAGCCTGAATCCACCAAAGCCTGATAAGTACCCCCCTTGATACTCACTGGTATCTGGTACAGGCCAGTTTGATCGGGGGCAGCCCGTGGCGCGTCGGGAACCCGGATCAGCGTCCCCACCTCCATCACTGGACACCGGTCGATAAAGTGTCCCGGGTCCCCGCAGCGCCAACAGGCCGGCCCAGACCTCCCCTCCTCCCCAGTTGCAGGAAGCGGGTCAAGGGATTGGCGTGGAGAGTGCAGGGCTGCCGGACTCGGGACGGGGTGGTCGGACGCAGCGGGCCCCCTGGGTGGGGCCCGGAACGCAGGGACAGGCTCCGCCGGGGTCCCTGTCCTCCACCTTGGCGCCGGCCGGGGCACCAGCCCCCCGCGAGACCTGGGAAGGGGAACAGGTTTGGGGAGAGAAGGGATTGAGAGAGAGAGAGAGGGAGAGAGAGATGCAGATGGAAGGGGTTCGCCGACCCCTGAGCACGCCACCATGTGATCTTCCGCCAGGTGGATGGCCTGGTCCAGCGACGTCGGGCGGTGGCACTGGACCCACTGAGCGGTCTTCTTGGGTAGCTTAGTGATGAACTGCTCCAGTACCACCTTGTTGATGATGTCCTCGACGTCGCCTCCATCAGCCATCAGCCATCTGCGGCAGGAGTCCCGGAGCTGTTGCGCCATCACGAAGGGTCGGCCAGACTCTTCCAGGCTCAAGGACCTGAACCTCTGACGATGTTGTTCCGGGGTACGGCCGACCCGCTGCAGAATGGCGCGCCTCAGGTCTTCATAGACCAGGAGATTCAGGACTGGCAGTTGGTGGGCGGCTATCGCGACTCTCCCGACAGCAGAGGGATGAGCCGCATGGGCCAGTCTGATCGGGGCCATCCCCGGGCCTCGGCGGACCTCTCAAACAGGTCCAGGAATGCCTCCGGATCATCCTGAGGACCCATCTTATTGAGAGGCAGGGGCGGGGCCGAGGCCGTAGCTGGTGTGGGGACGGCCCGAACCTCCCGGTCGAGCCAGCTCCGGAACAGCTCGCGGTCTTCTTGCTGGCCTTGGAGAAGCATCTGGAAACGTTGATCTTACTCCTCCTTTACGGCCAGCAGGGCATGATGTTGTTCCCTATGAAGACCCGCGAGCGTCTGAATGAGATCCGCAAATGGCGTTCCCGGCGGGGTCTGCATGGCGGCGGCAGTCTTCTTCTTCCCGGGTTTCGGCACCAGTGTAGTGTGTTCAGTGTAGATGGAGGAAGAAGAAGACGAGGTCGGGGAAATTGGGACTCGCACTTTATTGCACAAAATAAAAATAAACAAAAAGGGTGCGCTCGGGCGCGGCCGCCGTGTCACTTCACCACGGCAAACAAAGAACAATAAAATAGCTTGAATGCAGGCTCAGTCAGTGCTTCCACGAAGTCCCGTGCGAGTCCCAGGTCTCTCTCTCTTCCTCTCTCACAGCCGGCAGCTTATATGCAGTCTCCACGCCAATTCCTGCAATCAGACACAGGTGTTCGTCATCTGCACTTGACGCACTTACTCACCGCGCAGCTCGCTGACTCCTCTCCCGCTACAGACTTCGCGAAACCACGCCCCCCTCGCCACAATATCCTTAATTCGTGATATTTTGGACGTTTCTAGACTGTTTGGGAAAAAATGTGGCCTAATTTCCCTAGATCAAGAGAAGGCGTTTTTGATCGGGTGGATCATCAGTTTTTATGGTATACTTTTGACACTTTTGGTTTTCCACCTGCTTTCACTGCCTTGATTAAAGTGCTTTATGAAAATATTGAAAGTGTACTGAAAATCAATGGTGGTTTGAGTAGCTCTTTTTTAAAATACAAAGAAGGATTAGACAAGGATGTGCCTTGTCAGGTATGCTTTACTCAATAGCAATAGAACCCATGCTAAATAAAATTAGGACTCATCTAGATGGTTTTATTTATGAGAGAACTTTTTTTTACCTATAAAGTTTTCAGCATATGCAGATGATGTTTTAGTTTTAACCAGTGGACAGGATGATATTGATAAGCTGGTTGACATTGTTAACATTTATGGAAAAATCTCATCTGCAAAAGTAAACTGGGCCAAAAGTTTAGCATATAGTGTTGGAGAATGGAATGAAGGAGAACTGGTATTACCTGGTGAAATGGTTTGGTCACAAAGGGGTCTGAAATATCTTGGAATATTTTTGGGTGATGAAATAATAATGTAAAGAAACTGGGAAAGTATTGTTGAAAATGTAGAAGGAAGATTTGAAAGGTGGAAATGGCTTTTACCTAAAATGTCCTTTAGGAGGAGAGCATTGATTATTAATAATTTAGTAGCCTCTTCATTATGGCACAGATAAACAGTTTTAGAGCCTCCTGAAGGGGTTCTTGGTAAAATACAGGTCAAGATGATCAATTTCTTTTGGGATCGATTACATTGGTTACCACGGAATGTTTTGTACCTTCCAAAGGAAGAGGGTGGTTAAGGGGTTGTGGACCTTATAAGCAGAAAAGTAGCCTTTAGGCTACAGTTTGTTCAAAAGTTTTTATACCGTCCCAATATTTCATGGTTTGGACCAGCCTGTTGCCTTTTAAGTAAAGTTGGAGGGTGAGGTTTCAGAAGAAATATCTTTTGGACAGATTGTAGGAGTTTTAATCTCACCTTTTTATGAAAGTGTAAGAAGATCAGTGTCATATCAGTCTCTGTATTGGTTTTTGGAAGAGCCTTTGATTAATCTTGCTCGACTTGATTTATGTGGAGAGACAACTTTGTGATTGATACAAACTTTAACAAAAGCCAAAGTTGTTAAAATGAAAGACTTAATAGAAGTGGCTGGTATCGCGTTGGACAATGTTGATGCCTTTGCACAGAGACTTGGAATTAAATCAACAAGGACAGTTTCTTTTTTTATTGAAGAAGTGGAGAGAAAATTTGAGTAAATAAGACTGGAACTTTTTTGTTAAATCAAGCTCTTCCTGATAAAACGGTTAATTTTCCCTGTATGGTGATATCCAAAAGTGTAATAGAAAATGAAAATGTTCTGTTGACCTCAGAGCATGTGAGAGACATAATGTTTAATACAATTGGAGGAAAGAGTTTATATAAAGTCTGTGTGAAGGTGATAAATAAAGAGAAGTTAAAACGTATGGATACACCATGGAGAGATCATTTAAGTGTTGATTCTGATGTCAAACCTTTTTGGGGCTCTTGTTACAAACCACCATTGACTAAAAATGTGGGTGATCTTCAATGGTGAATTTTACATGGAATTGTTGCTATAAATGCTTTTATCTCATTGTTGAATCCAAATGTGCAAGATAGTTGTTCTTTTTGTGGTGAAAGAGAAACCATATTTCATTGTTTTATGCATTGTGAGAGAATAAGACCCTTATTTGGTTTATTGGAAATTCTATTTAGTAATGTTAATGAAGTGTTTACAATGATTGTGTTTATTTTTGGTTTTAAATATTGTAAAGGAAAAAAGAAGAAAGGACGATTGTTAAATTTTATCTTAGATCAAGCCAAAATGGCTGTGTATATTAGTAGAAAATATGGAATTGCTGGCAGTAGTAAAAATGTTGCATTGTTGTTTGAGGGGCTCATAAAAGTAAGGATAAAACATTTTTTTTTTTTTATTCTCAAATAAAAAAATGTGAAACCTTTGAAGATGTGCGGAGTGTACAAAGAATGTTGTGCTGGATTGAAAATGACCCATTGCACTTTATTGAAGAATTTGAGTCGCCCAATGTGATTTCTTGTTATGTTGTGTAGTTAATAAAGGTGTTAAATCTCTCTCTCTCTCTCTCTCTCTCTCTCTCTCTCTCTCTCTCTCTCTCTCTCTCTCTCTCTCTCTCTCGCCTTCTCGCTCTTTCTCTCTCTGAGCAGTCAGAGCTGGTTTGAGGTCAGTTTGAGTAGAGTTCACTATTTCTGGCTTTTACTGAAGCTGTATGCCATTATCTGAGCCACACACACACACACACACACACACACACACACACACGTAGGGCCGTTTTATAACATTATCGATTAACTCTGTGGCAGAGATAACAGAATGCATTGTGGGTTTGAATGTTGACAATGCTCTGCTCATCAAATTACAGAATAGGTGTGTGTGTGTGTGTGTGTGTGTGTGTGTGTGTGTGTGTGTGTGTGTGTGCGTGCGTGCGTGCGTGCGTGCGTGCGTGCGTGTGTGTGTGTGTGTGTGTGTGTGTGTGTGTGTGTGTGTGTGTGTGTGTGTGTGTGTGTGTGTGTGTGTGTGTGTGTGTGTGTGTGTGGAAGCGCCACCAGCATCACTATACAGAATTTTCAAAATCAGTGAAACAGAAACAATGTCCACCAGGCCACTTAAGCAGACTGCAATTCTAACTCAACTGGTGGAACAGAAACAACGAAAGAATGAGAGAGTTTAATGGTGATCTGTTTAGCTGTTGGAGAGATTCTGAAGTCCCCAGTCTGCCGGATCTAATTAGTTATTTCTCTTAAAATCATATCACAGCACCATCTGCTCTGGAGAGAGAAAGCGAGCATGTCTGTTTGCAGTGCTTATGTTACACAACCATACATGCTGCTTAAATTAAATTATATTGTACTCAGATTATAAAAAGATCATGTTCTTATATAGCCACTATCCGTTTTATTCCTGGTTTGTGAACAGGATGTCAAAATATTTCAGGAACATGATACGTTTTCTTCTCCTTTTCAGTGTCTTGAATGCAAAAGCACAGGAATAACAATCAGCAACAAGTGTAGGAACATCCTAATGCCAAAGCTTTGCAGACCCGGTCGTCAAGGCAACAAGAACGATGTTTCCTCTGTAAACATCTCTCTGACATTCTCTCGGTCTGTCTCTCACTATATCTCAGAGCAGCATTCCAGTTAGAACCAGAAAGGGTTTTGAGGACCGTTTTAAGTTCCACAAAGAACTTTATAATCTCTAGTTCTTTAAGGCCGATTGACTCTGCACCAACACACACATTTCGTCGGGTTTTGTCGGATCTGTCAGAGCTTGTTTTCAACTATTGAATGTGCTGAATTGGCACTTGTAGTGTCAGGAAGTGATGGAATCTGGTGATTTTCCGCATATAGGCTCTAAATGGTCCTTTAGCTCAGCCATCTATGATCTGGTGATTTAAAGAACCCAGAAACACAAACACGGATTTAAAGAACCTGTAATGGAATCTATAATCATAGACACATATGGAAGAAAACAGTTTCAAGCTCTTCAGATCACATAATTCAGTGGAAAATGAATAGAAATGATAGAGCTGTATATAGCTCAAATTTAATTGGAAGGCTCGTTTCATCGTGGGGTGACACTGGTCGGAAAAAAATCTGGCTTTGTCGCGCTGCGATTGATGGCTCCATAGGGATATATTATTTCGATTCAAGAGCGTTTCATTGCACTCGGTGTGAAAGGCCCTTAACAATGACGACCAATGAATAAATGGTGAAACAAAATTATAGTGACTAGAATAACAATTTCTAACTAAAGTTTTTAATTTTTTCTTTTTTTTTTACCTGAAACCTTGAAAAAAAGGTCATATCGTTTCTGTGTAGGCTACTGACTAAATCTAAAATTTCTAATTTATATAGTACAATTCATTACATTATTTACTATTATTATTACAATTTACTATAGTATAGTAGATGTTTTGTCATTCATTCATTCATTCATTCATTCATTTTCCTTGCTTTTTTTTATTTATTCATGTCGGCACCAGCTCATGAATTTCTTTGTACTTGTGAGGTGAATGAAGCCTAAACATCTAAAAGAATGATTGAAGAATCGTTTTCATACAGTATAATCTGTTTTGTTGTAAGGAAGCAGAAGGTGTTCATTGTGTTGTTTTGTGATATGACTAACAGTCTAAAAAAACACCAGAGTAGAGCGAGACAGAGAGTGTGTGTCACACGCACACACACTCACTCACACGCACACACACACACACACACACACACACACACACACACACACACACACCATGATAAGGCAGTAATGGATCTCTGATAGCAGCACTGGCCTGTAATTGGATGGTTTTCAGCGGTTGTCATCGGTCTCTCTCTCACCACAGACAGCAGTGAGTGTCGTTATCATGGCAGGGTTTCCTGAAAGAGAAGCAGGGTTGTTATATATGTTGTTAAGATCAGATCACAACCGCTACAATCTCAGCGTTACAGTGACAAGGATCTCCAGGGATTATAAACCCAGAGATGTAGAACTACCGAGCTCTTATTCTGGCATGATCTCTTCATGATTCTGCGGCTATTCATGTGTTTTTAACATCTCGCAAGGCTTTTTTATGCACTACTCTGAAATAACAAATATATTTTTTTTATTATGTAGTTTATGAAAAGTTAACCACTACTACTTATTAATGATACTTGTAATCTTGTGTTTGTAATAGTTCATGGAACATTGCAGTAGAAGTGTTTGCAATTTACTAAGATGAATGTTTGTATAACTATTCTGTTATTCACTACATCTAAACACACAGTAGTGTCTTTTAACATGCATCTCTAATAATTGTAGAGAGGGAATTTAACCCAGTTCATTCTGTTGTGTGTGTGTGTGTGTGTGTGTGTGTTTGTTTGAATTCTGTTGCATACTGTGTCATCAGCATGTAACGCGCTGACAGACTCGTTTATTTCAGTCCGGGGAAGAGCTGACGGCTGATAACGATGGTAATTTATGACAACTGTGTGAAAGCAAATGAATCGCAGATGTCCGTCAAAATCTTGCCGCTCTTTTATCCCAGACTAATGAAACGTCTGCAGTTCCTCGCCGGAGCATAAAGGATGGCCATTTCTTTGTTTGACTGCTTATTTGTGTATAAATCTTAAATCTAACTTGGCAGATGATCAACAGATTTTCTCTCTGTCTCTGAGTAAAACATTTAGTAATGATTCAAGAATGGATGGTTAAAGGAATAGATCAGACAATCATTTACTCCCTTTAAAGTCCCCATGAAATCAAAATGTACGATTTTCGGCTTTGTTAGCTTTAAGGTTATCTATAAGGTAGTGTGCTCCAAAACAATGACACAATTCACATTTAACAGAAATAAGCCGCAAATATGCATCAATGATTTTGATGACATCACTCTGCACTTCAGCTTCTCATTAGATGTTCTGTCCAATTAAACGCTCTCTGGAATCTGAAGCTCCGCCCCCTACATTATAAATAGACGCTGAAGCTGTGCCTGAAATTGGTCACTTGTTAACACATTTACTATTTTTTACATTGTGAATGGCATATAGTGCACTATATAGGGGATAGGGAGCGATTCAGAGAGTGTAAATAGATGAAGTCTGGTTTCACGTTAGTGTCACGCGAACCGCCGCAGCTCCAGTCCAGAGACACGATACACAGAGCGGATCATGTGATCGAGTTGCCACAGACTTGAAAACATATCGGATCCATTTGAATCCTACACAAAATTCTGTATTTTAAAGCGATATGATGGATATTAGGAGGAGAAACGGTTAGTCAGCACTGACGAGGGAAAGAGATAACACTTTTCAAACATCACATCCTCGGCATGATTGGGTTAACTGTTTTGCTTTAGTAACAGTTTCATATTAAAGTCCCTGTGAACCGGAAGTTGCAAACGACTTTTCTCCAGTGTTGTGATGTATTTCCGAGAGAAACGGAATACTAAATGAGGCAAAATAGTGGGCGTGGCTTGTTTTCCAACTAGCACCTGATTGGATCTAGAAAAGTAGGTGTTTCATTCAGAAATGGAGGCAGATCTTAACGCGTCAAGTCCTTCGAGCACATCCGTGGCCTCTCTGTTATCCCTCCTTCCTCGAAATGATAAAAAGTCTAGCCATCTGGACCGTAACGAGGGAATTTTAGGGAATGGGAAAAGTTTTCTGTGAGTGCCACAACCAAAAATGCACCTCCTCGCCATCTCTCCTTTCACACGCTGTCAATGCTCGCAAACACACAGGCAGCCTGTCTACTGTCAGCTGGAGGGGCGTGGTTACGGATGTTTAGCAGACACCAAAACCGTCAAACCTATGTCATCGGGGAAGGTCCTCCAATGCAGAGAGGAGGGGAATTTTCAGATTTTGATTAAAGATTACAAAGCCAAAAATTTGAATTGAATTGGATGAATTGTTCGCCACAAAACGATCAATTTAGGCAAACAAAGTAAGTATGGTCAATTTTGAATTCATGGGGACTTTAAATCTGAAAGGGGAATCTATTAGACTGTGGCTGTCATAAGCTGTCAAATGTGGCTTTACTGAGCTCAATGGCTCTGGCCAAGCTGTGATTTAAACAAAACGCTATTGGCTATTTTTAAAAAGGGGAGGAGTTTTTTCTATATGTGGTTTCCTGTTTCAGTGGAAGTTACGTCAACACATTGAATAATGCTGCATGTTTCAAGACACTTCAGTGGGCCTTTACATTTTTCTCAATTTTTGCTTGTCCACATTCAAATATGTTACAATGATATCAAACGTATAATATTGCATGTAAATGATTTAGAGCACCTAAATAGCAACGCCCTGGCAACCACCCTCAACACCACAGTAGGCTATCACAGCAGAATGTTATGCCCCACTCACATTTTTTCTTTATTTTTGTAATTTAAAGAAAATCTGTGGGTGACTATTCCATTTCCTGTTTGAATGAGGTCACTTCAGGGTCGTCACACTGGATTCAGATCAGACAGTTCACCCGACTGACAGGAGCATCTCAAATGCTGCACTGATTCCATTAGACCATTGATTGACAGCTAAACTCTCTCCACACACACACACACACTGTTGATAAGGTTATGGCACGATCATGCTGAGACTGTCAATCATACGCCTGGCAGAGGTTAAAGGTCAGTATTGTTAACTGCCCATGCACACACGGAGAATGTGTTGTGTATTCTGATAGCTTGCATACTCATACTTGATGATCTCCAGACATGGCGGGCATCAGTGACAAGCCATTATCCATTTTGCATAATTACATCCTTAACACCAATCATCGATGTCTCGCCATGCAAACGTGCCTCAGAGGAATATTCCAGTCTAGAATACACACAGACCCAAGGGAGAGATGCTCGCTGAAGAAGGAGAGACACCGAGATGATCGATATCAACTTCTCATTTAGCTCAGTTCTACGATCTATAAATGCATCTACAGATGCTGATAAGAAGTGCGTGTGCATGTTTACTGGGCCAAATTTTACTTTTTTCTAACTGCTATTGGTGAAATGTACCTGCCATAAATAGTTGTACTGGACATGCATTACTTTTTTCATGTCATTGCTCAGCGGCTTTCACAAAAATGATTTGTGCTTATGGTTTCTCTTTCATTTTTACATTTAAGTTTAAATTTTCGGTACCGCTTTAGTTTGGGGGACAATTCTCACTATTGACTAGTTGTTTATTAGCTTGTATATTACTAGCATAGTGGCTGTTTATTATAAAGCACATGTTAATGCCTTATTCTGCATTCATATACCTTACTAACTATTAATAAGCAGTACATTGGGAGTTTATTGAGGCAAAAGTCATAGTTAGATGAATTCGTTCCTTCAAAAATAAGATTTATCCCATAATTTACTCACCCTCAAGCCCGTTGCCGGAAGCCAGTGATTATAGTTTATAAAGTCTTAAATATTTATATTTTTCTTACAAAAACGTTTCGCTTCGCTTCAGAAGGCCTTTATTAACCCCTGGAGTCATATGGATGGATGCACTTTTTTGGGCTTCAAAATCAATTCTCTCCCATTATAAAGCTGTGAAGAGCCATGATATTCTTTAATATAACTCTAATATAAACTGTGTTTGGCTGAAAGATGAAAAGTCATATACACCTAGGATGGCTTGAGGGTGAGTAAATTATAGGATCATTTTAATTTTTGCGTGAAACCTTTAATAATAATACACCCTTTAATCACATTTTCAACTAAGCTTTAAACCAAACATGTAAAATAGTAAGAGCACCGCCTCCAATTTTTGGAATGAGGACTGATTTTAGATTAGTATTGTTGTTTACAGAGTATAATAAACTATTGTAATTTATCAGGGCATATATATAATTTCAGTAATATCTACAAATCAGTAAGGATATTTTATGTGTGGTTAGAAATGCATTGGTTTTGCTATTCATAGTTGCAGGTAATTGGTCTTTTTTTTATTTATTTTTTATTTTTATTTTTTACCAAAGCCACTTTTTAATGCATTTGGTTCTTGGCAGGTTTTTGGCTCCTGTGGGAAGGGTATGAAGGAAGGCTGAATCCAGCTTAGGGTTGCCAAGGAAACCCAGTGTGAAACAACAGGCAACAGTGCAGTTTCCCTCATCCAGAACATCATATTTCTGATTATTTGTTTCACGTGGTTTCTTAAATTCACTAAAGACATTTTTTTAAAAATATTTACTTGGAAATAAAATAAATGTTAACTGAAATAATAATTTTAATAATAAAATATTAAAAATATAAAAAAATAAATAAACGTATTTTATTTCAGCTAGTTGCCAAAGCAACATTTTTCATTTCTAAAAATGAATAAAAATTAACTACTAAAAATGACAAAAACACAAAACAAAATGACTAAAACTGTCACTAAAATTAAACGACAAATGGAAAATATATACTAGTGTCACAATGATACTAAAATAACCCTGATTCTTTGTGAAATTCTGCATGAAATGTGCTGACATTTTCCACCATGATGGGGACTTTCTATTGACTTGATTGTGTATTGATTTTTTACTGAGCTAATGATAATTCCTATCCCCTAACACTAAAACAAACCTTTGTGCATTTATAGATTTTCACTATTTATTTATGTTTATCTGTTGTGTATCTGTGTTTATCTGTTTAATATCTGTGTCTGTTTAATAACTGTGTATCTGTGTTTATCTGTAAATATGTTTATTTATGTTTGACTATTTACTATATTTACGTGCATTTAAGGCATTTTCCTCATGGGGACCATTGTTCCTTCACCATGTGGTTGATTCCAGATTTGACTATCCTTATGGAAACATTTGGGCCCCACAATGTAGTCAAAGCCTGACCCACAGATGTACAGGAGAAATCAGACTCCTCCATCTTCCCTGCTGTGCTGAATTCAGGGCACACGCTTCATTTTGCTGTTGGAAAATGGGATAGATCATTTTTTTAGCTGTGTGTGTGTGTGTGTGTGTGTGTGTGTGTGTGTGTGTGTGTGTGTGTGTGTGTGTGTGTGTGTGTGTGTGTGTGTGTGTGTGTGTGTGTGTGTGTTCCTGTGGATAACAGCATGCTGTCACACTGGAAAGTTAGAACTCTGTGCCGGTTACACACATGTGCTGGTTTATGGGTATAGGAACACAAACTGCTATTTTTTACTGAACATGTTGGACATTGAAGCAAAAGAGTTTTGTATCTAATTATGACTCTGCATTCTGAAATACTGGATTCTGATTGGTCAATGGCAGCATTATAGTCACATATTTTTGTATAAAGATTCTAAACTGTCATAGGCAAAGGATTTCCTGCATAGTTTCACTAGTTCCATGCTTTTTGATTTGCTTTGTGGCTTTGTTCTCACATTTTAAAATAATGTATTTATTAATTTAGATGCAGTTAACAAGATATTGTACAGTCTGTGATTGAAGACTCAAATGCATTTGTTTTACATTAATTACTGGCTGATTGTTCACTATCCATTACTCATAAAAATTGATAGTTTTGGCTGTAAAACCTGATTGGATAAATATTAGTCCCAGGCAACTGATTTCCTCCATAGCTTCACTAATTCCATGTCTCTTTTTTTATATTGTTTTGTAGTTTTGTTTGTTCTCCCATTGTCAAATAATTTGAGCTGAAATCAATATTTCACACCCATTTATTTATTTATTTGGTGAGTAGCCACGCGATTCTGTGTGTGTGTGTGTGTGTGTGTGTGTGTGTGTGTGTGTGTGTGTGTGTGTGTGTGTGTGTGTGTGTGTGTGTGTGTGTGACGTTCCTCTTGGTTTCTCTCATTTTCTTCCTTGTGTCTGTACTCAAACATTGATGCTGTTTGCTTTTACCCGCAGCCTCATTTGCCCGAATAAAAATTTATGATGACATTTTCTACATTCCATAAAGTATTCATAAATGTCATTTCTAATATCTCTCATAGATCATTTAAATTGATCTGTGTCCGGTGTGGCACAGCAGGAGCCGCGTGGATGAAAACTGCCGTCTCTCTCTGTCTCTCTCACTCTGGGTTATTTCTGCTGTTTTTACGTATATATTCTGCATGCAAACACAGTGTTTAAACTGAGAGTTCAATGGCTGTCAGCTTTGGCAAAGAAGACCTTTCTTATCATCAAAAATCTCTTTGGGCCATGTAAGGGTATCTTCCTGAGTTGCTATATTGTTCTTTGTAGATTAAAGAAGACCTATTATGCTTTTTTTACATGTTCAGCTTTCTTTAGCATGTAAACCAATGCAAAGTTCTGAAGCACAAAGTTCCTCCAGTTAATCTCTATCACTTTTCTTATTATCAGTGTCGCTACTTCTGAACTCCCTGAAAGTTTCTTCCGGGAACGAACACGTCACAATATTCCTCATTTAAATAATTCCCACCCAAGGCAAACGCAGAATAAAGGGGCGGGGCCTGGTTGAGTTAGTTAGTAGTGTGTTGAAACTTGCAGTTACGGTAAGGGGCGGGACATTTTCCAAACACACAAGAAGTTGACCAATCAAAACACAATGGTCAAACGGACCAATTAGAGCTCAGTGTGCTTTTCAGAAGGAGGGGCTTCATAGAGACAGGAACTAAACGGAGCGTTACTGACAGACTGGGAAGACTCCGCCCCATTATACTGCAAATATGTGAAAAAGAATGTGTTTTTTTTAACATTCAAGCCTGAAAACCTATTCTAGTAAACCCCCAAAACAGAATCAAGACTCTCTTAAAGGGCATGATTGGGCCTTTTTAAAGATCACCAGATCAGTGTTTTGGTTTCTAAATTCTTTAAAGTACCAGTAGATGTTTTCCAAAATAATCTACGTTCTTAAAAATAGGTTCCAAATGAGGTTTTTGTTGCAATGTCAAAGAAGAACCATTTAAGGTTTCCCAAAGAACCTTTCAGTAAACAGTTCTTAAAAGAACCTTTTTCCACAATAAAGAATCTTTTGTGGAATATGGGAAGGTTTCATTGATGTTAAAGATTCTTCATAGAACCATCAATGGCAAAAAAAAAAAAACTTTATTTTTAAGATGGTAAAGAATGGAAAGTGGTTCCTTTGACATCAGGCTTTAACCCTTTTATGGTCCTTTATTAGACGAACAATAGATGATGCGAGTGAAGCTCCTCGGGGGCCAGAAGTCAAACTTATTCCCTTATTCTTTCTGTCTCGGTCTCTCATTAGTGCCGTGGAGAGATATGACACAGGGACGAAGGCTGATGCAATTACAGTGAAACTGATTGAAGGAGAGGTCAAATTATCACAGCAATGATTGTCCTTTGTCTGAAAGGGGAGCGTGACATTCTGCAGTGATTAACGTGTCAAAGAGAAAAGAAGCGAGGGAGAAAGACATGTGAAGAGGGGTTTGCTCTGTTCTATAGCTCCTGATTATAATGTCACGCCTCATCCACTGTCACGCCTGCCATTTTATCCGAAGCTGCGACTTGGTTATCATGTGGAAAACAATCAGATCCAATCAGGGTTCACTTCAGCAGGGCCACCGCCCTGTTGTGTGTGTGTGTGTGTGTGTGTGTGTGTGTGTGTGTGTGTGCGTGTGTGTGTGTGTGTGTGTGTGTGTGTATGTGTGTGCGTGCGTGTGTGTGATGTGTGTGTGTGTGTGTGTGTGTGTGTGTGTGTGTGTGTGTGCGTGTGTGTGTGTGTGTGTGTGTGTGTATGTGTGTGCGTGCGTGTGTGTGTGTGTGTGTGTGTGTGTGTGTTGAGTCTATTGTGTATACTGATATATTGACCAAACCGATTAATTGATCAGAATTTGGCCATTTTGTGATTATTGTTTGCTGATTAACAGTAGTTTTAGTTCTACATTATGTTAAAATGCAGACTGCTAATTCAGTTGATAATGCAGAGTTTCTGTTTTATAGTTTTACAATATTTTTTGAGTAAATATCATGCACACTATACATTTCGCTAGATTATGTTACACCATATGTGTGTTTCCTCAACTGTAGGTCGTTTTGGCAACACAATTTTCAACAACAGTTTACATATATTCATAATAGGAGAACTGTCATATTTGTCTTTTTTTATTTTATTTTATTTTTTTATATCATGATCTTTTTCACCATATCTCAAATGACTTGTAAAAATAGCATTCTCTAATGAAAAGTTTTAAATATAATGTCTTTTGGCTGGCTAATGTAAGACTAATTTCATATCTAGCTATTTATTTACATTAAATACACTCAATTAAACATTTGCATGTTTTTCTTCTGAAACATCACAATCATTTTTACCATATCTCAAATTGTAGAAATAAAATATAAAATTGTGTCATTAGCTTTAAATAATTTCATAGCTAACAGTTTATGTTTAAATACCATTACATTTAAATAAAAATAATATTTTTTATATTTTAGCATAAATTTACAAAATAATAGTCCTTTTAGAGTTTTGTTCGTTGTGGTGGAAATGATGCTGTAATTTTTGTGAGAATGAGAAATAATTTTAACCTGATAAATATTGTTTTTGTAATATTTATATAATTTAAAATATTATTGGTTCATGATTAATTTACTCTTTGTTTGAATAGTTTACAACATAATTCACATTTGTATAATACTGAATATTAATACTGAAAGTATTGGCATGATTTCCACTACACAAACAAAAGTCGTTTCCAGTCAAGCTATCATTTGAAAATGTTCTTGGCAAATGACATAATTCTCCTCTGATACATATATATCTACTCTTGGGCATTGTCAGACAAATGAAATCATTGTTTTGTGATGATGACTGGGTGGCTGTACATCATCTTGCTTCTTATGCAGACAATTACCAAATAAATGAATGGATATGAAATCTTGGTTCGAGTTGAAATTGCGAGAGACATGAAAGTACAGTAGCACAGCTATGGGCGAAACAGTTGAACGGAACAATTATACTTTGGTTAATTATGTATTGTAGTCATTAAATAATACATTTGACCACGGAATACCATGATTAATCAGTCAGAACCAACTATATATTTATGTCTAATGCTACCAGCATTCATTTACATTTGTAGAATAGCAAACAGACTTTGAATTTTGAACGGTTTCTCTTCATTCTGCTGACATCATCTCTGACTCTACAACATTAGCTTCTGGATATTACCATAATAGAGCTTACTCAATGATTTTCAATTAGCAAAATTAATCTAAAGAGCATGCACACGTTCATATGTACTCAAGAACACTTGCTCGGACACGCACACACACACACACACACACACACACACACACAGCACTCTTCAGGAGTTCTTCTGGCCCAGTAAATCAAGGCTGTAGTGGCGTCGCAGGGGAGCTGTCCAGCACATGTGGTGCTGAAACACTCCGCAGAGGCTTTGTGACTGTGCATTCAAATGGATCCTTCCACAAACACACTCACACACGTCTTTTAACCCTCTCCAGCGGTGAAATATTGATGAGAGGCACATAATGGGGAGAGGAGAGGCTGTGTGAGAAACTCACACATGAATTATAAACACAAGATCATGCCCCGTCTGTGTGCTCAAAGTGAAGACATCAATATTATATGGTAGAAATTAGACAGCCTTTCCAGTTTCACACACACACAACAGTGTTCACCTATGGTTTGCATTCACAAGTGCACAAATCTGAGTGTGTGTTTGAAATGAATTACTTGCATACTTCTTACTGCTCAATGTGCTGCATACCTCTCCCTCATGTTGTTCCAAACCTGTAAGACTTTCGTTCATCTTCAGAACAGAAATGAAGATATTTTTGATGAAATCTGAGAGATTTCTGTCCCTCCATTGACAGCTACACAACTACCACTTTGACGCTTCAAAAAGTTAGTAAGATTGTAAATCTAATCCATATGAATTGAGGGGCTTATAGTACACATATTCTGAAGAGACTTGATCGCTTTATAGGATGAACAGATTTAATGTAGGCTTTTATTCACATGTAAACATTCATCAACTCACATCAGTTGTGGTAAACGAAAGCTCAAGCACGTTTGCTTAATGTACGAGAACCAATGAGGTTCATTCTCGTGTTACGCATCACGTTTGAGCTTCAGCAAGAGGTTTGTTCTCGTTCGGTTGAGCTTATGTTTATGTTCGCTGATCAATGTTTATATATGAAAATACTAAATTAAAAAATAGCTCTTAGATTGTGCAAGGTGTACGTAAACCTATAGCCACGATTGTATATTTCCCCATTATATACTGTAGAATGTATTCCACAAATCATAAGAAATGTTTCTTGAGCAGCAAATCAGCATATTAAAATGATTTCTGAAGGATCATGTGACACTGAAGACTGGAGTAATGATGCTGAAAATTCAGCTTTTCATCACTGCAATAAATTATATTATAAAATATACTAAAATAGAAAGCAGTTATTTTAAACTGTAATAACATTTCACAATAGACTGTTTTCACTGTATGTTTCACATGCTGTGTGCAGTCTACATACAATACTGCAAATTGTTAAAACGGTACAGCAGTTGTATTGTAGTATGGTCATTCTATACACCCAGAATAATTCCTACAGAACACAGGCATCCTGATTACATTCGACTCACATGCTGGACTGTGCACTGAAGAGAAAGCTGAGGTCTTGCTGCTGGAGGAAAGCCAACATGCATTACCCATGATTCCTCATGCAGTCGGCACGCTCACCATACAGCCCATGTTTACACAGCACCATATAGCATATCACATCCTGGTAACACTTTACTTAAATCCTCTTTACAGAAATAATGCATTATAAAAGTATGTTTAATGCATTAGTTATGCTTGTAATGCATCATGTGGTCTCAT